>QLNU02015003.1:58786090-58814046 GCA_006491805.2 Dysdera silvatica
AGTTGAAACTGCTGGGGAAATTGGTGGTGTAACCTGTAAAAAGCACAATAGCAAATTATCTGAGAAGACGAAACAGCTCATGAAAAGGCGAAGAGATATGAAGGTGGACAATCAAAATACCAGTTCCAGGATTGAGTACATAGAACTTTGTAAAACTCTGCGCAAAAGCATGAAAGAAGACATAAGAAAATTCAACTGTGAGCTAGTAAGGAAAGCCATTGAAAATAACAAGAGCCTTAGGGTTGTTAAAGGGAGTTTGTCTATTGGGAAGAAACACATCATTGCATTAAAAGGAGAGGATGGCACCGTAACAAGAAATAGGGAAGAAATACTTAGAAGAGTTGAAGAATTCTACAAAAATCTATACGAAAGTAACAGTGGATTAAACGAAGACATTGAAATAGTCGAAGGAACAGCTCCTAAAATCTTAAAAGAAGAAGTTTCATTTGCAATAAAAAGTATGAAGAAAGGAAGAGCCCCTGGTGATGATGGTATTACATTAGATATCCTAAAAGAAGCTGGAGAATATGTAGAAGACATACTTGCAAAATTCTTTACCAAATGTCTTAACAGCGGTAACATACCAAACCAATGGGATTCTGCAACAGTAATTCTTTTGCATAAAAAAGGTGATAAAGAGGATTTAAAAAATTACCGACCAATTAGCTTGTTACCTGCTATTTATAAAATCTTCACAAAAGTGCTAACACATCGCCTGCAGAAAAAATTAGATGCAGCTCAACCAAGAGAACAAGCTGGATTTCGAAGTGGATTCAGTACAGTGGACCATATTCAAGTATTAAGAGAATTAATTGAAAGAACACATGAATATGAACTTCCATTGTGTGTGGCATTTATTGACTATGAGAAGGCCTTTGACTCTATTAAAACATCAGAAGTTAGCAGATCGACGTTGGACAACAGAAATTCTGAACTGGATTCCAAGTGACCATCGTAGACCTAGAAAATGTCCTCAAACTAGATGGGTGGATGAAATAAGAAAACAAGTTGGAGTGACGTGGAAGCGAATTGCTCAGGATAGACTTGTGTGGAAAGCATTTGGAGAGACCTTCATCCAGCAGTGGATAGATAATGGTTGAATATGATGATGATGATATGATGATGATGATATATATGTATAATTGAAGATAGCACCTTTCTTGACAACATCAATAAGGTCAAGATGTTTTTAATAGTAATAGACTCAACTAAATGTTAATTCGCCAAACTATGAAGTAAGGGGTGGGGGGGCGATTTTTTTCTGATTCCTGTTTTTAACCACATGCCCAATAGTTTTCATTTCATTTTCCGTGATATAATCCTGGCTCAAGTTGTGGGTGTGAAAGCCCGATAAAAATAATTTTACCTTTCTTCCAAGTCTTTACAACTTGACAAAATGTCTGCTCATCCACAATTTTTTTTATTAAATCTAGTTTATCCTGCTATGCCGATTTGCAGCACAGAGAGAGATATCCACTTAATGAGATGCCAACAACCGATTTATTAAAATGTTGTCGTGCAACTAATCGTTTTTCTGCATCGGTTTCATTCATTAGTACGCCTCGATACTGAATAGTTGCTCAAAGAGGAAGGTCCAAGCAATTCCACCTGCCCTCTTGTTCAGTATGTTTGAAATTTCACAAAAAATCTATTTCCCTAATATAATGTGACTTAGAAATATAATAGGGTGCAAAAGTAAATCCTTTTCGGCTTTAGCTGCTCTTCCACTATACATTCATTTTACTGATGATTTTATTCGAAATTTATTATGCAGCTGTTTAAATTAATCCAGCGAGTTATTCTTCTTTTGATTGGACTTGTCTCTAAGTGCTTTCTGCTGCTTACGTACAAAGCAATATGCTTTAATTCAGAAGTGCAATTTTACATATAGTAAGCACTATTTTTTACGTATTATCATTGCCGATCTTTACTCTTTGACGAAGTGGTAAGTCAATCATGGGCGCCGACGACATAAAAATATTGGGGGCGGGGGGACAATATACCAGTAGAAGGCATTTTGTTTGAAATTGGAAGGGGACATGGAACTCTAATACCAACATTGGGGGAACGGGTCCCCCCCTGTTCCGCCCACTAACGTCGCCGGTGAAGTCAATACATGTTAGCAGCTCAACAAACGCAGGGACACCATGGAAGGCAAATGAGAGATTCTACGGTTATAGTTCTGAAATGGTCATTTTTTTTGTAACTGAATATGATCGATGTTGCTTTAACTTTTGTAATCGGGCAAAAATCGTCATTTTCAAAATACCACCTTTAATTTTGTATTAAAATTATATCCGATTTTTATAAATTCGGAAGTACACACGTGAACACGCAAAGCAACATTATAATAACATGAGGAAATACGAAGAGGTTATCGAGCTATTATAGCAGATCAATTTCTAATTGAGGGATTATGATTGCCATAAAGTTAATGAATGAACAACCGTCCACAAATGGTACAATTTACGGTGTCGTGATCTATATTAACACAGTTTATATTTTAACGTAAAATATCATCACATTTAAGAGGGGAAAAATAATGAAATAAAGTAATTAAAAAATTATTAGAAGAAAATGACTGATATCCGTTTGTTCTTATGAAGTTAAACAGATTTTAAAACTGAAGAATCCGTACATATGAGACACAGTTGTCCTGGTAGAATTTATATTTCCTCATGCTTTTCTACAAGGGTAAGGAGGACATATAAAAACCAGCAACAGAAGCGTGAAAAAAAGAAAAGAAAAGAAAAAACACATAGAAGATAAGAGGATGAATACGAGGAAAATGCAAAATTAAATTAAAGAATTATTTTAATAAAGAAGAAATGGCAGGATTCACTTTTGGTTCAATTTCAATTGACTTGCACATCAGTTTCGGATTTTTAACGGAGCGCTTTTGAAACATTCCGCATTAGAAAACGCCTTTCACAAATGTCTTTCAATTCTTAATACCTTCCGAATAATAAAAACTTCCTTCGTACATCTCCATAAAAATAAAATATATTCTGATGTACGTTTTCTTTTTAACAGGGAAAAAACAACTTCTAGACGTATTTCGTTGCCTGCAGGTCAGCATAAATTCATCTCACTTTATGCGCTGTGCGATTTACTAAGATGAAAGAGATTAGGGTTAAAGTAATTGATCAATTAGGGAAATAACTTCCTTGAAATGTTTCCAGCATTTTCTGAAAGTTAGAGAGAGAGAGAGGTCAGTCACAGATGGGAAAGATTGTGAAGGAATTCTGAAAGAAGAAATTGAATAATCCGATTACATTTTGCCTTTTCTCACTTATGGCATTTCAGTTCGCTGTTATAAAGTTTTTTTTATAAAATTATTTGCGTGATTTACATATTTCATTCTTTTTTATCTTCCTATCTCTTTCTTATCTATTCTTTCATTCAAATCCCCTTAGAATACAAATTTAAAAGCTGTACTCAGTGTAATCTTTTATATAAGATTTACAACTGTAAATTGAATTAGCATTTTTTGCCATACACTTATTTGAATAAATATTGGGTTTACCCAGGAAATTTGCAACTTTTTTTAATCAAAGGATTTCCTATTGATTCTGAAATTTCCAGGCTATATCTTTTCCTTTTTCTAAAGTTCCCTTTCACTTTCTTTTTGCTTTTAAGAAAGAATAGAAATGTCTGTCCTTTTCTAAAACGCATCCTGTTGGCGATTTTTAGGGCCCTGCGGTTGTTCAGTGGTAACGCGTTAGCCTAGTTTGCTGTTATACAATCGAAAAATAAAAAAAGGCTACCGACTAACTGCCCACCATAACACGGGGTTTGGTTCCCTAGGCAATAAGCGGTTCGGATTCCTTGGAAAACTGAAGGCGCCGGTGCAGCATGACCATCGCTGTCCTTGTGCCGTAAAATTCAAACAGCGATTTTTATAGCGCATAAATTTTAAGAGATCTTTCTTTCCTCACCCTTTCCGTGTTCCTATGTGTGTGTGCGCGCATGATTTTCAGCTGACAGATTTCAATTGAAATTTTTTTATTTAATTGTCTAGCCGTGGAAATTATTTTTGCGTTATAACACGCATTACAATCCTGTCGATTTCTTGTCTCTTCCTTGAATTAGATGCGTGCAGGGCTTGATAAATCTGATACTGGCGACTATTTCTTAACAATTGGTGAGTAGGAAGGTAGGAAATCGTTTCCTACTAGGTTCGTAGGCTTTGTTATTGATACGGGCGAGTACTTTTTTGCTGCGATTTCTTTCCCCTTCCTTGAATTTTATGTGTGCAGGGCTTGACAAATCTGACACTGGCGACGATTTCTTAACAACTGGTGAGTAAGAAGTCGTTTCCTACTAGGTTCATACGCTTTATTATTGATACGGGCGGGTACTTTTTGCTACGATTTCTTGTCTCTTCTTTGAATTTTATGTGTACGGGGCTTGACAAATCTGACACTGGCGATGATTTCTTAAAAATTGGTGAGTAGGAAAGTAGGAAATCTTTTCCTACTAGCTTCATATGCTTCATTATTAACACGGGCGAGTACTTTTCGCTGCGATTTCTGTATGTGCTATAATCACAACCAATACTTGTGTTCAGTTTCAACATTACAGAAAGTTAATTCATTCATTCATTTTGAACTGTCGTTTAGTCGTGTGAATATGGCGCATATTGTCTCAGAATCTTACAATTAGTTGTAGGAATATCTGAACTCTTTATTTCATTAAAAATCTACATTAAAAAAAAAAAAAATTATTAGATTCATCAGAAAAGTCCATAGGTTCTAGCTTTTTAGCGAGAGGTGGTGGTTTGTTTGAGATATCATGGATAAAAGGAATCCGCACTTGCTGGTCTGATCCGATGCAGTCTGGTTTATTTTGAATATTTTTACATCGGGTGCAAGTTGTCGATTATATAAGCATGAGCGATAACATCGATGACATGAGCTTATATTCTCTCATTAACCATTCTTTTTCCACAGTTATTATATAATATATAGGGGAGAGCGGGGATAGTTGTTACAATTTTAGCTGATTATTTCGCGGGGCCTATATTAATATATTATATAGGCCCCCCGATTTATGGGCCTAAATTGGTGCCAAATTAGAGTTTTGCAGTTAAGGCGCTTTTTGCGTTTCTTATTATGATGAATGATTTGATTTTCCACGGAAAAACTTTATTAAAAAAGAAAAGACTACATTCCCAATTCCGACACTGAACTTCGGACCCTGTTTACTGATAAAAGGTTAGTTCCATAATTAATTAATAACAGGGCCGAGGGTGAGGCAGTTGCCTCAGATAAAAAAACTAAATGGGTGCCAAATGAGTGTTTATCAATTAAAGTGCTTTTTGCGTTTCTTATTATGATGAATGGTTCAATGGGAGCCAAATGAGAGTTTCTCGGTTAAGGCATTTTTTGCGTTTCTTATTATGATTTAATTTTCCACGAAAAAACTGTTTTAAAGAAGGAAAAGGCTACGTTCCCAATTCCGACACTAAACTTCGGACCCTATTTACTGATGGAAAGTCATTTCCACAATAAATAACAAGGCCTTTAAGAGGGTGAGGCAGTTGCCTCAGATAAAAAGTGTAAATGGGTGTCAAATGAGAGTTTCTCCGTTAAGGCGCTTTTTGCATTTCTTATTATGATCAATAATTCAATGGGAGCCAAATGAGAGCTTCTCGGTTAAGGTGCTTTTGCGTTTCTTATGATGATGAATGATATTATTTTCCACTGAAAACTTTTTTTAAAAAAAAAAGCTACGTTCCAATTCCAACACTGAACTCTTGATCCTCTTTACTGATGAAAAGTCAGTTCCACAATTTATAATAGGAGCATTCCGATGGTGAGGCAGTTGCCTCAGGCAAAAGGACTAAATCGGTGTCAAATGAGAGTTTCTCAGTTAAAGCGCTTTTGCGTTTCTTATTACGATGAATGATTTAATTTTCCACGGAAAACTTTTTTAAAAAAGGAAAAGACTCGTTTCCAATTCCGACACCGAACTCTCAGGATCCTGTTTATTGAGGAAAAGCCAGTTCCAAAATTAATAACAAGGCCGTGCCAAAGATTAGGCAGTTACCTCAGGTAACAAGCCTAAACGGATGCCAAATAAGGAATCAATGTGGGCGTGCACTGTTTCGGGTAGATGTTTATGCGTTAATTTTTAAAAACCATAGCACTAAATATTAACTTAAATTATAATTTATTTGTAAAATATGGTATATTACCAATTGATAAAATCAATGAATATTGTACGCTAAATCTAATGTATGAAAGGATAATAGAAGGAAAACATTTTGGATAATATTGATATCCAGTATCACGAAAACAACAGAAATTTAAGAAGAAGCAACCAAATTAAGCTACGAGAGATTAGAACGGAAATGTACAGAAAGGAATTGAATATATGGGAATAAAGCTTTGGAATGAATTCCAAATAATCTTAAAAATATCAATAAAGTTTTTAAATTTAATTGTATATTTATTAAACGGAGTTCGTGAGCCAGCGGAATAACAGGGTCTTCAGCCGGTTAAATTTCATGATTTTTATTGGAGACTCGTCACGGGGAAGTGCAAGTTGTATTACCTTGACTATGAAAAATTTGTTATCACATTCAAATTGAATCTCAATACTAGGTGCAATATGTACCCCTTGTGACAAATGAAAATTATTATTATGTATTATTAATATTGAAAATGAATACATAATTTCTAACTTAAACTAGCGAATGTTCAAAATTAATATTGTTTTATGTTGGGGTTGCAATCGCCGTGTTACGTATTTGCCCCAGGTTCAACGATTTTTCGTCACAGCTCTGCACGAAAGGTATTTTGAAATACGTTTTCGTATTTATGCATCTTTTACTTGTTTTTTCCCATAGGCAGTAAGGCGACCTTTCGTCCCACAAACAGCGAGTTGCTTTTAGTACCATTTTGTATATGTATTTAGGGCTCACTTTCGTATGCACGTTCCCACAAATGTAGCATGGAACATATTCCACTAACTTTAAAAATTATGGTACTCGAACCAATTTCAAAAGTTTGCAAATTTTTGAAAGCGTGGTACTCAAACTAATTTCAAAAGTTTGCAAACTTTTGAAATTGTGGTACTCGAACTAATTCCAAGTGTGCAAACTTTTGAATCGCTTTTCGCTTTATACGCAATTTATGTCGTATGCAGAACTAGCTCTGAAAGTCAAGGAATGTGAAACATCGTAACTTCCGTTCCTTTGACTGATTTTTCGTGGTTCAGGAAAACAACAGTTTGAGTGGTGAATCACGTGAACGGCTTTCAGCTTTATAAATAATTGGTTTGACGTGGTTTTCCTTTCATTCAAGATATCCTTTTCAATGAAAAGTTTTCATTTCTTATTCTTTGAACGTAGAACCGACAAACTGTTAACTTTTATTTTTAGTCTTAGAATTTGCGATAAATTTAATGAGTTGGGTCATGAATGCTGGCCAATAAACAATACGGCGAAACCCTTTATTTCGACCACTTCTTGAAAGGGGCTAAATTTTCGGTAGTAGCCATTATCTGAGCTTTAGCTATTAATGTTATTTTGCTTTCATGACTATTTATCAAAAATAAGTTTTAATTTTCTGTGACTATTATAAAATATTTGTATATTTTATAGATCTATCTGCGATTATAATAGATATCTAAACTCATCAAACAATATAAATCAACGTTTATTGGCGTAGTGATACCAGCGCCGATGTTATGGCGTGGTTAGATGCTGAAAACTGCTTAGTGTTTGATTTATTTAAATAAATCTAAACTCATGTTTGTAAAAATTGCAACACCATGAAGGAATCATGTGATTGAGCTGAAACTTTCAGGAAATGCAAATTAGGGTATGCTATTCAAATGATTAGAATTTCAGAGTCATCACGCATGCGTGGGCTGAGCAGCGCCCTCTGAACTGCTGATGGATCCGTATAAATAGAGGGCTGTAGCGGGGCGTGTATGGTTATCTGCTAGTGGTAAACGTTACATGAGACGTCACTATGCCTCTACGACGAAAGAGGGCGACATTTCAGCAAGTTACGGAGTTTGAACGGGGACGAATGATCGGCCTTCGTGAAGGAGGGTTTTCTTATCGTGCAATAGCAGCTCGTATGGGGCGTAACAGCAGCACAGTGATGCGAGTGTGGAAGCAGTGGGTTCAAGAGAACCAGACAACTCGGAAATCCGGGAGTGGACGCCGAAAGGTGACGTCAGCACGGGATGATAGACACCTGGTCCGCATGGCGGTGACGGACCGTTTTGCTTCATCTGGACAGTTGGCAGAACGTTGGTGCACTGCTACAGGTGTATCATTGTGTGCTTCATCAATTCGTCGGCGTCTACTGCACCGTGGACTGCGTGCAAGAGTTCCTTTATACAGGATCCTCCTGACGCAAAACCATCGGCGCCTGCGGCTACAATGGGCTCATGGACATAGAGACTGGCGTGCTGATTGGCAACAAGTGGTGTTTTCTGATGAATCCCGCTTTAATTTGGGGTACAGTGATGGCCGCATCCGTGTTAGACGCTATACCGGTGAACGCCACCTTCCGGAGTGCATTATCCAACGTCATAGTGGACGAACCCCCAGCGTTATGGTCTGGGGTGCGATTGCGTATCATGGACGATCTCAGCTGCTATGGATTGTGGGTAACCTTAACAGCAACCGGTATATCAATGAAGTTCTGGGGCCCGAAGTTGTTCCCTTCCTTCAAGGCATTCCCGGAGCTGTATTTCAACAGGACAATGCCCGCCCACATATTGCCAGGAATGTTCAAGACTTCTTTTCATCACAACAGATACAGCTTCTTCCTTGGCCTGCCTATTCGCCGGATATGTCGCCGATTGAACATGTGTGGGATTTCGTTGGTCGGCGTCTCGCTCGTGATCCTCGTCCCATAGCTACTACAGATGAACTTTGGGGTCGCATACAAGCAATCTGGAATGCTCTTCCTCAGGCACACATTCAACATCTGTTTGATTCCATGCCACGTCGTATAGCATCACTTATTGCAGCGCGTGGTGGCTTCACCAAATACTGATTTTCGACATGTAATATTGTTTTTTTGCTTTGTAATTTTAATCGTTTATTTGTATCAACACAGGTCGTTTGTACATTAAATTTCATTCAATTCGGACGAGTCCTTCATGGTGTTGCAATTTTTACAAACATGAGTATATATGTGATACGTATAATGAGTGCCTATATTAATATCATGTTACGTTTGCACAGTCCATCTTGAATTTGGCGACTGAATACGCTCTTTAATATCTTTTCCCAATTATAGGCCTGAGATATAGTATTTTCATAGAATGTGGGAAGTTCCAAACAAAGCGGCTTTTTGAAGTTGGTGTATTCAAATTTTGTCAATTCCTATTGTAATCAGATGATACTCAAGATTTGACGGGAGTGCTGCTATTACTATAAGGATGGCAACTGCTTTTTCTTCCATAACCTTTCGATTTCAATTTTATCAAATTCTTTACCCCGAAATCTCGAATCACCAGGAACAACCACATCCACGAGTGTTATCCAGTTTTGCTTCTTCTTCGCCATTGTTAAGTTAGGTGCATTATAGGCAAAGCCTTTGGGTAATCTTTGGAAATCTTACAGGCTATGCAGTATTATACTCTTGGCACAGGTTCCAGCGAATCATTGAAATTACTTTACACTATATCAAGGTTCGGCAACCTTTTAAAATGAATTGGTGCTGACACACAAGGCCATTAAAAATAGAATTTACATAAAGCATAATGAAACTGCGTTGTTTTGGAACTTTCTTCGCGACTTTCTTCTTTTAATTTCTTTTAGTGAAAATACCACTTCTAAAATAGCTTCACAGAACGTTGAAATACCCTCATATTGCTCGACTCCTCTCTTTTCATAATATTTTTTCAGACTGAAAGCTGATTTTACTGATATTATTAAATTCTTTTAAGGATTGCGCTCCGTCGTGCTAAATTTCCAGAAAATTAGCAATATTCCTTGTTCACCAATTATTAATTTAATCATTCAGCGTGCAATTCCTAGTCATCCATGGGTCCTACGGCCTTGAAGTTTTAATCATTTTCTTACCTATATATGTGCTGGATATACATTTCATTTAAATAAAAATAGATAATTTCTTCATGGTGCTTCTGTTTTTTTGTGTGTTTTTTTAATTAGAGTATTTCACGGACTTTATAAGTATGAACATCTCTCTAATGAATAATAATCGCTATTGGTTATGTAGCAAGAAGTAAGAAAGTTTTTTATCCAAATAAAAATGCATACAATATAAATATAATGCTTTTCAGGTTACCCTCAGCACGTTTTTTCATCGTTATTTTTTTTAAATGTATATAAACGTAATTTGTTTATAATATGATTCCCATTCATTTATTTATAAAGGGGAGTTCATTGATTGGGACATGTGTGGACTTCCACAATAGAAACACTATGTTCACTTCGCAGGCTTTCTTAACTGTTGCCACTTAGAAACGCAAGGAAAAAATGTCTCTAAATACACAATACGTACAAAAGGATTTTTTCCATATTGAAATTTTTATGTTATGGAACTGTCATCTTCGATATATGGAGGTTTCAAGGTAGTGTCTAAATGCCATAGAAGAAATTCGTTTATTTTGAAAAATTATTATAAACAACTAATTGACTTTACGCAAAAATTAAATTAGCTTGTTTGACCCCTGCGCCATAAAAATACAACCAACCAAAAATTAAATCGTCGAAGGTTTATTTACAACTTTACTTGTTGCAAAAGGAAGTCGTATGAAAACTGGATCAATTCTGCTTTTTTGGCACAATTATGATTTTAATTTAAACACTCTTTTTTTCTTTGATTCGCACGCGTTAAAAGGGGGAAATTTTTTATTCTAGAACTTTTTGCACGACTTTCACGAGTTTAAAAAACATTAATTTGAGTCATAACTGTTGACACTTTAGGAAAAATGAAATAAATTAACTTACAATGTAAAACGGCCCACAAAAGCACCGTTAAGTCGATTTCAAAGAGTAAACTTTTTACGTCGGGATATGCATGTGTACTGAACGAACGAAAGACGAAGAAAAGGTAAGTATTGTTAGAGACAAAGAATGAATTACAAAGAGTAAATATATATAAAATTTCACTCAAGTTTCTTTGTTTCTCTGTATGAAACGATCTTGCTTGATGCAGAATGATCCTTTCTGTCCCGGCGCCATAAAATACGACCAACCAAACTGTATAAAACAATAAATAAGCAATAAAAATCGTTTCTCGCGCTTAATCTACCTTGGCGGGCTTTTCCAAGATAATGTCTGTGATATCTAACCGCTTTTATGTATAACATAGTAATGCTAGTAGTTACAGAATTCTGTGTTATTTTATAAAAATTAATATCTTTATTTTAAACTATGGAAAACCATAGTAATTAAACTTCATGAAATGTTAAGAGAGGGAATTTGATTGTATGGGAACATGCATTTTTGCATTAGAAATAAGTGAATGTACAGGTGAAGTATTATTAAATTCTATATCTTAGTACGGGTAAAAAAAAACCATTTACAATTCTTTGTAATTGATTGCGTTGCATTGATCGTTTGATGATTTTTCGAAATTATTAAATTCTTTTTTTGTACAGATCATTTAACAAGATGCCTCTGTAAAAAAATAAGCTTGTACATAGGTTTACACTACTAAACACGCGTATAATTTGAGGAAACTAAATAGAACTTATAATTGTTTTAGTACGCGAGACGAAAGTGTGCAGCAGGAGAGGGAAAAACAAGAAATTGTGGACTAAATACTTTTACTTTAAAAATTACCTTATATTCCTTTTCATCCTATAATTTATAAGAATGTAAAATTGTAAGTTGAAGAAAAATAAGACATGCAATCAAAGACCTACTAAAGATAAAAGGCAGTTTGAGAGTCGAGGGAAACGAAGCGATAACATATCGTTAATTTTTTGCAGCACTGAATTTTACTTTCAGTAGCTTCTCCAGAGACATCAGCCGAAGCAAATATACATTTTGAAATTGAAAGCTAGTCAGTACATCGAGAGAGGAGGATTGCTTTCCAATTTCAAACCTCCTCAACCGTTAAATAATAATTGGTTCCTTATGCATATATATATACAATCTTTAAATTTTTTTACAAACGCAGTGATTATAAAATCGGTAAAGAAAATATTTTTGGACAAAACGTTAAAGCGAATTCGACCTTGTAGAGTTAGAAAAATGTTCGGAATGTTAATTCTAAGAAGCAATCTAAGGGAGAATGATGGCGATGAAAACAGAAAAATTTTCAAAAAGATTTTATGGAACTTTTTCTCTTGTCAAAGCATCGATTTGATCTTCAAACGATGACTGACCCAGGTTGTCACTTTCTATGTGAAGAATCATTACCGAAATTAACAGTTCTTGAGATATTTCCCATTTGCGGTCACTTTCTAAAAATTTTAGTAGAAAAGGCCTCTCTTCCGTCAATTTTTTGACGCTGGGCTTTAACAGATTTTCGGTATGACCAGTGTCGCATTTCCCAATAGGCTATAGACTAGGGCGGCAAAATTTTGTGTATTGAGTCTGATATAACAAAATCAATATCATAGGATGATATAATCAGATGTTTTGGCGAGAAGGAAGCTAGACGTCATGTTTTCCATTTAAATACCAGTGTTTAATGGGCTTTTATTTATTTTTTGCTAAAATTAAAATTTATTTCAGTAAAATTGAATTTGATTTATTATATACCAAGAAGATATAATACTTCAATGTAAGTTAATATTATTTAATGTTTATGTTTTAATTTATGAGTTTGTTTTTCAACATATTTTTTGTCAATATGAAAGTTTTTGGCGTATATTGAATGTAACAATTTTTATGTTCCTACCACTGATTGGAGGGAGGTGGACAGGTAGGAAGGGGCGGAAAAAACCGTAGCCTAGGGGCGGTAAAATAGTAAATCCGCCAATGAGTATGACGTCAGCTTTTGAAAATGATAAGTCTCAATTTTGTCGGCCGATATAGATTTGCACATATTATTTTTTTTATGTAACATTTTTTTATATAGAAATACACAGAAGTTTGGGGCCCAAAATTAGGATTGAAATAATACTTGCACTCAAATAATGCCAGGTCCTTTCAAGACATTTGTGGGTCCCAAAACTCGCGGGCCCCTCACCTACAGCACCTATACATAAATCAGGTATTGTCCAGACAACTACAGACTACTGATATTTAAACTCCTTATCTTTCTCTATTTTCAAACGTCTCTGAGTAAATACGATAGTTAGATTATGCTACTAATTTTCATATTTTGTATATTTTACGTTTCAAAACTACAAATTTAATATTTTTGGATATTTATTTTAGTAAGTCTCATCGTAGTCGATGATATGGTTCCATTAGATGATCAAATACTCGCCAGGAAAAGAATGACTTTCCGGTGCCTGTAGAGATCCAAACACGCATCTCCTTGATTGCCGGACAAGTGCTTTACTTATTAAGCTACAGATGTCCACCGTTCTCCCCCCCGCGAGCGTGTATAAAGCTGTCACTTCTGACAAAGCAGTACAGCAGCAAGTGCGGAAAGCGGTCAAAACACTGCAATGTTCTTCGCAAATTTGTTCGTTGTGAAAATCTTACATACGCTCGCAGGGAGCGGGGAATGATCGACGCCTGTTGCTTAATGGGTGGGGCACTGGACCAACAATCAAGATGGTGTGGGTTCGGCTCCAGCCCAGAAGCCGAAAAATCATGATTTTTTTTTCGATTATTTGATCATCTATTTTTTGGGTAGTTGAAGGACGTTACCATTATCGATACGACACAACAAACAAATAAAAAGTTAATTTTTTATGGTGCCTCCTGAGTAGTTTTACGCTCCAGATTGTCGCCTGAATACAACTACTGGATGGCATAGTCTTAATACTCGAATATTCACGAATTGCCACAAATATTCACCAATTTTCGTATTTAAAATGTCATGAATCTCGAATATTCACGAATTCACAACAACATTTTGATACCGATCTTACGAGAAGAGAATGAAAAATTCATAGCGGAAATAACTTTCAGGAGGTGGAGAAACTTAAAATAAAACAGGGGAAACGTTAGGACGTACAAAATACTGAGTGAAGCCACCGTTGTTCAAGAAAAACGGGCAAAAATAAGAAAATAGATTTGAGGCGATGGCGCCATCTGTCACGTCGACGGAGACATCGCCGAGCATTTCTGAATATCGACAAATGAATAGAACACTATGGAATATAAACGAATACCGGATAAGGTTTTTATGGGCTCTAGGTTGATAAGATAGCATGGACGCTCATACGAATGCTTTTTTTTTTGGGGGGGGTTAAGAAAATTAAAGAGTATCAGGGGGGCAGAGAAAAATTACGCTTCCTTCATAAAGCTGTCGAGAATTTTAGTGAATGTACAAGATACCAAAACGCTACAAAAATAATTGATACTGCTTGACAATTAGTAATGAGCTAAAAAGTACCTTATTTTAAAATGTGACTGTAAAACTTTTGAAAGTAAATGCATAGCAGGTTCGGGCAAATAAAATTTTTAAACGGCTAGGAGGGGCTCGAGCCCCCTCTTCCCCCCCCATGGGCGCCTATGTGAGATAGTATAGGTTCTTCAAATGGAGGTGGAATCTAACCGTGGGAATTGTGGGAAATTTAAAAATTAGAATCAGACTTTTGGCGTTCCTAATGAAGGTTCAAGTTTCCGGTGAAAGAAAGAGTCTTATTTTGAAAATTGTCAGCAATTTAAAATGAAAAGTCAAGTAAAAATTAAGAAGCTTTTTGATTGTTACGTTCAATGGCGGATTTGCCAATAGGCCAAAGCTTGCGGCGGAAAATTTTCGAACAAAAGTTTGTCCCTGGCAAGTTTTCAAAGCGAGTTAAATTATTCGGTGGCGGATTGAAGTATTAATTTTAATTGGGAATATTTATCACTCGGAATCGATGTGGTGTTATTAGTGAACAGAAATTTAGAAGATGAAATTAGGTAGACACTGGTGGCTTTGCCCTATATGGCAGGTGTCTCAGAGCGGTTGTTTTGAATTCTCAGTCGTGTGAATGTTAAGACCTACTACAAACCTGTCTACACCCTGCGTGATCTATTACTTAAAGTTAAGGATCGTGTCACTGATGGTGGGGGGGAGTTGCTATTTACCAAATACCGTGTGGAGACTGTGACAAGGTGTATGTTGGACAGACGGGAAGATCGATACGTCTACGAGGGAAGGAGCATATGCGCGCGTTGACCAGAGGAGACAAGTCAATTATCAGAACGTGTTTTCAGGGAAGATTGCGAACCAGATTAGCATTCGATGAAAACATTACATCAGAATGTGACGAATCTGGGGAGTAGACTTTTTCTGGAATCATGGGAAACCTACGGTTTGAAGAGTCGTGCAATAAACATCGCAAAACCTCTACCAGAACTTTACAGGATTTTTGCAAAACCTCGAGTTGGGGGTAGTCACCTGAATTAATCGGATGCGGGAAGGATTCCCGAGCCTGGACTATACGGCACCAAATGGCGTCAGATGGAGATTCCCAACATGCGGGTATATAAACTTAGGACTTTCACGAACTCTTCATTCTGCCTTCACTTGACAAAGGGAGCAGTTGGCTCCCGAAACGTCGTGTTTTTAAACCTTACGCCAGTGTTGAAATAACTGTTGTTAAAGCCTCTAAACTTACCAAATCCTTTGACGGCCTTTATGGAGTCTTAGATTCATGCCCAGTTGACCTATATGTAAATACAGCACAGATGGTGATGCTTGTCCTTAACGAATAAATAGTTAGGGCTCCCGTGATAATGGGTTGATCAATGTGGAATTTTCAAAATTATTGTACATGTGGGAGCACATATTATGAACATATTAGTACATTATAATATATGAAAACGAAATTTTATTTCGAATTATTGACAGGCATCGCCCCCCCCCCATGTAACTTCCAAGGAATGTGTTCATCCAGCGTGAGCATCCGCTTAACCCCAACGCCGCAGGGAGGGGCGGGGAGTTCGAGGTTCGATTCTCTAGGCCGTAAGACGTTCGGATTCCGCGGAAAACTATAGGCTCATCGCTCTATGGCGGCGTAGGCGGAACGCATGTGCCTAGCGAGTTATTAATTCAGGTTGGCCTACCCACAGTACCGTAGAATGTGTGCCGTTTTCCTATCCATCGTAGCCCAAGGTTAGACTCACAGTTGGAGACAGAGTTGCGGATTCCTTCGAACCCGGTGCAGCATGTCCATCTAGTGGCGCACCCAAAATACTCCCAAGTGGGGGAGGGCCCAGACGTGTAAGGAATTTTTGGCGGAAAAAACGACCAGGGTTCATATCGATTACTATTTTATATGTGTGTGTGTTCATTTATCAACATTAAATTGCTAGTAATCCTACAGTGCAAGATATTTAAATAATTAGTAATCGTAGTAGGCTTCGTTTATACAATTTTACAACGGCCAGCCCTTGTCTTCTACAAAAATCACTGTTTTAGTAATAGGTTAAAAACTAACCCTATTGTGCAAAATTTTGCTTGCCCGCTGTCCACTACTTGATCGATAGAAGCCCTTTTTCCCTTTGTGATGTTTTAAAAACTTATCGACTTTGTAAACTGAATCCTTATGATCAGGGCTGTCTTAAAAGGGTATGCGTTGTGTGTGCTGTACTCCCAAGAAATTTGGAAAAATACAGAGTACGCGTACTCTCAAGAAATTTGGAAAAATACAGAGTATGCGCCGCATACTTTCAAGTTCTCACTACATTTTTTGTATTTTCTGGTTTTTGGGCAACTTTCAACGAAGTTCGGCTTTTCTTTTAGCGGGTTTCAATAGATCAAGTACTGCTTTTGCTTTCTCTGTACGCAATAAAAAGGGTAAGGTAAAGGTCTTCCGTAAATGCAATAATGATGGCTATTGTTAACATTGAAAACCTAAAGAGTTACTTGAGAATCAGAGTTGCGAATTAGAACAGCAGTCGCCAACCTTCCGGACCAATGAATTCGTAGTTTTAAATCCCGTGGACCAGTAATATGATTTTTTTTTAAAAGATAAATGCGGGGCTTCTCCTGGTAACCGCATTGCTGCAAGTGAAGGTGTTTTCGCTAATTTCCGATAATTATCTCAAGTGCATTCTAGATGTAAAAATTTATAATTAATTATTTTAACGAAGTTAGAAATTAGTACTTAAACCTTTAGGATATTTTCAAGCACAATTCGTGAATTAGTGCAATATAAAGGGGAAAATTGTCATTCAGAATGTGAGAATTTCTCAAAATATCACTTTTGTTTTATTATTAATAAAACATTAAAAATGCAAGCTTACCGACCTCACTGTAGTCCGGGGAATTGATTTCCTAGACCATAAGAGGCTTGTGTTCATCGGAAAACTGGGTCCCGGGACAGTATAACCCTTGCTGTCCTTACGCCACCAAACTCACGAACAAAAGCTAGGAAAAAGAAAAAGAAAGCAGAGAGTATGGTGATGATATAACAACCTATAATATTATATCGATATAATAGATTAGCAATAATCTTCAGCTGACGAATTGTCGGCTATCGTTGATGATTGAATTCCGTTACGATCCTGCAAATGCAAATATTTATAGCAAAATATAAGGATATACACTTTGGAATGAAATTCCTCAATATCGGAAACATGAGAACAAAATTAGTGATTTTGCATACATCTTAAGACCTCTGATATTATCACAGTCATTGCATATTGGTTTGTATTCTATGTATTGTTCTAGTTAAATGGAAGGTTGTGTCGTGTAAGAGTCCACAAGCCAGACCAGTGTTTCTCAAAGTGTGGTCCGCGGCGGCTTATAAAGTGGTCTGTAGGATCTTTACAAAAAAAAAATCTTTAAAAAAAAATTGCCGGCTTATCTAGAATTTAGGTTCGGGTGAGATTTAAGGAATTTCTCATAAATATTACTTGTTATAAACGTTACTTTACGGCATTTTGTGAAAGGTTTGAATCCTCTGAATACACCCGTGCTGTCTACATTGCTTATTATTATTTTATTAAATTACTGATGTCATTTTCATTATAAATTTGACAAAATAAGATCGTAACTTATACTCTTTATCAAATAGCATTACTCTAAAAATTATTTTGTTTCAGGTGGGTTTAGCAGCCAACCTACGTTTTAAGAACAGGTTTGGAGACTTTAGAGATTTTTTGCCAAAAGTTAGTGCTTTTTTAAATTATAAAAAACTCAAAGCTTAAAATTTACCACAAAGGGAGCTAAAATGAACTAGAAATTATATTTTAGCAAATGAATAAATCTCTCCTGACGGAGCTCTTATATACGTATATAAACCTGCCAATAAATCAAGGGTTACTTTATGTATTTTCTTGGGAGAGGCGGGTGAAGTAAGGGTGGATCCAGGATGTTATGAAGAAGACGGTTTCGCGGCCCTACACTGGGGAAAATGTTTCATTTTGAACTGCTAAATAGTTTAGGTAAATATTATATTGCTAGCATTCTCCTTCATCATCACCTATAGGTGATAGTAGGCGTAGCAATACCTTGTATCCATACATAGAATTGTTGCTACTGGTTGGTGTAAGCTTCGTGATGTCGTTATCAATTCAATCATTCGACTCCATCAAAGTAAACATCACGTATTTATTAACAAAACATAACAAACTTTGAAGCAAACTAAACGCAGAACATAAGATAAAATAAGCATGCGTATCTCAGCTGCTATAGACCTTGCGCCATACACAATACACTTACAGCTTTTATACTATTTCATTGCCATTTTGCGCTTGCGCTCTGATGCCGTTCGTTATCTATTCATTAACAGTTCTATCGTAATATGCTAATCATGTCCGACCGCGACATCACCCTCGCCAAGCGTGGGAGTCGCGTGCGAAGACAAGCGATGTTCACTTCTGCGCAAACGGAACACGAAATGTTACTTTACGTCCGGCTCGAGTAACGTATTTTGTAGTTACTCGCTTGTCTGAAACTGGTTCTTGCGATAACGTCTTATCAGAACGTTCAAGGTCAGTAACTAAAAAATAGGGTTTTTGTTCAAAGAAATAAGCTAGTTTGAAGCGATCTATGCTCACGTTAACTTCCTTATAGTTAATGTGTAGTTTTAAAGAAATACTCAGAACTGGTCGAAATACGGTTGCTGAAGCGGCTTTTTTACGAGATCTTGTCTCACAAAAACATTCGTAGTCCCTCGTAAGTCCTTGTGCACAAACATGTTTTTTGAAGTCGTTCGGTTCGTTGCTACAGGTTTCAATCTATGCATATTATCTTTTAACCTGGCTATGAATTCAGGACATAATAATGCGTTAGATGAACATCTAAAAAAATCAGGTAACCGTAATGATGCTCCGTACATAATTTCCGCCGTAGACGCATTAAGATCTTCTCTTAATGACATCCGTATTCCTAACAGCACCATGGGGAGAACTTCCATCCACTTTTCCATACTATGGCATTTTATCGCTGATTTCAACTGCCTATGGAACCGTTCAACCAATCCATTAGCCGCTGGATGGTATGCTGTTGTTCTACTTTTACGTATGCCTAAAAACCTGGTTAACAATTGGAATAGGGTACTTTCCAATTGACGCCCCTGATCAGATGTAATTTGATCGGGCATACCAAACCTGTCTATCTATCCATCCGGAGTAGAAAGTTTCTGCAACAGTGTATACAGTTTGATCCCTCATAAGCAAGGCCTTCAGCCATCTGGAAAAACGGTCTACGCAGGTTAAAATATACGTATAACCTTTCGATGGTGGAAGTGGGCCTACAATGTCAATGTGCACATGGGAAAAAACGAGCTGAAGGCAGTGGATATATATACCGTAAAGTGATTTTGTATGCCGTTGGATCTTAGATCTTTGACAGTCCGGGCACGCCTTAACTCAGGCGGCTACATCAGCTTTAAGTGACTTCGACAAATACCTTTGTTTTACCAAATCTGTTGCAGCTTTCACTCCAGGGTGAGATAGGTTATGTAGAGCTAAGGACACTTCTCTTCTAAAGCCTATTGGAACGTATAGTCTTATGGCGCCGTGTGATATATCGCACACTATACTGCATCCGAACTGTGAGAGCTTTAAAGATCTCAATTTGAGTCCCGTCTCGGAAACTCAATGCAACCAATTCCTCATAGATTAATTGCGCGTGGGCCATTGCATTAAAATCAATTTTATTTGGCAAATCGATAGTTGTAATGCGCGATAATGTATCCGCTACACAGTTATCCTTTCCTGACACAAACCTAATAGCGGTAATGTATTGACCTATGTATTCTAGGTGTTTCTGTTGCCTTAGTGAACGTTTATCACTTTTTTGTTTAAACGCATATATTAATGGTTTATGGTCCGTAAAAATACAAACTTGTTTACCTTCCAACATATGCTTAAAATGGCGAGTTGATGAATACAGGCTCAACATTTCTCTATCGTAAGTGCTGTAATTACTCTCAGCCCTGCTCAGTTTATGAGAAAAAAAAACGCAAGTGGCTGAACTACGCTACCTATACTTTGCTGAAGCACTGTCCCAATCGCTATATTAGACGTGTTTACCATAAGAGATAACTTTGCATTGCTTACTGGATGAGCTAACAAAACTCTTTCTAAACACATTTCTTTGCATTTTTTAAATGCGTTTTCACATTCACTAGATCACGTTATTACACTACAATCTTTTAAACTAGTTCGTGTAAAGGTGCTTTTACTTTAGCAGAATTATAAAAGGATCTATGGTATAAATTTAGAATGACCAAAAAATGGCGTAACTCGTCTACTGTTTTTGGTTTTGGATAATTAACCAAAACTTTAACCTTTTCTGACGTGGAAGCAATGCCATCTGACGTGACCTCACAGCCTAAAAATGTTATCTTTACCAAATTCGTACTTTTCTGCATTAACTACTAAACCGTATTTATTGATTTTTTCAAATACTTCGCGTAGATCCCTTACATGCTGTATTACGTCTTCTGACGCCATTAAAACGTCGCCTATGTACGCATAACAGTTACTTAAACCCCTAAGGACCTCATCGATCTGCCTTTGAAAGGATTGGGCTAAATTTTTTATTCCAAACACTATCCGTTTGTATTTAAGAAGTCCAACGGGTGTACTAACTGCTGTTTTAGGAACATTTTCAGGCGCGACAGGGACCTGGTGATAGGCTTTTATCAGATCTAATTTTGAAAACACCCTTTTTCCAACCAAGCTTAACGCAAAATCTTGGATGTGTGGAAGGCATCACAGGCCTGCACAAAAGTTTAGACACAACACAAATTTGAGTATAACAAAATACTATTAAAACTGAAGAAGTAGGAACTTTAATATTACGAAGTATGAACACATGTAATATGCAAATTAAAAATTTGAGAACAGAAATCACATCAGTAGCGAACTTGCTGCAATATATAACTTAAAATAAGTAAAATATGTGGCACAAAAGTTTAGGCACAAACATAAATTTTAGCACTTGCATAAGGAAATGAACAATTTTAATAATCAATGTAGCCACCATTACTTCGTATTAGATTAAATACGCGGTCGTTCATTGAAAGCACAAGATTTTGAAAGGTTTCTGGTTCAAAATTAAACCACGCTTCTTCTATAGCCTTTTTAAGTTCTAAAACGGACGGATATTGCTTTCCATTGGCATACACAACATTCGTTAGTATGCCCCATACATTTTCGATGGGATTACAGTCAGGACTAAGAGCAGGCCAATCGAGAACTGTAATATTTTTAGCGCTCATCCATTCTTTTGTTGACCTGGATGTGTGGATGGACGCATTATCTTGTTGGAAAACCCAGTTTCGTCCACATAAAAGTTCGCCAAAAGGTAATAGGTGACTTTCAAGAGTTGCCTGGTATGCCTTGGAATCTTGTTTTCCATTCAAAAACGCCAAAGAAGTCTGTCCATTGAAGCTAAAGGCTCCCCAAACCATGACTGAACCTCCTCCTTGACGTCTGCTGAACCGACTTAAGGGGCGTTTTCGAAGATCGTGCCAGTAGTGCGAAAGGCCATCGGGACCATCTAAGTTCCACTTTTTTTCATCACTAAATAACACCTGCAGCCATTCGTCACTGTATGATATGTGCTGCCTTGCCCATTGTAGTCGTGCTTGTTTATGATGTAATTGCAAGCAGGGCTTGCGGCGCATTTTTGCATATCTCAAATGCCTGCATTCTACAATCCTTCTACGTATGGTTTCTCTTGACACTCGCATTGCTAACGTGTTTTTTATTTGATTTGCAGACAGGCTTTCATTTGAAGCCAATCTTCGTATTTGTCTATCATCCCGAATGCTGGTCACTCGAGGCCTCCCAGATCGTGATTTTGGTTGATACTGATCACCCCGGGATAACACTCGATAAATGCCTCGCTTTGAACGGTTCAATGCAACAGAAATTTGAGTAACAGATTTACCTTTAGTTTTCAGCCTCCAAATCTTCAAAATCTCGTCATTCGTAAATTGCTTTGACTTCGGCATCGTTCTAAGCATTCTAAATTATTTCAGGCCTTATATAACAACTCTGGGAAACGCCCCTTCGATCACTTGGGAACTTCGCGCCGTTAATTTGCATAAATCTGACATATGTGCCTAAACATTTGTGGCATGCAGATTCCAATATTACGGTGTTGGGATATTTTGTTTCAGTACTTTTGGTAATCTTTTAAGTTGCACAATTTATTATTGGTTCTAGGATTATTTAGATACAATATCGGCGAAGTTCAATGCAAATTCTCGCTTTTATTTATAATTTGCCTCTGTGTCTAAACTTTTGTGCAGGCCTGTATCTAGCTCAATTACCGCGTTAAGCCGTCGGTAGTCACCACAAATACGCTAACCCCGCTTTTCGTTGATACTAAATGGATTGGACTTGCCCTTGAACTATTATTACTAGTAACTTTTCCTTGCTCCATAAGGGCCTTAAACTCCTTTTTTATAAAGTCCATTTTTTCTAGCGTAAGCCTTCGTGCTTACGAGAAGATCGGTAATCCCTTGGTTATGATAGAATGAGTAGTTTTGCGGGCACATTTAGCACTAATAAGTGAAGGGTTTGTTATATTTGGGTATTCAGCCAGTAATTTATGGTAGGGTGTATCATCAGATACCATTGTCAATAATGGAGCTGAAGTATGGGTGGGATCACCCTTAACTTTACGTGACGTTTGACTGTAATAACACATAGATTTTTAACGTCAATCGAAAGGTGAAATCTTTCCAAAAAATCCACTCCCAGTATGGGTTTACATACATTGGCTATTACAAATGATCACTCGAAATTCCTACCTAAACCAAAATCTAGATTCAAAAACTTTTGTCCAAAAGTATCGATTTGTGTGCCATTTGCGGCAAAAAGAAAATCCGATTTTACGTTTAATGGTTTAACTGCAGGATTTGGTAACACCGAAATTCATGCACCGCTATCTACGAAAAAACGTAACCCTGTTCTTTTATCTTGAATAAACAAGCGGCTAATTTATTCGTTAATAACTGACACCGCTGAATCAATAGAGCAAGTTAGTTTTCCGTTCATTGACATGGAGGGTGACACTTACGTGCTTTGGAACCAAACGTTCTATGGTACAAATACGGTTGTGAAAGTTGCACCATTTGTTTCTTATCACTATCAACATTTTTAATCTTTCTATTCCCTTTTTTCACAAGAAATGTCCATTAATCGTTTAGCCTGAACAGTTACTTCCTGTACCTGCTTTTGTAAAGACTCTTGTAATACCATTACTAACTTCGGATACCGTAGGGGACAGACAAGCTACCTCATCGATTTCGTTGGCAATTTTTGCCATTTCATCGAGGTCCTGGTTTCCAACCGAAAGGATCTGCCGCATGTTATTTGGCATTCGACGCAGCCAAAGGTTACTCAATACAGGATCTAATAATCTATCGGCTGACATTTCTCGCATTTCTCGCAATAACTGCGATGGTGCTTTATCCCCCAATAATAATTCTAGTAGCTATGCTTGAAGTCTTGAAGCTTCGCTTTGTTGGAATTGTTCATTAATACGCTTTTGTAATGCGCAATACGGTTCGGCTGTAGGGGTACGTATTAAATCCGCAACATGTAGCAACAGCTCTGTGTCGAGCGCTGCAACAACACAATGGAATTTGCTTAACTCATCTGTTATTCCAGCGTTAATAAACTGAGACTCGAATTGCAAAAACCAAAGCTCTGTGTTTGCCTTCCAAAACGTTGGAGGACGAAACGCTACTCTATCTAAACGGTTCTAATGTATAATGTATCCCCTTCTGCCATATTAACACAACAACGTTACGAATTTTAAATTTAACACTAGAAAAAAAAACGTAAATATTGCACTATTTTTATATGCAATGGCACGCCGCTTTACCTCAAGAGGAAATGATACGCGCTAAACAACGCGGGGCCCGAACGAAAATTTTTTTACTCACTAATTCGGAGGAACACAGGAAAGTGGCCAGCATGCATCCATCGATTTCATGTTACTTCAGAACGAAATTGCTTCAGTTCACAGCCGATTTCTTGTAAGATAGTTCAATAGAAGCTACAACACTCGAACTTATAAAAGACGTTCAAACGAGTCACCATTATGTATGTGATGGATAGCAGGCGTAGTATTACCTTATATCTCCACATATTTGTTGCTACTGGTTGGCGTGAACTTCGTGATGTCGTTAACAATTCAATCATTTGACTCCATCAAAGTAAACATTAACTATTTATTAACAGAACGTAACTTAAACTTAAAAGCAAACTAAACGTAGAACATAACTTAAGATAAAATGAGAAGCATGCGTATCGTAGCTGCTATAGCCCTTGCGCCATATACAATACACTTACAGGCTTTATACTGAGGCGATTCTCGTTCTCACGGTCAGATGCTATATATATATTTAATTTACAACAATGAATTAAAGTTGGGCTTTCCTTTAATTAAATTATATGGTTCAGGGTAGATTATAGTTGAGTACGACAGAAGGATAAGCTAGTAAAGAGGAATACAATAACAAAAATGATAATTTACAATGTAATTAATAGAACAAGTTTAAATTTAAACTGCAAAAGCGTTGTAATTATTTTACTTTTTTTATAACAAGCAAAAAACAATTAAGTTTATAGTGCAAAGTCAAGCCATCTTTGTTTCTTTGAAAATTTGTCAATTACTTTATTTACATCAATGTCTCTATGGGTGTGTATTAAAAGTCTCTCTTCTGGCATCTGCGTTCGAAACCAAGTTTGAAGGCGCTTCAACGATAAAAAACTACGTTATGCTGAAGTAACCCTTACTGAAAAAGTAATTTGGAGGGTGAGAAGCTTGTAGATTCATGAAAAAACGTATAGATCGCATTTCTCCAAGACTTGGAGACTTTGGACGCTAGTGTAAAACTTTAGCTTATTACAGTCGTAATAAACAACACATATAATAAAATATTTTTCATCGTCTTTGAACGCTTACTCAGAGATCTCATATAGATTGCACTGCTCACTGTAGTCCGGGGTTTGGTTCCCTAGGCCTTAAGAGGTTCGGATTCCTCGGAAAATTGTAGGTCCAGAGATTTTAGAATTCTTCGGAAAATACTAGGTCCCCGCGCGCGCACACACACACACACAGCATGACTATTGTTGTTCTTGAGCCGTAAAGCCACAAACAAACGTAAACCTTTTCATCGTCTTTATGTTTTTCCTATTTAATTCTGACAGGGGCGGGCGATTGCCCCTCCGCCCCTCGCTAGATCCGCCCTTTGTGTTGGGGAATCGGTATGACGGTGGCTAAGTGGGACTTAATATTATACACCATAGTTGACAACATTGACTTCAGTCAATATATTTTTTAATATAGGGAGACCCCCCCACCGTTGTCCACGATATATAAATTAATGCTTACAGTTGTCCGCGAGCGACTAAAGTTTGAGAAACACTGGGCTGAACAGACCATTAATGCCGCATTTAACCTTTGTGTATTTAACTTGCATTTACACATCAGAAAGACTTTGGCAACGGAAGCAGCTTGGAGACTGGGATTGATATGCGTCACCGACTTGTTTTTCATCTAGTAAGTTAATTCGTAAAGCAAAGCCGGGGAAATTTTCAAATTGTAGATAGCTTTACTGGAAATGCTTGCTTGAATAGCTTTTTGTTAAGGCCTCATTTTCCAGTTTGTTACATCTTTCTTTAGGAGTAGAGCAACATGTAGCTTTGGACCCTTTTTTTTATCTTATCGAATCTGCAAAATGTGTGTCATAATTAAGGCGTGCGGTTTACATTCGTAAATTTAAAACACATAAAATTGAAACAGATTTTGAAATAAGTATATCAAATATGCAATAAGGCGAAACTCTTCTATAGTAGATATGTTACAATAAAGAAGTTCTTCAACGAAAAATTTGTTTTCTAAATTCGAAGTCCGTAAAATAGGAAAATTTGTTCACAAAATCGCAAGTTTGTTTTGTAAAAGAGAAATATTGCTAAAAAATTGTTGCTTAATTAAAAAAATATTTTGTTGATTAATTGCTTAAGATCCTTATCAATAATTCTGACGCAAGCTGTAATTCGGATATCTGCGATCATAGAACGCACGCTGAGAACTGTTAATCGTAGGGTTTCAATTTTCTAACATTTCATGGAACTTTGACCTATTTTAGGGTATTAGGCAATCATTTTTTTTTTATCTAAAAAGGGGAATTAATTATCTAGTAAAAAAAGACGTAACTTTTAAGGAAAAAGCCGAATGATTTAAATAAATCGTTTATTTAAATCGCTGGGAATCAATCATTTCGACTGGTAGTTTCCTGGATGGGTGTGCCGCAGTGAAATGCATATATATATGCATCTGCCAATAAAAATAAGCCACCGTTACGCGGCGTATGTCCCCAATTGACAGAAGCGGCCAAGCTACTTAATGTATTCAGGTAGCAGCATTCCTGGTTGACCTTTTGACCTGCAAGTGATCGGTCTTTCGGAAAGGCGGAACCAAGCTCCAAGTGACCTAAGGCGCGCAATTAATCACAAGAAGGGGTCCCCGTAGTCAAGAAAACACCTTTGACATTACCCCTCCCTCACCCCTACCAATTTTGGTATCACTGGAAGTTTGCCTAAGTTAATACAACGACACGTTCTGTGACTTTGAAAGGAGTTAATTAATAACATTTATATGTAATTAAATTAACAGTTGGCAGAGTAACGCGCAGAGCAGAAAATCAAAGAGCTATCGACACTTTTATAATACCGGAGACGCAAGGGCAATAAAAATGTTGATTTTTACGTCGGTGTAATTATCGCAGAATTTTAAACGGGCTTCTGTGAACGCCCTTTCTGAAAGGGTATGTATCACATATGATGGGGACGGGTCCTATATTTCATATAGTTTTCTGGCCCGGGCTCTTTAGACCAGCGGTTGCCAACCTTTCGGACCTCACGGACCACCAAATTCATAATTTTAAATCCCGCTGACAATTACTATGAATTTTTTTTAAAAAGATAAATACAGGGCTTCTCCTGGTAACCGCATTGTGGCAAGTGATGTTTTTTTTTCACTAATTGCCGATAATTATCTCAAGTACATTATAGATATAAAAATTTACAATTAATTATTTTAATAGAAAGTTAGAAATTAGTACTTAAACATTTAGGAACCTATCAAGTACATTTCATGAATTTAGTGCAATATAAAGGCAAAAATTGTCATTCAGAATATGAGAATTTCTTAGAATATTATTTTTGTTTTATTATTAATAAAACATTAAAAATGCGTATGTCCAGATTTTTCTGCAGACCACCAAAATTTTCTCGCGGACCACCGGTTGGCAACTGTTGGTCTACAAGACATTCGTTAAGTATCGTCTACATGAGATTCGTTAAGTATCGTCTACATGAGATTCGTCAAGTATCATCTACATGAGATTCGTTAAGTATCGTCTACATAGACTCGTTAAGTATCGTCTACATGAGGTTCGTTAAGTATCGTTTG
>QLNU02015003.1:58814146-58834807 GCA_006491805.2 Dysdera silvatica
AGTTCTCAGTTTCTGTTCGTTGGCTGTTTCCAGGACACGCTCTTCGGTACTACACAGGTTTAGTGGCGTGTAATTTGCATCTGCTTGTATTATGGCTTGGATGAGTGGCGATCGGGGACTCTTCAACTGGAAGTATTGCCTCATGCTCTGGATCTGCTTGTCATGTAAGTCTTTGAGGTCCGCTTGTCCGCGTCCTCCTTCTTCCCGGGGTAGTGTTTGCCGTTCAATTGCCGTTGCAGGGTGTAGTTGTCCGTTGTTATATATATATATATATTATATTCCAAGCAATACATTTACACAAACAATGCGGGAGATTTGACTAATTCCCCTTCTCCATTCGAGAAATTTTGCGATCGGGCCTGATATGGTACTACATGTTGTACAGACAGAGATAATATGTGGAGACAACAAGCAAAATAAAAATATGCAATATATGCTTACCCAGTCTTTATTTTTTGAATATAAGTTCGATTCTTTTAGACTTGCAAACTTGTCGATGATGTGAAAAAATGGTTGAGTTTCTATTAACTCTTTTAATAGTTACTTTTCAATTGAAATTTTTGACAAGTTTCTATGTCTGTCTTCAAACATTGTGTTACGTAGACAGGTTTTGATTCTGTTTAAGCAAGAAAAACTCCGTTCTACGGAAACACTAGTGGACGGAATAGTCACTATTAAGCAAAAAAGTTTATAAGCTTCTTTAAAAATGTATCTGTTTTCTGTTAAAATTTCCATGAATGTTTGTAATTTCATATCTCTATACTGCTTATCCAGATATATGTGTTTTAATTCATTTTTCAATCTTTGGAAGTCAGTAAATATATTGGCGTAGTACACATTTAAATTATTTATTACTTCCGTAGGAAATTTATAGGAATACTCCGCAAATTTTGAAGTATCCATTAATGTAATAAAATGAAGCTTTTCCATATCTTGAAAACGTGTAGTAATTTGTAAAGAAATAGTATCTAATATTTCATAAAATATGAATTTTATATTTTGCAAGAACTTTATTTTGTGTGAGCGTCACTTTTTTTCGTCCCTCACGGTGTTCAATTGGAACTGTTGTTTTCGAAATCACTAATTCGAAAATTTCTATGAACGTATCCTCATTTAGTTTGCTGTTTAAGACCATTTGCGTATTTTTAATTTGTGAGATGCAAAAATTAATGTCAAATGACTTATTTTGTAGTAAATTGAAGAGAACATCCGTAAGTCCAAAAACATGGTTAAAATCAACAACCAAAAGTGAAAATTCAAAGTCGTTAAATATATTTAAATAGCCGACACTCTGACTACTCTACTCCCTTCCGTTTTCCTCCTCCCCTTGTCCTCTTCGCATTCGTACAATCCTACTCATGGATGAGCTATGTAGCAAGTGTTGCCACGATGAAACGTCACAAATGTCGCTTCTATTGACGCTAATGGGCCCCATTGCTTTCGCCGTAAATAATCCGTCACCATGGTAACCATGTAAGCAAAGCATTTCCTTCAATAAAGATTTTGAAGCGCAACTTTAAATTTCCTGTCGTCGCATCACTTGACGCTTTTTCGTGGCAGAATAGAATTTCCGCGTTTAACGAAAACGTTGACTTAGAACAATATCCTTTTGTTCCTGAATGTAATACCAATTACATTAAAAGAATTAAATTAAAAAAAAAAATAGTAAAGATAAAAATAAGATTTCGAATTTTCCTTTTCCAATCAAATTTTGTATCTGACAAAAAAAACAGAATTTAGAATTTAAATTAAAAAAAAATCATTCGTTCGAGCGGCCAACTTTTTTAGGTGAAGCGGCATTTCATTCGCGTCACCGAACGTGCTGCCACTGGCCCATGCCCATCTCTATTTATCCGAACATCTAAGAAGGGTAATGAACCGCTATCTTCTTCCTCTAACGTAAATTGAATATGAGGCTTCAAGCTGTTCAAATAGAGATGAAAATCAGCAACTGAAGACCTTGGTAGGATAACGAAAGTATCATCGACGTATTGCTTCCACACCTTGACACAGTAAATTCACTCATCTAAAGCACTGTTTTCAAATGCCTCCATACACAAATTTGCCACCACACTCGAAGCAGGTGACCCCATCGCCGTACACCTCTTCTGTCGGTAAAATCTACCCTTGAAGCCGAAAACCGTGGAATTCAAGCAGAACTCGAACAGGCAATATATCTCTTCCGGACTAAGGCTAGTTCTTTCTTCCAGGCTTCCATCATGCCTCAGTCGCTCCAATGCTGTTGATACCGCCAAATTTGGGGCCATTGAACCTTTACCTTTAATTATTTACCTTTATATTAAATATATTACCCTTATATTTATAATAAATATTATCTTTATATTTATAATAAATATTATCTTTATATTTATAATAAATATTATCTTTATATTTATAATAAATATTATCTTTATATTTATAATAAATATTATCTTTATATTTATAATAAATATTACCTTTATATTTAACTTTTACCTTTCGGCTATTGAACCGGCCTTGTGGAACATGACGGAGGATAGGACCATAAATACCGTGTGGAGACTGTGACAAGGTGTATGTTGGACAGACGGGAAGATCGATACGTCTACGAGGGAAGGAGCATATGCGTGCGGTAGCTAGGGGAGACGATTCAAACCAGTTGGCTGAACATGTCTTCAGGGAGGGTCACGAACCAGATTGGCATTCGATGAAAATATTACATCAGAATGTGACGAATCTGGGGAGTAGACTTTTTCTGGAATCATGGGAAACCTACGGTTTGAGGAGTCGTGCAATAAACATCGCAAAACCTCTACCAGAACCTTACAGGATTTTTGCAAAACCTCGAGTTGGGGGTGTTCATCTGACATCGTCGGGTGCGGGGGCTTTCCCGGCGAGGGTTTCCCCAGCTGGAAATGCTCCGCACCAAATGGCGTCAGATGGGGATTCCCAACATGCGGGTATATAAGCTTAGGACTTTCACGAACTCTTCATTCTGCCTTCACTTGACAAAGGGAGCAGTTGGCTCCCGAAACGTCGTGTTTTTAAACCTTACGCCAGTGTCGAAATAACTGTTTGTTATGGAATCTCCTGGTGAAACTCTGTATTGTTTCGTTAAAAAGGGCTGAAATGGCGATGGGCTGGGCATATTGCAAGAAGAACTGATCAACGATGGACAACAGAAATTCTGAACTGGATTCCAAGAGACCACCGAAGACCTAGAAAACGTCCTCAAACTAGATGGGTGGATGAAATAAGAAAACAGGTTGGGGTGACGTGGAAGCGAATTGCTCAGGATAGACTTGTGTGGAAAGCATTTGGAGAGACCTTCATCCAGCAGTGGATAGATAATGGTTGAATATGATGATGATATCTTTAAAGCGACAATACAATGTAAAAGCAGTGATTTCATTATTGTTATTATTCTGAATAGGCAGCAATTGAGGGATGAGTTAGGGTCAAAATAAAAATGTATATGTTGTGATATTCGCACATACACACAATTTTTTAGTAATGTTCAACTAAAAGAATGACTTATTTCTTTACACTAAATACAAAATGATACAAAAAACAAGGGTAAGAAATTTTACGGGTTTAAGCGCAATAAAGACGTGACGAAAAAATATTGAATAAAACGAGACAAATTTTGAGTTAATTCAATATTTATTATTGATTTATTTTAATTGAAATATTTAAGTCTCTTATATAAAAGCATTCTCGACGTCACGCAGCCTCATGAACGCCGTAATTCACTCACTTGTGTGGAAAAATATTTTACTAAAATGCATGATAAAATCTCATTCAACTTAAAATATTAAAAGTATTCTGTAAATTTTTCACTTGTATATGCACTTACGCATAAAATATTCTGAATTCGTTTATATAGTCCAAGCTGATTTTATCAAACTCCAAGGTAAAGTCTCATGCCTTCAAATAATTAAATAGAGGTTAATTTAAACTGGGAAGGTAATCACTAATAATAATGTTTATTTGTCACAAGGGTTACATATTGCATACAGTCTTGAATTTCAATTTAAGTATAATAAATTTCACACAGTTTAGAACAGACAATACAATTTGCATTTCCCCGTGATGGGTCCCCAGTTTAAATTATAAAATTTAACCGGTTGAGGACCCTATTAATCCGCTGGCGCACAAACTCCGTTTAATAAGTATACAATTAATTTCTTTTTAAACAATTTTTATATTGTTAAGATTATTTGGTAATTCATTCCAAAGCTTTATTCCCATATATTCAATTCCTTTCTGTACATTTCCGTTCTAATCTCTCGTAGCTTAATTTGGTTGCTTCTTCTTAAATTTCTATTGTTTTCGTGATATTGGATATCAATATTATCCAAAATGTTTTCCTTCTATTATCCTTTCATACATTAGTTCTAGCGTACAATATTCATTGATTTTATCAATTGGTAATATACCATATTTTACAAATAATGTAATGTAACTTAAGCTGGTGTTTCGTTCGATGGTTTTTAAAAATTTATTCTGTACTGATTTAATTACCTTCGTGTTGTTCTTATTCAAATTTCCCCATATATAGGGTGTGTTTTTTTAATATCGATAGAACTTGAAAATGGAAAAAGTGAAACAAAAGTGCGCAACGTTAATCAAAATTTTGTGCCTATTCGAAAGATCAATACATGGCATTAACATCTTAAAATTATTTGGGACATATAACCACCGCGGCTAGTTTTGACGACGCGCATTCTGGAGGTTCAAATTTTTGCCACTTTTGTCAACACTGTTGGCCGTATGTCATGAATAACGCGGATATTGTTGTCTTACAAAGCGTCAACTGTTGCTGCTTTATCAGCATAAACCATTGACTTCACGTAACCCCACAGAAAATAATCCATCGGTGTCAAATCGCACCACCTAGGAAGCCAATTGACAGGTCCATTTCTGGAAATCAACTTATCGCCAAATTTGGCTTTCAATAAGTCAATGGTTGCGGTCGCCTCATGACACGTAGAACCATCCTGTTGTCATCTCGTTGAATCATCTCGTCCTGATCTATGTCATGCAGTTTTGCAAACAAAAAAAAAAGTCACTGATCATGGTGCAGTAACGATCACCATTGACCGTAACGCGAGCTCCGGCCTCATTTTTGAAGAAATATGGTTCGATGATGCCACCAGCGTGTAAACTGTACTAAACGGTACATTTTTCTGGATGTAAGGGTGGATTGTTCTCACTCAATATGTGGCAATTTTGCTTATTATTACATTAACAAATCCGTTAAACCAAAAATTAGCCTCATCGCTGAACACAATTTTGCGATAAAACAACGAACCAGTTTCCAAATGCTCCAGAGCCCAATCGGTGAAAGCACGACGCACAAGATGGTTTCGTGGCTTTAATTCCTGCATCAATTGGATCTTATATGGGTGTAGGCCAAGCTGTTTCTGCAAAATTTTCCACGTAGTGGAGTCCCAATTCCTCCAACCGACGACGAATCCATAAATTTAGATCATGTTCAACACCTTAGTTTACGGCGTCGATATTCTCTTCAATACGCACATTCCTTTGACGTGTTGGTGTCTTTGCATCATCTAGGGAATATGTCGCTTTAAATCTATCTACAGTTCGACGGATGTCTTGCTCAGGTGGCCGGTTCTGCGCATCATAAAAATCACGAAGTCGTCTATAAGTTATACGAATGGACGACTGATTTTCAAAGTAAATCCGAATAATTTAGTACCGCTGTTGAAGCGCTAAACGTTTCATAATATCTTGCCGAACTATACTAACTACAAATGTGAAAGAGAACGTGCAAATAAACAGCTTATTTGAGAGCTGTCGCCAATGAAAGTTCTATCACAACTAAAAAACGCCCCTTATAATTGCAATAAATCAGGTGACTATATAGAAAAGCATAATATGGACACAGTAACACGTTCTTAAGAACTGCACGTGACAATTTCTTTATAATTCTTGTTCCCGAACTGATTTTTTTTTTTTTTTTCAATTTGTTTATTCCAATATAAATCGTTCGTTAATGTTACTCCTAAGGAATCAATTTCTTTGACAATTTCGGGTTGATACATAAATTAATTTAAAATAGTGTTTTCTCAGATTTGTAATTTGTTAAATAGTATTTTCAAAGCTACTTTTGTTGTTGTTGTTGCGTAAAATTTTGAGTACAACATGTCAGTACTGAAAGTACAGTTTTCGGTGAAATTATGCTTTAAGTCCACGTAAAAAGTTACACACTTAGGTGATCACCCAACATGTACAAAGAATAGCAGCACAAAGAATATAAGCATAGAAATCACAGTTATTGTAATTTAAAGCTACGAGCGGCATTTGTAAATATAGTGTCTAATTGATCTGATCTACAGATGAAAATTTTCAAACTATCTCGAAGGTTAATTTTTCAGAGTCACCATGTCTGAGCACTACGCCGTCGATATATTTATTAATTTAATCGAAACTTTAAGTATCTGCGACTGGAACGATATTCCTCACTTCGGAGCAGCTCATTTCCGAGTGACCGATGTTAAGTATTGGTCTCATTTCTTTATCACATTTCAGTAAGTGAGGTTAATTATATAGTAAAGGAAAACACGAAACTAACGGTATACAATTATGCCTCAGCCAACTTCCTAGAGCAGGTCGCCTGCCCTCTAATCTATAAGCCACATGCATAATGAACTCACAAAACACATTCAATGTTGCTCACAATGCAGCAGTGGATAACACACAGCACAGAATGCAGAAAACCGGTTTTTATTGTAAGCGAGACTCGTATAATGTCTAGTATACCTACCACTTAATCTGCGATGGACCACAAATCACGATATTTAACAAGGAGCAAATGTGGTGGCAAGCCACCGGCCGCAGCAAAAAGATTTTGATTGTTCCACTATTTTTTTTTTTCCATTACGTTGCTTAGAAGCAATTGATAAACTGCGCCTGCTGTCAGACATCTTCTGTAAACTGCCGCCAGGCTACCTTTTTACAAGATTCATTAACCTATCCCCTTAGATCTACATGATCGAGAAGCCACGGAAAGACGTTTGGGATTTTAAAGACACTAAAGCCAATTTGTCGTAGGAAAAGGAGGGATTAATGTTTTGTTTTCGCTCCATATCTCCAACTCTTTATTTTGAGGTCAGCGGATGCCAAGTTTTAATTGTTCTTAGTGTGAGCGAATATAGGCCTATGTCTGGTGAGGCGTAATCAGTGCCGCTTTTCCTAATGAGGCTAGACAAGCCCAAGTCTAGGGCCTAAAACTCAGTGTGCATTTTTGACACTGGCAACATAAATCATTCTGTAATATATACAATTCCATCCTTTTCTGGTAACGGGCACTACTTTTAACATCATCACATTTTTTATCGCTGTGGGAATTTGTGTTAAAGAGATTCATCCCTATCTTACATTTTTAATACAAAAACGCATAAATTATTTTACGTTGAAGCGATGAATTTATCAAATGCGAGGGAGCGAAGTATTTGTTAGACATATATAAAATCCTTGATGATGCATCCAGTGTTTATTTTTAGGATAATATATTAGTGAATTTGAATTAAAGTTATGTTCGATGATGATGTTAGAAATAGAGGAGGACAGCAGACAATAGCTCTTTTTGTTACAGTGCTCTTCCCTCCAGATGGGGGGTAACATATTACATAAATCATACTTTGCACTTTAGCTTCCTCGTCTATTTGCAGTTGATTTCGCATTATTTTACATAGGCCTATTTATGATGGACAGTGCATTGGTTTTAATTTCATTAAATGTTGTGAAAGAAAACATTTGCAGCTTTGCGGCTTCGATTAAAAACCTGCAACATAGGACCAGAGATTAAGCTGCGTAAGTTTTTTTCGTTTTTTGGATATTGTATTTTGCAAAAAAATTTAATACAACTTTTACTAAAAAGCGAAAGCCTTGAAAATTAAAAATTTCCATTATTTTATGTTGGAAGCTACCGTACGATAATTTTGAAGACCTTCTGTGACGTCATGAACGGATAATCAAAATTGATTTGATTTTGAAAATGCCTACAAACTATGGTGTGCAGCAAAATCAAGGAGAATTGTACAATTATATCACCGATTATATAATTTTGTACAAAATAAAAAGTGTTATACAATAATTTTTTTTTAGTGTTAAAAGTGTTATTTGTAGTTCTAAATTTTAATTATGTTATTTTGTTTTGCATTTCCTTAAAGTACAAAACTTTCAAAACTATCGTAAATATTTACAGTAGAAAAAAATCTAAAAGGAATTTAAAAATGATGAAGTTTTTTTACATTTTAGCTAAAATGCTAAAGGAAACAAAAGTCCAGCTTAAACCCTGCATGCGACATGAGTACGCGAATGACCAAACAAGGCCATTTGTATCCTTCTAGAAAATAAAATCACATGTGTACTGCTTAATAAAATTACATATATGTTGCTTAATAAAATTACATGTATACTGCTTAATAAAATTACATGTGTACTGCTTAATAAAATTACACGTATGCTGCTTAATAAAATTACATGTATACTGCTTCATAAAATTACATGTATACTACTTAATAAAATTACATGTATACTGCTTAATAAAATTACATGTATGTTGCTTAATAAAATTACATGTATACTGCTTAATAAAATTACATGTGTACTGCTTAATAAAATTACATGTATACTGCTTAATAAAATTACATGTGCTGCTTAATAAAATTACATGTATACTGCTTAATAAAATTACATGTGTACTGCTTAATAAAATTACATGTATACTGCTTAATAAAATCAGGGGATACTGCACTAATGCCTTCATCCTCCTTCAATTTACGTTTCAAAACATCGCAGAGAGTAAGCAAATATACGGACCATGCCCGTATCCAGGGGGAATTTTAGGGACCGGTTCCCCCCGAAACTAAATTTTTAATGGGACTTGGCTACGGACTTGCATGCTGTAATTGTATCGATACATGCTGTAAAAATTTATGAACCCCCCCTTGAAATTAAATCCTGGCTACGGTCTTGGCTACAGTAGTAATATTTTGAAGCGACAATAATTAGATGAAATGGGTTTTAAGTTCGGTGCTCACCAATGCATTGCTAATTAGCTACAAAACGAAAGTTCTGAATGCAGATTATTTCGCCATGGCATGAAATTGTGATTTATTACAGTCTGCAGCTTGGAAGACTTCCGGGAGATTAGATGCTGGCTCGACACTTCAAAGGCAGATAGCAGCACCCTCTGTGTTTTGAAGCATTGGTGGAATGGACCACGTAACCATATATTCCAGTGTTTCTCAAAGCTTGGTCCGCGGCGGCTTGTCAAGTGGTCCGCAGGATTATCACTAAACTTTGGGGAAAAAAGTGAACTAGAAATTGCTGGCGTAGCAAAATTTAAGTTGGGATGAGATTTAAGGAATTTCTCATAAATATTACCTGTTATAAACCTTACCTTTCGGCGATTCGTGAAAGTTTTGAATCCTCTAAAAATACCCATGCTGTGCATATTGCTTATTATTATTTAATTAAATTAAAAATGTCATTTTCATTATAAATTTGACAAAATAAGATCGTAACTTATACTCTCCTTATCAAATAGCATTAGTCTAAAAATTATTTTGTTTCAGGTGGGTTTGGCAACCAACCCATGTTTTAAGAACATGGTCGGATATTTTAGAGATTTTCTGCCAAAAGTTAGTGCTTTTTTAAAGTAAAAAACCCAAAAAGCTTAAAAAATTTACCACAAAACGAGCTAAGATTAACTACAAATTATATTTCAATGAATGAATAAGTCTCTCCTGCCGGAACTCTTATACGTATATAAGCCTGCCAATAAATTACATAAATCGAGGGTTACTTTAGTTATCTCTGTTCCTGGGAGAAGGGGGGGGGAATCAATATTGACGGGGGCTAAGTAGGGCTTAATATTATGAATTTTAGTTGGAAACCTTAATTTCAGGCAATATGTTTTTAATGGGAAAGAAATCCCTCCCCCGGGTGGTCCCCGATAAATAAATTAATGCATAAAATGATCCGTGAGCAACCAAAGTTTGAGAAACATTGATCTATTTCTTTCGACATCTTAAAACCGATTACATAATCTATTAACTAAACTTTGTGACACTGCCGAAAATTGAACTTCTGCCACGAATTATTAACTCATCAGCATCATCAATAGTACTACAAGGTGTTCATGACTCTTTTTTTTAAACTTTTCTACTAAATTGACTGGTTCTTACGTGTGAACTTCGTTTACCATAATGGATCGGAATAGAATAATTGGAGTGTGCGACGTCTACAAACATCGAAGAAGTATTATCCTTATTGTGCGCTATCATTGGAAACAGATCGGCTAATAGCAGCAAAAAACTTAAAACTAACTACAATAAATAAAGAGCGCGGAACTGCGAAATGTCGCACGAAATGGATTATGATAAATAATTCAAGTATTTAGCCTGTACTGGGTATAACGCATAGAACAATGCACACAAATGCTCTCGCCATTTGTGTGCATTGTGCGTATGCGTGGCTGCAGTTTTACGGAGGTGTGCGACTTCCAGTGCATCTCCTAAGCGCAGAGCTTTAAATTGACACCACCAGACTTTACATGTGTTTGTAATGACTTGGCAAGTAATACGTATCGGCTATAGATAATGTTTAAATTTAGCTGTGTGTAGAGGCGGATTTACGATTTTGCCACCCAATCTTACGTAATTAGAAATATGACAGAGATTTTGGCGCTTTTGTCAGATTTTTAATTTGAAGCCTCTGGCATTTCTGTCAAATTCCTAATTTAAGGCCCTTGGCGGTTATTTTAAATTTGGCACCTTTCGAGCCACTCTCGAGGCAGCGCCCATGGCAGCTCTCTCTTTGCTGGTGTCTAGTTACGGCTCTGAACATAACAATTCGAAATTAATTCAATTGGCCATCAAAAAATTAAGCCCCGCCTTTGCAAACAGTTTGGTGACAACCTGTTCATCGAAAATTTGCCTCCTTCAAAAAATCGCCGCTGCAGTCTACAGCTTACTTAGCATAATGGTAAATCCACCACTGCTGTGTGAACAATATGCCTTTTGAATAACGATAAAAGCCTATCAGTATTTAACTATTAAACCTCGATTTCTAATTTCCCCGCTTGCGTTTTCTGGCGCAAGGACAGCAGAGGTCATTCTACAACGGAACCTACAGTTTTCTGAGGAATCCGAGCCTCTTAAGACCGAGGGAACCTATCCCCCAAACTACAGTCAACAATTAATCAGTAAGCGTTCTATTTTGGTCTGGCTTTGGTTCTCGGAGGCAGCGGACGCTCAGCACATTGCTCTTCCCTTTCTTTCCTTTTTCATTTTTTTCCCCCTCCTTTGTCTTATCTCCAAGGTTACTGCTATGTTTACTGCTCCTGGTTTTATCTCGCATCGATGGATCGGATTTAATCGGTTTAATTGCCTTTTCCTGTCCCCCTCTCCATCACTTTCTCCTTCAACGCTTTTTCCTTGCAAAGAATGTACTGCTTGTTTGTTTGGATTTTTTATGGCGCAAGAGCATCTGGTCTATACTGCGCCATTGTGCTGCTTCCAAAGAATGGGTTAGATAATTATTGAAAACTGAAAGAAAAATTTAAAGAAATATGACGCATGCGCAAAAAGTGAACGTTTGGCGATAAATAGAGTTTGTTTTTCGATTTTCTTTTTGTAATTTTCATTCTGTTTGTATCATTGTACTTTTGTCTTTTCTTGACGATTAAAGTAAGATTAATCTTTAACGGCGAAGAGATATATATATTACACTTCAGAAGTGGGATGTTATTTAGCGCAGAGGACATTAGCATGCGTAGTGCAACGGATTATTCGCTCAGAGGACATTTGCAAACGTAGTGCAACGGATATCACAAAACGGATTAACGCATTGCAAATGGAACGATAAGAAGTATTTGTCAACTATTCGAATAGTCCAACTTGGATTCTCGTAAACAAAGCTTCAACGATTACCGGAAACGCAGAATAACGGATTTCAAACAAATAAAGGTAAGAGGATGACTTTTTTGTCTAAAGGTAAAAAAAAAGTGATTTAATAGAATTGGCCGATGAGCTAGCGTGAAGTCGTGCCACTAGAAAGCAAAATTGTGGATTTACGAAATATAATATTAAATTCGAAGCATTATGAAGAATCATTTGTTAAGCCACTTTTCGAACAGATAGTAGGAGACCGTGTAGAACGTGAACGAAAAAAGGGAAAGGAAATACAAAGAAAGGAAGAAGAAGAAATTATAAGAAATTTTGAGCTTGAAAAATTAAGATTACAAAACGCTACTATCATTAATGACTCATTGCACGTAAGCAGACCATCGAAACGCGACATTCAACAAATAATGCAGAAATACGAATTAAACAGTGATATTAGTTTCTATTTAATACTTTTCGAACGACAAGCTAAACTAATTGGTTTAGAGGAAGGACAATGGGTACTGAATTTATTGGGATTGTTGCCGCGGGAAATAACTGAAATTATTGCGCGTGAAGACGAAGATAAGGCAAACGGTTACAGGTACATTAAGGACCTTCTTTTGAAAAGATTCAGATTTACCCCTGAAAGGTTTAGACAGAAATTTTATGGTCGTATCCGTGCTACTCGGAGCACTTGGAGGGACTTACTTATGAATTACGAAATTATTTTGAGGAATGGATAACGGGTCTGGAAGCAACTGACTTTGAAAGTCTCAAAAACGTTATGATTAGTGAGCAATTGAAGAAAGGAACTACCTCGGCGGTTTTTCTAGACGAGTAGTCCAACCTAAATGATCCTGAAAATTGGTAGACAAAATAGACACTAATGAAAACGTGAGAGATCGCATGAAAAATAACATTGTAAATAATAAGTGCGGAAAGTTTGAAAGCGGAAAATCTACTTTTAATGGTAGTCCAAGGTTTAGTAATAAGTTCCGAAACAACAATATTGTTACTAAGGAACGTATAGAAAAAAGTGAAAATATCTGTTACCAGGGGAACGTTGGTGGATTTAGTTATTCAAATGGTAACAAACGTTATATTAACTTCAACCATCGGAACGAAAGAAGTGACCCTAAGTGTTACAATTGCAACGATTACGGACACTTGTCAAGGAACTGCCTTAAGGAAAGAAAAGTAGTAACATGTTGAGAGTGCGGTAAGGTGGGACATTCACAGAAGAATTGCGAAAGGAAAAAGGACAGTAACACCTTAATGGTAAACGCAAACGCATTTCATTCTCAATCGGATATAAAAGAAGCAACAATCAACAATTGCTCGTCTAAAATGATCTCTTTAATAGACACAGAAAGTGGACTGACACTAATTAGGAAATCTGTGGCAGCCAACCTAAACTTGGTTATTTACCCAGAGAAGCGGAAGTTGATAGGTTTTGGATTCGGACAAACGTATACAATAGGTAGAAGTAAGGTTCAGTTGTCGGTAGATGGAGTGTATGTGCAGATGTGTAATTATTTGTCGTTCCGGACGATGTAATGTCCTTTGAACTTATTGTGGGAAGGGATTCTCTGGACAACCCAGAGGTTACATTTACTAAAATTGGTGCTAATTTGCAAATATATAACTCCAACAGTATTTCCTTTTATCAGTTACGGGATGAGCTGGATTCCTTGAAAATAAAACTTAAACCAAACGACCTATAACGTTGGAAGAAAATACAATAAATTTCATCCACGCTAAGTCAAACGACGTAGATAATGGCTTGGTGATTTTAAATGGTGAAGGAGAGAATTCGGACTCTATTTCGGAAATTGTTAACTGTAGGTCTGTAGTAATTCCGATTGTTAATACTGGTCCTCATTATATCAAACTTAGGAAGAACCAATGTGTAGCAAGAGTAACTAGTGTAACTCCCGATTGGACCTGGAATAGTGAAAATAATAATAATGAAGATTCCATAGTATGTACGGTGATGCAAACGAACAAGGATATCACTTTAGAGGACATCAAACTGGATGAATCAATGTCACAAGAAAAGAAAACAGAAATCGCATCACTCTTAAACGAATATAGAGATTGTTTTGCGTTAAATATAAATGAACTTGGTTGTACAGATTTAACTAAAATGGAGATAAATAAACTTGGGGGTAGCAGGCTAGTGCAAGCACGACCACATAAAACAAATGCTTTGGAAAGAACTGCTATTAAAAGCATCGTTAAGGAATGGAAGGAAAACGGGATCATAACAGAAACAAGATCTTCCTATGCGAGTCCTGTATTTTTGGTAAAGAAAAGACAGGCGAAACCAGACTAGTTGTTGACTTTAGACGACTAAATAGTCAAACGATAAAGGATAAGTTTCCTTTCCCAAAAATTGACGATTTATTGGAATGTTTTTAGGAGTTTGTAAAATATTCATAACATTGGATTTGGCACACGGTTTCTTACAAATGGCCCTAACGAAAGAAGCAAAACTAAAAACTGCTTTTACACCTGCTGAGACTGGACAGTTTGAGCGAACGATTTTTGGTCTCACCGACGTGCCAGCAGAGTGTCAAAGACTGATGTACCAAGTGTTAGGACCAATGTTAAACGACAAGGCCTTATGTTACTTAGATGATATCCTGATCCCTGCAAAGGATTGGGATGATATGGTGCAAAGAATAAAGGGGGTTTTGAAAGATTACGATTAGCTAAACTGACATTGAGATTAAAAAACTGTGGATTTCGCAAGAAACAAGTGGATTTTTTGGGCTTTGTCGTAAATGAAGATGGAATTAAACCATCTGTCCATAAGATAAAGGCAATCGATGAATTCTCGACTCACTTTAACGTGCATGACACAAGAAGATTCCTAGGATTAACAGGCTTTCTTAGAAGATTCATGGAAAGATATGCTCACACGGAACATCCTTTAACACGATTGTTATAGAAGAGTCAAACATTTGAATGGAAGGACGAGCAAGAGAAATCATTTGAACTGCTAAAAGACAACTTAGAAAAGCAACCAATACTAATGCACTATAACCCAAACGCTAAAACGGAAGTTCACTGTGGTGCTAATTCTTTAGGATTAGCTGGGATGTCGTTACAACAAGGAAAAGACAAAAGGTGGCACTTATTTTACTATGTAAGTAAGAAAACGACTGATGCTGAAAAAAAAAACCTTCCCAGCAAATTGGAATTAATAGCGATTGTGTGGACCCTCAATAGACTGAGACAATTCTTAATAAGTATAACAGTCACTATTATCGCTGATTGCCAAGCCTTAAGCTGCATGATCGCAAGGAAGTCATTGAATCCACAGATAGCTCGCTGGAGTAATTTGATTCAAGACTACGATTTTGAACGACATCGACCAGCAGGAAAGATGTCACATGTTGAGCACTAAGTAAAGCACCTGTAGCAAATTCCGAGGACACGATGACTTCGATTATGGATAAACTAGACGTCTGTACTACGCAAATTGATGTGGAGCCAATTTATTTGACCTTAACTGAAAAAGAACAAGTATTACTAATCCAACACGCCGATTCAGAATAGAAAAGGTTGATTGAGATATTCCATAAACCACGCGAAGGAAGAACGGATAAAGAAAGGCAAATGATTAACAACTACGAATTTAAAAAAATAGACTTTTTCGAAAGATTAAGATGAAGAACAAAGATGAACTACTCTATGTTATACGCAAAAGCATGAGGAAAAATTTAGTGATCAAATTTGACGATTTGATGGGTCATTTTTCAGTAGAAAGGACGGTTTCTAAAATCAAGTAACTTTACTGGTTCCAGGCGATGAAACGTTATGTACAACGACAAGTTGCAATGTGCTTTGAATGTTTATTAAACAAAGTACGGGGGGAAGAAAACAAGATTTTTTTTCATCCAATCAAAGCAGGTCGTAGACCCTTTTCGATCAAACAACTGGATCATTTGGGCCCCTTTGAGAAGAGCTCTAAAATAAATTATGAACTGTTGGTCATCATCGACAATTTCACAAGATTTGTCCAACTGATTCCTGTTAAAGGCACGTCAACCTCACATGTGATGAAAGCCTTGAAAAATTGTGTAAATAGATACGGATTACCAGAAAGATTTATCAGTGATAGAGGAACTTGCTACACCTCTCATCAATTTCAAGAATATTACGCCAACAACGGAATTCACCATAAACTCAACTCAACTAAGTACCCTCGTCCAAACGGAATGGTAGAACGAATAAACCGAACAATTTTATCTACCATCACAACTGGAATGACCGATGACAACCATAGCAATTGGGACAGTGCTATTCAACAAGTTGGGAGAAACTTAAATAATTTCGTGAATAAAATGATTAACAAGACACCATTCCAAATTCTTCATAGTTATTCACACGTTACAATGATGGACTTCTAAGGAAAATGGCAGACGAAGATGCTGACGATCAAGATCTGTTATGGATGATCCGTTACGAGAAGAAGCGAGGGAAACCATAGAGGAAGGCCAGAGGAAAATGAAACGAGACTTCGATGGAAAAAATATGCGGAACTCTAGTATTTGAACAAGGAGAGAGTGTAGTGATGAAGAGAGCACCTAGGCCTACAGGACAACCAAAGAAGGCTCAACCCAAATATCGAGGACCCTTAATTATCACTAGTGTACTGCCTAACTCTACTTATTGAGTGGCACAGTTAGAAGAAAAGGTGAAAGGGTATTTCTTTTCGACTACAGCTCATGTTTGTCAACTGAAACCATAGAGAAATGAACCAGAAACCGATGAGAAAGACAGTGGTGCCAGCGACGAGGACGAGGTCATTGAAAGGAGCATAGAAATTCCAACACTTAAAGAATGACGATCCCGAATGAGCCCAATTTAATGCAATCGGGAAGATTGAAAAATCAATATGTCCGAGTGTTAGATAATTATTAAAAATTGAAAGAGGAATTCAAAAAGGCATGAAGCATGCGCAAAAAGTGAACGTTTGGCGATATATAGAGTTTGTTTTTAGATTTTCTTTTTGCAAAATTCATTCTGTTTGTATTATTGTACTTTTGGATTTGCTTGCCTGTTAAAATAAGATTTATCTCTAACGGCGAAGAATATATATATATCATCATCATCATCATCATATTCAACCATTATCTATCCACTGCTGGATGAAGGTCTCTCCAAATGCTTTCCACACAAGTCTATCCTGGGCCATTCGTTTCCACGTCACCCCAACCTCTTTTCTTATTTCATCCACCCATCTAGTTTGAGGACGTTTTCTAGGTCTTCGGTGGTCTCTTGGAATCCAGTTCAGAATTTCTGTTGTCCATCGTTGATCAGTTCTTCTTGCAATATGCCCAGCCCATCGCCATTTCAGCCCTTTTACTTTAACAATGATGTCCTCTACTCTAGTTTGCTCTCTCACCCAAGTGTTTCTTTTTCGATCTCTCCTAGTTATTCCAAGCATGCACCTCTCCATGCTCCTTTGCGTTGTCTGTAACTTTCGTATTGCTCCAACTGTTAGACTCCATGTCTCTGATCCATAAGAGAGGACTGGCAATACACACTGGTTGAAGACCTTTCTTTTTAGACACAAAGGCAATTTCCCCTTCAGGATAAAACTGTTTCTTCCAAATGCACTCCAGCCAAGTTTAATACGTCTGTTGAGTTCTTTCATAATGTTGCCATCCATTGAAATCAGCTGGCCAAGGTAAATATATGAATCAGCAATTTCTAGCTCAATGTTGTCAACTTGTATTTTTGTTTCCTCTACAAAATTATTGAACATGATCTTAGTTTTTTGTAGGTTCATCTTGAGTCCAACTTCTTTACTTCTAGTTGAGAGCTCCTGTACCATGTCTTGGAGTTCTGATGGGTTCGTTGAAAAAATAACAATGTCATCAGCAAACCGCAAATGATTTAAATATTCACCATTTATTTTTATTCCCTTGTTATTCCAATTTATCAGCTGAAAAATCATCTGTAAAGCTGAAGTAAAAAGTTTTGGAGAAATGGTATCTCCCTGCCTCACCCCTTTGCCAAGTTTGATAGTTTTGGTATCTTTATGTAACCGAAATTTTGCACTTGCATTTTTATACACACGTTTCACCATGTCAATGTACACATCCTCAATGTCTGTTGATCTTAAAGAGTTGATGACTGCTGATGTTTTAATAGAGTCAAAGGCCTTCTCATAGTCAATAAATGCAACACACAATGGAAGTTCATATTCATGTGTTCTTTCAATTAATTCTCTTAATACTTGAATATGGTCCACTGTACTGAATCCACTTCGAAATCCAGCTTGTTCTCTTGGTTGAGCTGCATCTAATTTTTTCTGCAGGCGATGTGTTAGCACTTTTGTGAAGATTTTATAAATAGCAGGTAACAAGCTAATTGGTCGGTAATTTTTCAAATCCTCTTTATCACCTTTTTTATGCAAAAGAATTACTGTTGCAGAATCCCATTGGTTTGGTATGTTACCGCTGTTAAGACATTTGGTAAAGAATTTTGCAAGTATGTCTTCTACATATTCTCCAGCTTCTTTTAGGATATCTAATGTAATACCATCATCGCCAGGGGCTCTTCCTTTCTTCATACTTTTTATTGCAAATGAAACTTCTTCTTTTAAGATTTTAGGAGCTGTTCCTTCGACTATTTCAGTGTCTTCGTTTAATCCACTGTTACTTTCATATAGTTTTTTGTAGAATTCTTCAACTCTTCTAAGTATTTCTTCCCTATTTCTTGTTACGGTGCCATCCTCTCCTTTTAATGCAATGATGTGTTTCTTCCCAACAGATAAACTTCCTTTAACAACCCTAAGGCTCTTGTTATTTTCAATGGCCTTCCTTACTAACTCACAATTGAATTTTCTTATGTCTTCTTTCATGCTTTTGCGCAGAGTTTTACAAAGTTCTATGTACTCAATCCTGGAACTGGTATTTCGATTGTCCACCTTCATATCTCTTCGCCTTTTCATGAGCTGTTTCGTCTTCTCAGATAATTTGCTATTGTGCTTTTTACAGGTTACACCACCAATTTCCCCAGCAGTTTCAACTATTGTCTTAACAATGTTTTCATTTGCTTCTGAGATATCACTTTCATCAATAAGTCCTTCCAGTGCAGAAAAGCGATTTTTTAATTCCAACTTGAATGCCTCGGTATTTTCTTTTAATTTCTTTAAATCCACCCTCTTACTTACTTGTTTCCTAATGAGCTTCTGTCGTTCTAATTTAGTATTTAAGTGCACTTTACATCTCACCATTCGATGATCACTTCCAGTATTAAATCTGTTCAGTACACTGCAATCTTCAATAATTGATTTCTTGTTTGCCAGGATATAGTCAATTTCACTAGTTCCCCCATTTGGGTGTTTCCATGTCCATTTTCTTTGCGGTTTCTTCTTAAAAAATGAATTCATGATGCTAAGGTTTTCAGCTTCTGCAAATTCGATGAGTTGATCGCCACGTTCATTCCTTTCCCCATATCCGTATTTACCAACCGATGTCTCTCCTTGTTCCTGTTGTCCAATTCTTGCATTGAAATCCCCCATGATGAGCTTGATATGTTGTTTCCCTTTGGTGTGTAACTCTTTGATTTCTTCATAAAATTCTTCAACCTCTTCGTCGGTATGGCTTGATGTTGGTGCATATACCTGTACTATTTGAAGTTGGTATCGCTGGGTTAGTTGAACAACGAGCCTCGCTGCTCGATCTGATGTACTTTCAACTTCCAGAAGACAGTCTTTAATTCTTTTGTTGATTAAGAAGCCAACACCACTTGTTCTTCCAGTTTCCGTTCCTCTATAATAAAACAAATGTCCACTTTTAAGTTCCACCAACTCTTCACCTTTTCTTCTAACTTCACTGAGTCCTACAATGTCCCATTTGATCTTGTCAAGTTCTTCTTCCAATTCCTGAAGTTTTGCTTCAGAAGCAAGGGATCGTCCATTAAACGTAGCCAAGGTCAATAACAAACGGCAGCCTGGGCCATTCCAGTGATTCTTAGCACCCCCTGCTTTCATGCCACACTGACCGCTGCCTTGATCAGGAGCACTCCAGCACCTGGAGACTAGGGGCCATGGTTTCTGGTGTGTCAACATAATGGAGGAATTAGCCATAATTTCACCACGCTGGCTAGACGGGTTGGTGAATTAGCCCTCCCCTTCCGCCTTTCTATCCGTGCAGCAAATATTAATTTGCCACATAAATAGAAAGCTCAGCCTGCACCACTTGAAGGCGGGGTAGGACACTAGGTTACTGGCCTGGCCGGTTCCACACATCGTCACATACGTTCAGCGTGTGGGTCTCCTTCCAGTTAGATACCAGCAACCCTTTTGCAGGCCATATATATTACATACGTTTCATGTATAATTTTGCCCGAAATAAAGGAAATTATTATTATTCATAAAGGTATATACAGAATTGAATACATTTCCTTGCAAAAAGGAATTAATTACATTTACAATAACTTGAATATATAAAGACAACATTTCTTTGAAAACACACGAGGGATTCTTTTTTTGCCCAAAGTCAAAAATAAACTTTTAACTGCAGGATGGAAAAAATTGTCTTGACTCTTTTTCCACTATTTCGAAGGTTCGAAAAATGAGAGACTAAAGCGTTAAATCCCCCTCATATGTAAAGTGTTTGGGAAGTTATCGAGCAGAAGGCCACATTTCTGGAAAAATCCCATGGGTATGTGGAAAAATAGCACCCACCATTCCTGAAATTCCCAGACTTAACGCTAAGCTCTGTTATAAATAACGATC
>QLNU02015003.1:58850413-58861278 GCA_006491805.2 Dysdera silvatica
TGCAATTAATAATACATGAATGCTTAATTCAAAATATTCCATTTTCAAATCGATATATTTACTTAAATCCACGCTTTTTTAATGAAAGATTATTTACAGCATTTTATTAACAGTTTTCGTGCATTATTTTTCAGTACACGTATTTAAATTTGCTTGATTTTATATTTCGTTTGTGGCACTGGCGTACGCAGGGGTGTTGATGGGGGGCTGGAAGCCCCATTTCAATGGAATTTTGTATTAACATAGGAATACATGGAGTTGGGTCTTTATAACCCCCCCTTCACATTGAGCCTGCGACCCCCCCTTATGAACTTTCTGGGTATGCCTATGGTTGGTGACAAACTTTCAAAGATGGTCAAGAGTTTGACTTTAACATTCATAAGAGAATATTCAAAATGATGAAATCTATGTGTACAACATTGCACAACGGAAATGGAACGAGTATTCGTAAAGTGATTGCATACACACATACAAATGTTTCTTGACATATGTACAAACGAGCAGAAATTTTGCAGCAACACCAACAGGCTGTAAGTAACAGTGTACCAAGGCGTATTTGTAAAACAGTAAGGATATATCAGTGTTTAAGAGAAATACCGCAGTGGAAACAAACAAAGCGTCACATCTTGGGTACTGTCTAACTCAGCTTGTGCCGACTTCAGCTCTCGTTCTGAATCCCTTCAAATCTTTCCAGAAACATAGCCCAAATCCTCGTATTGTGCACAAATTAGTGGAATGGCGGTAGGGTTGAGTGCGTAAAGGGTGTTCTCGATATTTCACCAAGTACTTTGATATTATAAAATTACGATTTTTCGCCAGCTTTTTGAGCAATGAAATCAACTGTGGCCGCCAATCAAAATCAAATGCCAATTACCAGAAATATGATTTTTAATGCAAATTTAGCAATGTGACAAGCTGTTGTTCTATACATCGTATAATTCAGTGGAGTACATTCTTTTAAGCTGTGCTTACAATAAGGAAGCTATAGGTAGCAAATGTAAGCTGTATTCAGAAAACGTAAGCTGCAAATAAAAAACCTGTTTCAGTTTTTCTCTTTCCAGAAGTGATATTTTTCATTTGCATTGCTGGTTGCATGTTAAAATCACACAGTTTTTACATATTATATGAACCACAATCAGCCTACCGCCATTACCAGTTCTTCCTACTGAAACTATCGGCTAATTTTGGAAAACATTATTAAAGGAGAAAGAATTTAACGATCGTTGTTCTAAAAATTCAGTTGCAAAAAAAAAGACATTTTCTTATCTGACATATAAAATATAATTTTCGCGAAATAATGTGTGTGCCTGATTTATTGGGAATACCGTGGTAATGTAGAAATTATTTATTTTTACTATATTGTTAAGAACGTGGAAGCTAAGAAATGTGGACTTTTTTCTTTAGAAATTATTGTTCTGGTTTTATTACATTTCTATAAATAACCTTAATGCTACAGTCTATTTTTTCAACCTATTTATCTTTAGAGACATTTTACATCGTGTTACAACCATTTTCCATATGTTCTAATACTTATTTCCAAATACGAACAATACTAGTTTAAACTTCAATGTAAAATATTGTTGCCACATGAAATATTACAATAAATATTTTATGATCCATATTTTGACACGGATTACACATATTTGGAAACATTTTTTTGTTCCATGTACCATGTTGTTGTTTTATATGCAAAAATAAATAAATAAATAATCTGGAAATGGTGGCCGAGCAAGCGGCACTGTGTTTCTAGGAGAGGAAGGGTCATAATCCAAGAGATGAGGTTGAATTTCCATTTGGAGATCAGAGCTCTTAACGAGATGTGACGGTCCGCCCCCTGCGGGCAGCTTAATAGATAACTATAGCAGCATGCATACCCTCTTAAGATTACACCCATTCAGCCTTAGAACCCTTTAGCATATGCTAAACGTCACGTCTTTTATAACGACCCGCTGTCAAATGTCAGATGGGTCGCTAGTGGTCGTTTTTTGGAAGATACCTTAGTCAACAGCTGGGGTTTAACCCCTTAGATTATCAATAAGAAAGAGAAATGCTTCTCTCTGCAGAGATCATTTATATTATAACTGTTCGTTAAGTGCACCTACAGAGCAAAAGATACCTTAGTTTAGTACAAATGACAAGAGCCTGTCATCCATATGCAAGATTCGAGAACCGGCCTTACGTCATCAACGAGCACAGCACTTCTTGGAATAGGGGGAGCAAGATAAGAGTTTTTTCCCCGCCATTTCGCTGATTGGTTTTTACTTCCCACGTAATAACTTGGTTTAGCCAATCAGAGCCGTAGCTTAAAAGAAAATTCTAGAAACTCATATGAGAGAGAGAGAGAGAGATATGAAAAAAGAAAAAAATTGGTCAGTCGGTTTTGAACTCTCGGAAGACGAGGGATGGTTTTTCGAAGTTGGTGAAGACTTCGGTTAGGGTATTGGCTTTATGCGATATGTGAGTAAATTAGCGAAGACCATGATGACCGAATGAAGTGCATATAAGGTAGGACTTGGTTCAATTCTCTGTTGCTCCCCTTATCATTTCTCTCATCCTTATAATTGCTCGTTCCCCCTTTTCCCCCTAGCGAATAATATAAGAATTGAATAGTTTGCATCATTAACTTAAAGTCTGCGCCTTTTTGCGTAGTTATTTATTACGGTGGTCATGATTTACATCCGATTAGGCAAAGAAATGTTCGTTCTAATACGCTTACAATGTACTTATTTAGTTGGTCCGTGTTGATAATCATGAGTTCGGAAATTGAATGTACATGTTTGTGTTTTCAATAATATGTTAATTGTTACCTACGATGACTCCCGCCCGAATTTCTATGTCATTAGTAGCGAGCTAGAACCGTGGGGAAAATCAATCCTATATTTTCCAGCCAGAAGTAGTTACGATTTAAAGAGAAAACAATAATTAATTCCGTTGACACAAGCTCATGACATAGATAGTGGTGGTAGATGACATAGATACTGTGGTAAGAGAACCACAAGTTTCATGCACCAAAATTTTAAAAATGACGTCACATAATTTCCGATTGGATAAAACAAAAATATGCATGTCGTTGGCTTTGGAAGTTAAATTGCCAAATGCACGGCCTAGATTTCGATACCCCGCCCTTGCAAAAACAAGTTGTTTTACAATTGGGTTGGAACCGAAAATGGAAGGCATTAACAAATGTAAACTGTACGGTAATTGATTGGATTTTACAATTAGGTTAAGGCGCAATTTTTAACGTCATATTGTTATGTCGAAATTCTTCAAATAATATCTACATGTGTGTCTCTTTTCGCCAGTTAACGAACATGCTGCATGTGTATGAGGGGATGAACGAACATGATATACACAAGGTCTGTATCCAGAATGATGAGGCAATTGGGGCAAGGAAGAAAGAATACGGGCACGGGGCACATGGGATTGTTCTATGTATATAAATAGCTCGATGGGGCAATTAAGGCCGCGCCCATGCTAGCCCCGTCTTGACTACAAGCCTGATATACACATACAGACAATAGAAAATAGAATTAACATTTGTTTAACATTAGTTCTGCAAAGCCCCAGTTCACATTAAACTTATTTTGTTAATAATCAGCCGCAAAACCATCGAATTCAAATTTTAACAGATCATAGAAACTGCCTTCGTTTTTAAGCCCTAAAACGCCTACAGCCGAAAAAAAAAAAGAAAAATCACACAAGTAGGAAAGAGAAGAATAAATTCCACAGGAAGAAAATAACAAAAACAAGATCCCACAGCGTACTGAATATAAAACAGATATTTAACATAATGCTGCTCATTAAACAAAAACTTCGAATTGTACTTCCTTAATAGTCACTCACTGACACGTGAAGTTGTCAGTTGTTGCCTTTTTGACCATAAGCGATGTCAGAACTTCAACAGATGCTTTTTTTTTCTTTTCTGTTTTTCTACTCTTTTTTTTACCACTCTTATTTTTTCAGATGGATTTATTCGTCGACAGAGCAGAGAGAGCAGTAACTTTTCAAATGGGACTGGTAATTTAACGTAATTACCTCTGTGGTGATACATTCTACTATATGATATTTTTAATGTTACATTGATATTCTTAACTTTGAGGTTTAAGATGTTAACTGGTGATAAGATTAGAAAAGGAGGAGAGCAGAAAGCTATCTCTTGTTACATGCCTCTCCTCCAAATGGATACCATTCTTTATAAAAAAGGAAATGGATCATATATTAACGAGAAGAAGGTGACATAAGGATAAAAACGCTTAATAGTGTAATTTATCATCATAATCAATGAAACTGACCTTTCTTATATAGTCTTTTATTATCGGATTTAGATTATCAACCTCTTTGCCCATATTCACCATACCTAGAGCCGACGAGGAGGGGAAGCAGAGGCTGCATCCGGGGGGCCCGAATAAAGTCTAAGGGCCCGCGTGGAAAGTACCTATGCTGTGGGGGCGGCGGCCCATGTGAGCCGTTTGAAGTGAGCCTGCGGACCCGGGTTTGCTCTCGGCGTCCCTGACCACACCAGTCACAATATTTTCACCATTTCCTCAAATATATATATTTTTTTACTAAATGCATCCATATATCTAAGGTTTGAGTCAACCGATTTGAGTCCGCAAGTTTCCCTCTGAAACTATGAAATTCCCTCCAGTTTAAGAACCCCCGATGAATAAGATCCTAAACTTGCGGCATTTTTCACCCTTAAAGTTAATTAGGCCATGCCAAATGAAACCATTAGCCATAAAAAAAAGGAAAACAAAACGTGTATTAATTGAGAAACATTACAATAAATGAACAAAACGCTCAGTAGCAGGTAGTTTCATGGTCACTAACGATGAAAGTGGTCTTTCATCACTGTATAAGGTAGGGGTCATATCTTCCGACCCCTATAAGTGGAAATGAGCTATCCCAACGTATGATGACGTAATATCAACGCACTGGCGCACGTAGGGGTGTTAATGGGGTCATAACCCCACTGCAGAGCAATTTTGTATATATACATATGAATATGTGGATTTGCACCTCTTTAACAGCCCCTTGGGAATATTTTTCCCACACCCGTGTGTCAACGTCTATCGTCGTGTAAGATTTAACGTCATTCTTGAAAGCCAGAATAAAACCTATGGCGTAATATAAAAATCATTCACAACGAAACAAGAGTTTATGAACTTTTGGGGCGGACTGTATAATACATATAATTTATGTATTTTTTATAATAATAACTAAAAAATTCGTGAACCAGAATCTTACATAAGCATGAGAGGGGTCAGGCATTTGCTTATTTTTTCTTACAAGGTGGAGGCGGGGAGTTAAAATGCTCAAAAATATGCTTACCTGATACTTGAACGGCCCCTAGTCTGCAATAAGGAGAAGAAAAATTATAAATTTTAGTATACCTCTACAGAAGTTTTCAATGTAATATTTATATTAAGAGAGTTAATCATTAATGTAAATATAGTTTGATTTCATTGCTAAAAATGACTTGTACACAAAAGCAATTTTGAACATTAATTATACTCATACATTTCACATGTATAATCCCATGTCTTAAGTTTTGTCAAACTATACGGTACTAAGAATTAATAAACTTCATTAAAATATTTTAACATCTGTATTGTAGACATTTGATATTGTATTTTTTTTTATAAAAATACTAATAAAATACATGAAAATATTAACGAATTCTTAACCCCTACTAAGAGGGGTTATTGACCCTGACGGCAAGAAAAACTTACGATTTATTGATCGAATATATCGCAAGGCCTGCATTTTTGTCGTCCATTCTATTCTTACAGCCCAGGGCCGATAAAAGACTTATGCCAGCACAAGATCCAATAACTTTCGTCCCGTTGAAAAAAAACCCAAAAAACCGTTCGTTGTTTTTTAAAATAAAAAACATTTTTTTCAAACGGTTTGGTGTTTTCGTTCCCTTAGCTAATACAAAGTGATACTTTCTAATACTCTTTAAAACTTTTTAAAAATTCCACTTAAAAATATTATTTGCATTTACTTCAATTCACTTTGGAGGGTTTTAAAATTTCATTCTATTCTTTTTTACTTTCAGACTCTTAAAATTTCATTCTATTCTTTTTTACTTTCAGACTCTTAAAATCTATTCTATCTTTTTTTACCTTTAAATCTATTCTATCTTTTTTTACCTTTAAATCTATTCTCTCTAGAAATCCTTAGGCAGAGGTTAATCGTTGATTAAAGTAGAACACAAGAGACAAATTACGATACGTTAAAAAAACCTACATCAATTTTCGTGAGCCGTGAATATGTTGACAAATTGTCCATATAAATTTTGAATTAAAAACAATAAGCTTAGGAAATTTTAATTAAATTCATTGCATTTATGATACTAACAATAAATAATATAATGTATTATTAACATTATACCCACCGGAAGCGTATTAATAAGCTATTTTTCACCAACGCTTAACGACTGGTTGCCTATTAATCGGTCTTTCGATTGCCAGCATTTGCTGCCCGGAAGTCTATTAATTGGCGCAAATGCTTTTTTGCATTGTACTGCTGTTATTTGTGAAGAACTCATATAATCTGCACTCGAATCGTTCAGTCTTTTCGATGTATACATTTCAGTTGCAAGCGGTAGGTAAAGCGTTAAATAATGTATTGTATTAAAGTAATATACTTTTAAATTAATTGTCAATTTAATCTTAAACATTTAATGCGAAATAAATTAAATAAATTACAACTGGTATCAGAAACAAATACATTAGAATTTGGAGTAGTATATAATTAAACACGTTGAAAGTAAACGTTTCGAAGCTATCGCAGCTTCATCTTCAGTGCGAAATGATTGAAATTATGGAAATACTGGAATATTATAATATAATATTCCAGCATTTATGAGCTCATTATTATAGAATATAATAATAAGCATTATTATATAATATTCTAGTATTTCCATAATTTCAGCCATTTTGCACTGAAGATGAAGCTGCAATAGCTTCGAAGTGCTTGTTTTCAACACTGTTTAATTATATATTTCTTAATGACTCTGTTTCTCAGAATTTTAATGCTTTCATCTTAGATAGTTTGACTTCACTTCTTATTTATTTATTTATTTATTATAGTTCTATGTACTGTGCTGTGGTTTGTTTATTTCTTTTTTCAAAGTCTAATTTTAATTGATATAATTACAATAATTTATCATCTAGATCAATTATTATGGAAGTTCAATTTTGTGCAATTATTGTAATACAAATTGATACGCGTGTGTGTTGACGCTATTTAGGACGATATTTATATCGGACTGGGCGTTTGTGTAAACGTTTATATTTGTGAAGTCTATGTAATTCTTATTTCATATATATATATTTAAAATATATGAATACGTAAGTATAAATTAAAATTTACTTTTAAATTTGGATATAGGCCCCGAAGTGGAGCAGTGATAAAGCATTCGCTTAGTGTACTGTTAACCCGTGTTCGACTCCCAACGGTGCAAAGAACGCTTACTCAGAGATCTCATAAAGATTGCACTGCTCACTGTAGTCCGGGGTTTGGTTCTCTGTGCCTTAAAAATGGGTTCGGATTCCTCGGAAAACAGTAGGTCCCGGCGCAGCATGACCATTGTAGTCCTTGAACCGTAAAACCACAAACAAACAAACAAAATCCATCGGTGTCAAAATAAAACGCTTACCAACAACCTGTGCTCACTGCAGTTCAGGGGATGGTTCCCCTGATTTTAAGGGGTTCGGATTTTCCCGAAAACGGCAGGTTCTGATACAACATAACCTTTACAATCCTTGCTCCGTAAAATTGATACTGAAATTTGGATATAAAAATATACTACAGAACAGTGTTCTATAAATGAGGCTTTGAAAACAACCATGGTACAAGTCCATTTTTGCTTAAAATGAGATAAGAAAGGATTTGCGTCCATCCAGTTTCGTGTTGGCCAATAGTAACGTGGTGCTATCCTGCAACAACTTATTACACTATGGTCATATACCAGTGTTGCAGGCAACAAGGCAACCCCAGAGGATACTTCCATGGACTTAACTCAAAAATTTCATTTTTGTGACTTATACCACTGTTGTTTTCAACGCCTCTTATGTTATCGTATTTTCCCTAAATTTGTTTTTCCACACTTACTTAAAAAAGCTTAATTTTTTTAGATTGGTTTTTCATTCAGTTCGAAAGCTACTACGAGGTGTTGCTCTGAAAAATAAGATCATTAGAGAGCAGTGTTTCTTAATCTAGGGATAATTAACCACCGTAGGGTAATTTAGGAGGAATATTGTGCAGGTCACCGATCTGTGGTTCCACTAGATATTTTCTGGTCAAAGCATGCGTACCACTATTATTATTATTCTTTTTTATATTGCACATTGAATATAATAAGAACTCAAATTTTCATTTCGTTCAGTAAAATAATACATATATATATAATTTTTCCTTCCTTCCTTCCTCCCTTCCTTCCTTCCATCCATCCATCCATCCATCCATCCAGCGAGTCGGTATGGACAGAAGTCCTTGTCCAAAGAAAAAATTACAATGTCAAATTGCGTAATCTGCTCCCTGATAGACTACTTTCCTGCTAAGCATTGTCTGGGGCGCGCCATTAGGCGGCGAGGCTATCACTACACCCGTGAAATGTTGCTATTTCATGAATACAATCCATCATCAAACAAATTGTTAAAGTTTCGAGCTATCAGTACTGGACTATGATGTAAAACTCTTGCGTAAAAACTTTTCTTCGCCAAATGGCTAGTTAGTTTCTGAAAAATTTCACTTCAGTCTCGTGATAATATTCAACAAAAGAAGAATTTGGCGTCCTTTCGAATTCAAATGAAAATAATGAACCAAACAAATATTGAAAGAAGAATTTAGCATTAAAGGTCATAATGTCCGCAGTTCATATATATGTGATAGATAGTTTACAATGCTAGTTTAATTCTATATTCATATATCTGGCGTCTTCTTAATATTAATTATATAGTTGCTATCCAAATATCTAACTATCAAACACCGCAAATGGTAAATTAGATCTGTCTTGAACTTTTAACTTTATGCCATTTGATCTCTGGCTGCAACCCTCTTTTTCCTGGATCGACGTCTCTTCCGCTTACAATCTTTTTCGCTTTCTTTTCGCCTTTCGTTGATCGTTTGCTCCATCTTCCTCCATACCTCCTTTTCCTCGATCGTTTTTTGGATCCATGCTTTTGAACTTGCAAAAATAATATTAAATGCTTAAAAAAATATAAATTACGTTAAAAAATGTTGTAGGCGTTTGTTGTTAACGCATTGACGCCCGGGAACGAGATTTCTCGTTTTCATTTGAGATTTGCTGGTGACCGGAAACGAGAAATCTCGTTTTGGTGAGAAGCATGATTTATTGATTGTATTTATTGATTGACTGATAACGAGAAATGTTTTACAAAATATCATACACTAAAAAAATTTTAGAATTACTACGACTAAATAAAAAAAAAAGATTTATTCAAATATGTATTAATTTCAAAAAGTTATCGAAGTTTTATTACACGCCTCCCAAAATAATTTTCAGGTCTAAAATCGCCAGTCTTATAATAAATTTCTGCAAAGCATTAGCGGGCGGCAATGTGTTAAGTAGAAAAACATAACATTTGTGAACAATTTTCATTATTAACAACTTGCATTCTTACATGTTCAGTATCTTTATTTTTTCCTAGAAAACTTAAAGCTGTTTTTTAACCTATCAGCTTATACATATTCCGCAGCTGATGTTGTATTACGCATCAAATTTTCAGATGGGTGGGAAAGGGACTAGCTCATTGGTGTAACTAAGGGGAGTAGGGGTGGCTTAGCCCACCCCAGCACAACGAAAATTGCAAATGAAAACTATGTGAGGAACGTTGGGGTGGGACTACCGACCCCCCAAATCCCGAGAGTTACGCCAATGAATTGGGTAGGTATATATATATATAGTTGCACTCAGATAGGATTCCCTCAAATTTAAAATAAATTTATTGACTCTACGCGATATTCAGCGTAGCGGAAATGAGAAGAGTCGTTTCCAGGTGTTTTTCCGCCCTAGGTGAAAATTGAAAAATGCCGCCCCCATCCTTTTACTACCATCACTCGTTCGTTTGTATCTTCCTCTTTACCACCACCAATATCCAACGGTACTATTGAATTTTTACAATCGTCAAAGTAAAGCCTTATTAAACAATTGACCCGTATGCTTTAGAAAACCATTTGAAGTTTTCATTTTTTCTCCTCATTTGCTCAATTTTTTCTTTGTTTGATTTAAAATTAAATTTTTTACGCCATTTTGCCGCCCTAGGCGGTCGCCTACTCTGGCCTAATGGTAGAAACGGCCTTGGATATAAGTATATAATTTGTTCCTGGGGCGGGATCACAAGCAGCGAACATTTTACGAGTAACGTTCATTATTCCAACGATTCAGAGGAGGTCTGACACCTATGATCGCTATCAGGGTCGGCCACAGGCGCATTATCTCATGCAGCCAAATCAAAGTGTGGCCCGCCCACTAATTACGGAAAGATAATGATTTTTTCTTAAATTCCAAATTAAAAACCATTGTACTGCATATACATAGACAGATAAAGCTGTAAATGGGGCTTAGCCTGGTGAGATTTTCTCTGGTCTACAAAGAAAAAAAATAAAAAATGAATAAAAAATTAATTCTGACTACCACAAAAATGAAGTAAATTCATACCGCTTGTTTTGTGGTCTGTTTTCCTGGTATTGAAGCCAGAAATAGAGAAGAGAAAACTAAAATCTGGAGCTTGAAAATGAAATATAAAAAATTAAAAATTTAGTGACCAGGTTATAAAAAGTTAAAATATGCCAGTATTTTTTTAAACATAAATGTCGTAATAAAAAGTACTTTT
>QLNU02015003.1:58861378-58876591 GCA_006491805.2 Dysdera silvatica
TAAACATAAATGTCGTAAACATGATGTCGTAAAACAGGGCATCGCAGTATAATTAGCTACAATTAACTACAAATTAATTAACTAAAATTATATTATTCGAAGTCATATCATGAAATGCTTAAAATAACAATTAAACATTTAAAATATTAATGAAAAATAAATAAAAACATATAAGATCAAATTAACGTGTAAATAATTAAACACTAACGATGCAATTCAGAAAGCCGTGAGTAAATAAATAGAGTCTCGAGCAAGTTATGCTAGAGCATTTACTTTGGACCCACATATATATGATGGAACATCATAATTTGTAACTTCACTTGTGTATGTTTCGGATATATTTCATTCATCCATATATGTAAGTAAACTTTAGATGGATGGATGGATAGACAGACAGAGAGAGAGATATATATATAGAGATAGAGACAGACAGAGAGATATATAGAGATAGAGATAGAGAGATATATAGGGATAGAGATAGAAATATATATATATATATATGGAATGAGATAAAGAATGAAGATAGAGATAAAGGGAGATATAGATAGATAGATAGATAGATAGATAGATAGATAGATAGATAGATAGATAGATAGAGAGAGAGAGATATAGAGATAGGAGAGGAGAGAGATATAGAGATAGAAGATATATATAGAGATAGAGATTGATTGTTTTGATTGATTGATTGATTGATTGATTAGAAAGAAAGAAATGTATATTTAAGAATCAATATCTAATGGACGGTGTCACACATCAAATGCGAATTAGCTAATGATCAATTAATTATTTATTGCCAAAGTACAAACGCGGAAAATGAAACCGTCAAATCAATGCCTTTTAGCTTATCTAATCGCTTTAGAAGGAAAACAGCAAAAGAAAAAAAAAAAGTGTTCAGCAAACATGATAACCTATGTTGTGATCTCGAAACGTAACAGACCAAAATAATTATTGGGCCAGTTGAATACAAAAGGCCAACTCAAACAAACACCAAATCGTGCAAAACACAATGTCAGAAAAAAGATAATGCGATTTGCTGCTCACGACTTCGAATTCACGCGCGCTGAACGTTGAAAATAAATAGGGAGGATCAGGGGCGGACTGGGTCCTCTCAAAGGGCGCATACCTTGGATTATCGGAGGGCGCGAGTCCTATCATCGGCTCATCGGGGCTCATCGGCTCGGAGGCCGGTGGGCCGGCGGCGCAGTCCGCCCCTGGGGAGGATTTGTACGCTTTATCCGGTAACGTGCTTTAGACGTACTTGTACATACTGCTTAAACCCAGAGCTTGAAATTGGTGTTTGAAATATAACATACTGCACCATTAACCCTGACGCCATTATATCATCAGCCATTAACTTCAGACAGTGCACTCATTAACCCGGAGGGCAGTAACTTAACACCATAAACCACGAGAGCATTAATATCATACACTACACCATTAACCTAAAATGTTCCCTTAAATCTACAGTGCTGAAATACAATAATTGTTGTATACATTATAGCGTTCGAAAACAAGCAACAATTAGCGAATAGATTAAAATTTTGTTTATATTCTTAATGAGAAAAATATTATAATGAGCAGAATATGCTTTTTCCAGTAGGTTCACGATAATCATTATCTTTCATGATAGTGATTTTGAGTATTTTATATAATATTTGTTTCACCTGATCACAGCAGCTGAACGACATATAATTTCAATAAAGCAACAATTTTTATCAACGTTTTTAGGCGTAGTAATATTAACGCCGATGTTATGGCGTGGAACGTAGATAGTGAGAAACGTTCTCCAAAGAAGAGCCATTTTACCTGCGTTCAGTGGGGTACGCCTCCTCCTCCCCGGTGCTTTTCTCTCCCCCCCCCCCCGTGACATTTTGTGTGATTTTTTAATCCCGAAATTGTTTTTAATCTGTTTTATCCGACATCGTATGTTTCTAATCTCATCTGATTTTACCCCATCCATCGTTTTTGTTTCTTTTATGAGTTTTCCACCTTCGCATGGTATATGTTTCATTTCTTATTTTAAAACTGTACGTGTGCAGGGTTCCGACGCAACCTGGAAAACCTAGCATCGTCAGAGTATTTGAAATCGTTCCTAAAAGTAAGAGAAAAATTATATGTTTTATTGAAAAACCTGGAAAATTCAGGAAAAATTTTCTTACCTTCTATTTCGAATGGCTAGCGAATAGCGGGCGAGCAGGCAGGCAGACATGCTAAGTATTTAGCAAGGCAGACAGACAGACAGGCGTGCTAAGTACTTAGCATACATATATTCATATATATATACAATATCGATCATTTGTATTGGTTTGTATTTCAAGGCTAGAATATACCAAGAAACGAATTTGAGCGTTTTACTAAAAACATTGAACGAGTGCCTACTAGGAAAAAAAAATAATAAAATAAGCGCAACAGGCCATTTTGGTTAATGCGGATTTCCGTTAAGTGGCGTTCGAATAATCGGAATTCTCCCATAAGTTAGAAAATTGCCCTCGTTAGTCTCTTGCCCATTTCCCTCATTCAATACAGTGTCGTTTACATAACATTGTTGGCTTTTCACCAAAGCGTCCTCTTTTTCAATTACTTGGGTTCAATATCAAGTGGAATACAGGGTTGTCATCAGCTGAAGCCTGCGTAAAGTTTGTTTCGTGGGTTGTTCCTTTAAAATCATTCCTAGGCGTTTTTCCTATCCTAGTTCCGTTTCCACGAATACATTATTAGTCACTGGGTAACACCACCTCATCTTTTCAGCGTGTCATTCTCCATAAGGCTCAAATGGAAATGATTAGTTTCAAAATTTATCGTTCTCTGTTTTGAACAGTATTGCATAGGCTGCAAAAACAACGACTTCATTTTACGTGCATAATCGTTGCAATTGTATTACTGCCAATGTCCTTATTTTTGTAATATTAAATTTTTGACAGTGGCATGTCTTCTAGTTGTGGCATTTGAATAATTGTGACTCAGTTATGTAGAATCATGACGTGTGCCCGGATGGCGTACTTTTCAACTTCGAATAAATGCTGTGCGCATGAACTCTCTACACTCTCCTTCTCTCCAAATAGTTGTAATAGCTGCACCACAACGTCCAAGCAAGTGGCTCGGCGTTAAATAATTTTTATTTAAATTTAATGTTTAGTTTGCAAATAAACGTTATGTTTAGTTTGCAAATAAACGTTATGTTTAGTTTGCAAATAAACGTTATGTTTAGTTTGCAAATAAACGTTAAGGTTTGTTGAACTGCCTATTTCAATCAATAATCTTGCAATGCAAACGCCTGCAATTTGATTGCCTCGAATTTCCGACATTCTACCTTGCGCTACAAACCATGCTTAATTAACTTGTTATAGTTCCACCGCTTCGAAGGAGCTATATAGTAATCTATTTCTAAAGACTGCACATAAAAATGTGAAAAGTAGAAATGAGAAAGAAAAAATTGTCGCGAGAAATGCGATGCGGTCTAAATTTGTTGCTCGCAGAACTGTGGTCGAAATTTAACCCTTTGAGGTCGGTCGTTTTAGAGGATGTTTGACTCTGAAACACAGGATACTTCTCCAACACTTTCTGTATCTACATATGTTATTGACAATGAGTTCATCACTAAAGAATTCTTTAAATAGTTTTATGAACTATTGGCAAAAGCTACTTACTTGCAATAACTGTTGGCAAATTCATACTTGAACATACAAATTCATACATGGACATTTAACATGACGCGCGAGAACTGTCTAATACATTCACCTCTATAAGCGAAAACGTAAATCGATCCAGTAGTGCCATCTAATGTCAAAAAACAACGTAAAAAAATTAACACAATTTTTCAAAGACATGGTGAAATAATTCAGCCCGTTTTGAAGACGTAGGCAACAATGTACAACTTTCAACATTATTGGGAGGATGTAAGATATTATTACCCTTCACAGGGATAACACAATTGCCAAATAATGGTCAACATAGATAATAATATCTTACATCCTCATATACGGAGAAAAATGCATTTGTTCTTGTCCACATTCGTCTAGTAGGTCAAGACACCGCGTGCTCAATGCGGGGACCCTGGTTCGAGCCCAGGATGAGGTCCGCGCCTCTTTTTCTCCAAATATAAAAAAAGCTCTAGTTTGAGCTACTTAAACGTGGGTGGCAAAAATTATTGTATAATTATTGGGAGGCCTAAGAGCAAATTATATGTATTTTTATACATTACACTACATGTTAAATTCCAATTTATTTTAAAATATGGGGGTGGGGGTCGGACTCCACGAGCCCGAGGTCTGTGATTTTATGAAAAAATTCTAAACCCGCGATTTCAGCCACCATCGACCGTCCTCAGAAATCTCGGAAGCAGGTATCAGAGGGTTAATAATATCCAAGAAGTTTGAAGTTTGAAACAGCTGTTTGTCATTCATTGGCGTACGCAGGGGGTGTTGATGGGGTTGTGACCCCCCCATTGCAATGAAATTTTGTATATTTAACATAGGAATATGCGAGTTGTAGCTCTGTAACCCCCCATTGAGCCTATAACCCCCTTACGAACTTTATGCGTACGCTTATGTTGTCATTCATCGTGAGTGAATACTTGATATACAGTGTGTGTGTCAGTAAGTTTATTTCTATGTATTATGAAACCAGCTAAAATAAAGCTAGCGCATTGGCGTACGCAGAGGAGGGAGTGTTGATGGGGGTTCTAACCCCCCATTGGAATAACATTTTGTATATTTAACGTAGGAATACTTGGAGTTGTAGCTCTGTAACCCCCATTGAGCCTGTAGCCCCATTATGAACTTCCTGCGTACGCCTATGAGCTAGCGGCATAGGTAGCTCTGTAACGCTAGACCTGTAAGGGACTCGAATTAAAAAAAAAGACCCGTTTAAATTTGACTTGCGATCAAAAGACTCTCGAATTCCATATTTTGAACAGGAATCCTCCCTCATACTATTGATAAAAGTCAAGCCCGCAACACGCGTAGGATAGAGAGAATGACTCAAAGGCTATGAAGAATTCCTAGTGCTAGTTCAAAATACTTTTACTCCAGAGAATAGTACATATTATTCATGTCATAACTGACCATCCCTCAGTTAAATTGTGATTGGTCGTTTTTTGTGTCGTGGAACGAAACAGGATAGTTTAATGATGTGGCTACGAAATTTCTTATAAAAGCTAATCCCGAACTCGCACAATCCATTTAAACATAACCATTCAATATTTCATCAGAATACTAAAATGTTTCGAGGTTCCAGGTTAAATAGATAAGAAACATTAAAGTTAAAATACGTTCAAACATGTCTCGAAAATCAGACCAAGGGTTCCTACGTAATTTGGAAATAGACCATAGAAGTTCCCTATGAAAGTCCTTAAATGGTCAACTACTGAAGTCCCTAAATGGTCAATTACGGAAGTCTCTAAATGTTCAACTGCGGAAATGTCTAGATAGTTAGCTATATAAGTCCCTGGATGGTCAACTTCAGGAGTCCCTGTATGGTCAACTGCAGAAGTCCCTGTATGGTCAATTGCAGAAGTCCCTGTATGGTCAATTGCAGAAGTCCCTGGATGGTCAACTGCAGAAGTCCTCCCTTTACGGGTTAGGTGCCTGTTCATTGTTCGAGATGCAGTGATTGAAAATTCGAATTGCAATTTTCGTTATGTCGTAGATTTTTTCTACGATTTAAGTCAACAATGATGCAGAATTGAATATCTTTTATCCCTTTTTTGTATATAATATGATAGTAACACAATTAAGTGCCCAAGTTGCGTATGTCCAGCATGCGTACATACTGAAAATATTCCAGAGAGAGCAGGGGCTTAGGTAAGGCGAGCAGGCACGTAGCGAAAGGAGATCCAGACCCCACTTCAGGAAAAAATTAAAAAAAAAGCATGAGAAATAATAATGGATGAAATGAATCCATTTTTTATTTCCTTTATCCGCCTTCCGTTTTATTTCAACCTCCCCGTCCTTTTTTTTGGATACAATTGAGATCGTTAAATCTGTGATTACATCGGAAATTATCGGTAATATGTTTCTTCGTAGTTATTTACATATTTGCTGCCCGAATTATCATCGGGCCCAAATCTGGTCCGGTCGCTATTGAAGCAAACGTTCGCAGACGAGCTCACAAATCAATCACGGTTGCCGAAATAGCAGAGCCTCGGTTGTTACGACGATCGTGGTTGGTCTGTAAGCTCGCTTCAATAGTGACTGGACAAGAACTAGGGCTATTGCCTCATCGTCTCCTACTAAAGAAAACTTGTGGGTGTCGTTATTATGTACTGGGCTTTTTGCAAAAACACATTACCCCACGGTTCCAAAAATGAATCTTGCTTCGATCCACAATTTCAAAATGAAATTATAGGCATTTGTGGACAGCTAATTCAGGAAGAAATAGTTAAAAATGTCAACAATGTAGTGTGTTTCTCTATTATTGGAGAAGAAACTCTTGATGTTTCTGCCCAGGAACAGTTTTCAATATGTATCAGATATATAACGAAAACCATCCTTCACTGAGGGAAGAATTTGTAACCTTTTTTCCATTAACTGATTTATCTGCAGAGAATGTGGCTGGAAAATTTTTGGGTACTTGCAATTGCTTAGGCATTGATCTAGACAAATTCACCGGTCAGGGATATGATGGAGTTTCTACAATGAACAGATGTAAAACTGGTGTTCAAACAAAAATTCTAAAATGTTATCCAAAAGCGATGTACGTTCACTGCGCTAGTCATCGTCTAAATTTAGTTCTCAATGAGTCTCTTAACGTGCCTTTAATCTCAAACAGCTTTGGAGTTTTAAATGAGGCAATTCAATTATTTAGACGCAAGCAGGGAACCTTTTAGAAGAAAACGTTTCTAAGATATTACCAGAATAAAAACAAAATCGAGATTGGTGGTGTTTTGTAGAACAAGGTTTGTTGAGCGTCGGGTCACTGTAAATACTTACGTTGAGCTTCTTGCTGCAATAGTTCAAAGTTTTCAAGAGCTTGCAGAAAATAACTGGTCATTTTCAAGCACTGTGTCACAACTTCCATTCGCCATGGAGAAAGGAAGCTTTATTGTATCTATGCTTGTTTGTAACTACATTTTTAGCCTCACATTATCACTTTCAGTATACTTCCAAGATCTTTAGCACGAACTAGCTTCTGCGGCAAGTTCAGTGAAGATATTCTGCAAATATTAAAGAATCTTCACACTGGCGATAAAGGTAAGAATGAGTTTCATAAGATCTTTCAGAAAGCTGTAGCTGTTGGTAAAACTGTTTCCAAAACTCATATTGATGTCCCGAGACAAATGATAATAAAAAAAGACCACTGCTCACATAAATCTCTCAAGGAGTAATATAGTAGGTCAGTTTTTCTACCATCTATCGATGGACTCATGGCGAATCTCGAACAAAGATTCAGAGAACAATGTAGAAATGATAAAAAAACAAACTGAAAGTTTACTATGAACATAGGATTTCTGAAACAACACCCCAAGCAGGGTGCATCTTGTGGTGAGAAAAATGGAAATCTAATCTACGAAGAAATCTGCCTTACCATCTCGAATTATGCTTATTTTAGATGCTTGCAATAAGAACTTCTATCGAAATTTTCGATATTTACTCTGTGTCTTAGCATCCTTGCCAGTTTTTACATGCGAAGCTGAGAGATCATTCTCAGCCCTCAAGAGAATAAAATCTTATTTAAGGAACAGGATGGGTAATGAACGATTAACTGGCTTAGCACTGATGTCCATATATTATATCTTTTAAAGAAGATGACGCATTAAGCGTTATGGCACGAATGGAGAAAAGAAGGTTGATATTGTAATTTTATTTTTTTTATGACTTTCAAACATGCGCAATGGACATTATGTACTCAATAATATAGGATAATTTCTAATTAAGTTCATACAAAAATGTTTTTCCCATTTATTATTCAAAGCAACCAACAAGCTGTTACTTGTGTTCATGATGAAATTAGAAGCATTTACTTTCTCTATTAGTGGCGTATGCAGTATCTTATTAAAGATTTCTTTGTGGGATGCGAACCCGCTACCTTGTACTTTTCAACGTTCAGTTTTTTCATTTGGTTTGGGAGTGGGGACTCAGTAGCTCCATGGACCATTATCCTCCGCACTCCCTTGCTAGTCATGAATCCTAAGTGTTAAGAATATTTCACTTGAAGAAGTAAAATTAATTATTAAAATTGTAATTAATTAATTATACAATAGTAATTGATTAATTATACAATATAATTAGTTAATTATTAAAATTGTAATTGATTAATTATTAAACTTGTGATTGATTAATTATTAAAATTGTAATTAATTAATTATTAAAATTAATAATTAATTATTAAAATTGTGATTAATTAATTATTAAAATTGTAATTAATTATTAAAATTGTAATTAATTAATTATAAAATTGCAATTAATTTGTTATTAAAATTATAATTGAGTATAAAGGTGCAATTAATTTGTTATTAAAATTATAATTAATTATTAATTAATTAATTAAATTTATTAAATTAATCGATTAATTACCAGATTAATTGATTAATTACTGAATTGATTAATTGTTAAATTAATTGATTAATTGTTAAATTAATTGATTAATTGTTAAATTAATTGATTAATTATATTAATTATTAGAATTTATTTATTTTTGTAATGGACCCCTTACCCAAAATCCTGACTGCGTGCCTGAGGCGAGTGAGGCGACCGCCTAGGGATTTTCGCAGTACTTCATTAGTTGCATTAAATTTATTGATTGTTTGGCTTTTTTATGGCGCAAGAGCATCTGGGCTATACTGCGCCAAACACGGTAAAATCAAAGACTGTATTGCATTAAATGTATTAAACTTCGATAAACTTTATACGAAAACCAAAATGTTTTTCATGTTACAAAATAAAAAACAACTTTGCCAGTAACAATTTCAAATAGTGTAAAATTTCTGCTTAAAAGGAAGAAGGAAATTATTACGAAACATTATAACGAACAGTTATTTCGATACTGGCGTAAGGTTTCAAAATACGACGTTTTGGGAGCCAATTTCTCCCTTTGTCATGTGAAGGCAGAATCTCTTCTATTTATTTTAAGCCCTAAAGCCTTGAATTACTATGAATTTACAAATAAAAAACTGTATTAAAAATGTATTTCTTTACACTAAAAACTTGCATTAATTAAATATTTATAACACTTTCATCCAGCCCTTTTTGTATTTATTATAAAAGCGTTTAACTATATAATTGCAAAGCTGATGCTTCATCTTCCATTCCATTTAAAGTGTGTATGACTCTATATAAGGGAAAAGAGATTTGTATGATCATAATCCCTTACAGATTAAATAATTTAGCTAAAAACTTTTTTTTTCCAAGTTTTAGTTACATATTTGGCAAACATTTTCTCCTGAGAAATATATGGGCTTAATAATTTTATATAAATTATATTAGTTTTGGTGAAAAATGGTAACTTTTGGAAGAAGTTTAGTCAAAAGTATAAGTTTTTCAAAATTTTCAGTATGCAATGTGGTATGAAAAGCACAGTTCAGGAAAATTATTTTAATAAGTTATTTATTATAACAATGAATTTCAAATTTCCTTGACTTTTATAAGTTTTCCATGTTTTTCAGATCTGCAGATAACCTGCGCTATGACCAATTACTAAATACAATGAATTAAAATAAATTAAGAAATATAACATCTTTTTTTTAAAAAAAAGCCCTTTGGATGATGTCGGTTTCTTTAATTAAAAGTTTATTTGCATATATTGTATGTATGCGTGTGCATATATACACAGTATAACCTGCCTAAATTGACCACCTTTGAGACTAGACTGCAATATATATACGTCAGACTTTGATATAGACATTGCTAAGTCACTGTCAGTTTTCTTATAAATGTTGTCATTTTATTCAGATGGTCAATTTACCAGGTTTGGCTGTATATAGTGGAACTTGGTAAAATGGCCACCTGGATAAGGTGACCATTTTTTATAAGAGAATTGGTAGGGACTTAGTTCTGCCTATAACGAAGTCCGTATAGTGACCACCTGTCTATGGCGACCATTGCAGTCCAGTCCCAAGGGTGGTCGTTTTAGACGGGTTCTACTGTATACGTAATAAAAGTAAATATTATGCAACGATTCACCCTGCATATGTTTACAAAAGCATTGGGGCAAAATTCTTAAGGGGCAGCGCGGGGTGAAGGAATAAATACGTGTGAAAAGAAAACTAAAATTCTCATAGCGGAATGTCCTTTCCCCACATTGCCCCGGATAGTCCTAAGAAATGTACGTAAGTTGGACGATTTTTAACCTGTACTCTCTCTAAACGTACGTAACTTCGACATAACCAAGAATCAGTTCCAATGAATGTCGAGTAGAACACCACCTTCGTCAAGAATTTGCCAATTCTCATCACCGACAGTTTGACGAGAGGTCTTCTTAAATTCCTGTCAAATCTCTCGAAAAATACATGAACAATTCAAAGAAGAGGAATCCCGAATTAGTAATAAGAACTTTTCAACGATATTACATAGATTTTACGAAAATTATGTGTTTCTTAGTTTTGGTGTATCTTTTGAACTTGTGTCTGCATCCTCTATGTGAAAATATACATACACACTTTAAATGTTTTATCTATTGATGAAGAAACTCAGTTGCCGTAAAAGTTTTCCTTTTCATGTTGGATCTGTGATGGCAACTGACATTTTCCTTTATTCTTTTTTACCCGTTTGCGTTTTCAAAATGCAGATAACATCTCGCTGTCTGCACAATAAACGTTTCTCCTCATTTTGTAACAACGTAATTCTCAATTCAGTTCATCAAGTTATCCATAACAACTGAAAACCTTTTGTCATTGATCGATGGAGTTAATAAACCCACGAGAGGGAGTGGAACAGGGTTTGTGTCAGTTTTCGACGATAAAGGGCAGAGAGACATAATCTAGAACTAGAAGAAGAAATTAAGCCTTGAATGATATTATCAAGAGAAGTCGATAATATCGAAAGAACGCACGAGAATTTAAGACAGTGGCGTACGCAGGGAGGGGTGTTGATGGGGCTTGCAAACCCCATTTCGAAAGAATTTTGTATATTTACATATGAATAATGAAGCTATTGCTCCATAACCTTCCCTCCACTGAACCTATAACCTTCCACATGAACTTTCTATGTACGCCTGGAACTTAAGATGCACATTTGCATCATATACGTATTTTTTATGCTTATATAAGTCCATTATATGTATGTCCTCTTGTTTCATAAAAGCATATTACAAGTAAAAAAATATTTATCATACGTAGACAGTTTGTGGAAGTGTGTATGCGCGCAGTATGTATATAAAATAGATTAATGCAATTTCCATTTTGTCAGGAATTTTCTTAAGTAATAAACAATTTTTTTTTTCAAATTCCTCAAAATGTCTTTCATATAATCTATAAATAAAATAAAGAAGTGGTTTCATTCTTTCTGTTTGAGAAAAAAACCTGTGTACATAAACTAAAATTAGTTCAAGCATATTGTGAAGATAAAATAACCCAAGAAAATACGATCGAATCCCCAGCATGATGTCGTTTTTCCTATTATCTACTGTGTTATTAGATCCTGAACCTTGAATGATATCATAAATCTACATATCTTAATTAGTGATCTATAGATCTAATATGTAATACTACTAGTGGTACTACTTCATTATATACGAACTTTTCATGTAGCCATCTTCATCACGTGGTTCAAGTTCAGATGACCCTTTTTAGGTGTTTACTGATCCGAAAACATCTAAATGTGCTTCACTGCTCCAAAGAATTTCCCAATACCAACCTTTGCAAATCTCCAGTGACGTCAGTGCAAAAGCATGTCGGACTTCGGTATTGCCCATGTGCAACATCTGATCGTGCTTCAATTTATACGGATAGCAGTTCTACTAGTAAAGTTCTTCACACGGTAGTGTAGGGCACATTTCACGTTCTGGAAATGCACTGAATGCGCCCACTCTTGTAGTGAAACCCTTGTAACTTTCTCCGACACTTGTAAAGTCTTTTCGGCGTCAATAAATGACGAAGTGATGTTTCTGTATTTTCAAAATTTTGATGGAAGTGTTTTGCAAGCAAGGTGAAGCGAAAATCATGCGTTACAATTTAATAATTTAAATGAAATGTCTCAAACATTCCTTCTATACCGATTAGATGCTCCAGAACGCGATGTTTAAATTTCACCGCCATTACAAACTGATAACGTTACCGTCCCCTTATCGGCGAATTTTAGAAATGTTATTATCTCTTCCTTGTCGTCTGCCCACCAAATTTGGTAGCATTTCATCTGCCGATTCTTTCGCTAGAAGGCTATGAATAAGCATATTTTAATTTAGGTCACCCGGTGTATATTTATACATAGTGAAACCTGTGAAGTTGACCACTTGTCTACATTGACCAAGAAAATGTGAACCTTTATTCTTCGACTTCACAGTTTCTTACATTAGTATTTAAATGTCTTTGTATTCCCCTGATCAGGGCTTAATTTCTAACAAAAAAAAAGTGCAGGAGCCCTAATATTATGATAAATCGATTAAAAAATTGAATGGCTGCAAAAGAATCGATAAATCATATCAATTATTTATGTCCATTTTTCTGGACAACAAAATACATGACACTAATCACAAATTCCTTACTTTTAGGGGCTCCGGCTAATATTTAAATAATCGCCAAAAATGAAGAAGTACAGGAACTGAATTCCGGTGGGCTTTCGCCCAATTTAAGCACTGTCTCTGATCTAAAAAAAAAAGGACGAAAAAAGTGATTGCCGATTAAAGGTTATGCCTAAGGGATCACAAGGTTATTGTAACTTTAGTAAACATTAAAATATCGTTACATTTTAAAAATTATGGCATGGCTTGATTTAAATGGATTAAAACTGTTATATCTTAGCTGTGATAATAATGGACATTACATAGTCATTCTGATGTCTATCGTTTTCATTAATTTTCTTCAGTTTTAGCAAAAGATATTTAAACACTTATTTAACTGTGTAAATAGCAATCATTTAGCGTACTATGGTCATGTCGTTTTCACGTACAAACGAGGAAGACATAATGTGCCTTTCTTCGTCTTTTTCAAGGTCATGCGGAACAAAGAAATCAAGGCCGGTATTTCAGGATCCTTTCAACCCAATATCTTCCCCGCTTTGTGACTAACACCGTTTTCCCCCTTCTACATCGATTCGTTTTGTCATTAAAAAAGGGGAGGGGTCGGGGAAATACGCAGGATGCTGGTAGTCTCCCCCCCCTCCCCGATCTATTACCTAACATCCCTCTCAACCCCTATATCTACAGATACTGCCAGAGGACTTTCACCCCAAATGCCACTCACGACAATCCTCTAGCATCCAACCACTGTGATGCGCATCACCCTTCGCTCTTCCGTGTCCGTCCCTTAATTTCGGCGAAAAGGATGAAATAAATCCCCCGATAATCCCCCCCCTCTGACTATGTCGCAAGAATCCTACTTTTATAATTACTTCTGTCGTCCAAAAATAATCTTTTGACAAGCGTTCTCGCAAAAGAATGTGAGTAGAGTGGAGACTATTTTTCAAGCATATTTCACCTAAAGAGATTTCGCGAAAGTTGCTTTATTTTTCGCTAAACTCATCGGAAATTTAAAATTTCTTAGATTCGAAATCAATAGAACTTATGGTGTAAAAAGTTAGTTATATGATAGCAAATAATTTACTTACATTTTTCACTCAATTACTTATATTTTTCGCTTCTTTACTTATATTCTTCACAATACTTTTCACTTCTTTACTTATATTCTTCACAATAATTTTCGCTTCTTTACTTACATTCTTCACAATATTTTTCGCTTATTTACTTATATTTTTTCATTCATTTATATTTTTCACTTATTTATATTTTTTCACTTATTTATATTTTTCACTTATTTATATTTTTCACTTACATATATATATATATATGCAGACACACGCGCTTCTCCTATAATTTCTTTTAAGTGAACATAATCTGCACGTGAAATGGATCTAAATCAGAAAAAATTGGATGACTATGAAGAAATGATTTCTTTTTTCCTTTGATGTTTAGTGAGTCATAGGTGCCCTAACAAATGATTTTCATGAGAGTCTCAACAAGTCTCCTAATCTCTCCCCATATTTTGCTCTCTTTTTAAGTTCATCTTCCTCGGTTATTCTTTGTGTTTCACGATCTACCCATCTCTTCCCTTGGAGCTCCAATCTAGCTCAGAAAGTGTGGGACATAAATATTCGAGATTTCAGTGAACGAAAGCATGTGATGAAAAAGGCATAAACAAAGCACCCTATTCACCTCTATAGCCAGAGCCGTTTCTAGGTGTTTTGCCGCCCTAGGCAAGAATTGAAAAATGCCGCCCCCGCCGCCCTTTCACTACCATCACCATCTCTACCACCATCAACATCCAGCGGTACAACAACGTAAATCTTTTATTATACTTTTAATCATTAAACCCGTTAATTATATTTATATTTTAAACTTATATTAGTTATTTTGTAATATTAGAATATTGTGAATAGTAAAACAATTGCTACATGTTATAATTGTTTAATTTCAACATTTTATATTTTTGAAAATTGTAATATTGACGGAGTAATATTTCAAAACACAACGTTGTATTATCAGAGCTAGAAGGCTTAAATGTATTAGATATAAAAGAACTTGTGTGCAAAATTAAACAATGAAACACATCAAACATTTTTACATTCGTCAAAGTAAAGACTTACTGAGTAATTGTCCCGTATTCTTTTGAAAACAATTCGATGTTTTAATTTTTCCCCTTTTACATTTGTTTTTCCTTCCTTGCTTCCTTTATTTTATTAAAAATTAGTTTTTTACGCCATTTGGCCGCCCTAGGAGATCGCCTACTCTGGTCTAATGGTAGAAAGGGTCCTGTCCATAGCCTACATTGGAGTGCATATTCTACTGTTGACATGCAAATTTAGTTCAAAATTCTACCGCAACGAACGCTCAAGCTTTTGACTGTTGAGGTGGATGCAGAAAACCTGCGTTTGAATCTCTCCGATACCTTGCATTTGCCATTTTCTTCTATGGATCCGTACTCGAGGTTCGATTCCCTAGGCGCAATGGTTTGGATCCCTCGAAAAACGGTAGATCCCGGCGCAGCATGAACCTCGCTGTCCTTGCGCCGTAAAACTCGCAACACTCGCTGTGTTTAAGATATAAAACGCAAAGACAATATATATA
>QLNU02015003.1:58890388-58901121 GCA_006491805.2 Dysdera silvatica
CAATGGCAAATACGGCCCTGCTTGTTGGTGTTATAGATAAACGTAGGTAGTAAGAAAAACCATATAACCTATCCATGACACCTCTTCCCTTCTATTTGTGAGTTTGTTTGTTTGTTTGGATTTTTTATGGCGCAAGAGCATCTGGGCTATACTGCGCCAAATATTGGTGAGTAGGCAAAAAACATATCACCGATTGGTCAATTATTTTCTTCAATCAATGAAATGGCGAGTCAAGTAAAGATTCAATATTAATATTCAATAACAGTAATTAACGACAAGAAATGAACTAATCACACAAATAAATTTATGATTTTTTTCTTGAGTCCCACACATGTAACAAATCGATAATTTCACATCCTTTGGTAAAGAATTCCATAGACCAACGCCCCACAATTTATATGTCTAGCAATATGTTCTGTTCGTGCAAAGTTGTGTAAACGACAAGCTCCCGATTTCTAGTACTGTAGTCGTGCGCGGGATAGGCCAAAGAGATCAATTCATCGTTCTTCTGACACTTTATTCTTTTGTAAAACAACAAAAATATCTCGTGTTTAACCATTTTACTAAATATCATTATATTCTAATTAGAGGGTTTCAATAGATATTCAACCCGCTATTGCTTTTGGTTTTTCTGTCTGTCTGTCTGTCTGTCTGTACGCAATGCGTACAGACAGGCAAGGGTAAGGTAAAAGCAAAAGAGAAAAAGGCTAAGGTAAAGGTCTTCCGTAAATGCAATAATGATGGCTATTGTTAACGTTGAAAACCTACCGAGTTACTTGAGAATTAGAGAGTTGCGGACTAATGTTAATTGAAACCTGCTAAATTTAAATATCAACAGGCGATTTAGTTTCCCTTTCTTGTTTTTATTTAAATTCGTAGTTGTTTCCATATTTGGTTGCTAAAGTTATAGCAAATGTCTTCGTTGTAAAATTTCTTTTTTTTAAATTAGATTTACTGGTTACTGACCAATTACTATTGCAACAGTTAAGATGTGAGTAAATTAATGCGTAATATATGCTTAAATTGACTTTTATTGTCAATAAATACAACAAAACATTTATAATCCCTATATTCCTACTAATGTTCATTAAAGTCCATTTCGTATGTTCATTAAACGATAAGTTATTATGAATAACAACACCAAGGAATTTGTATTCACATTTATAATTTCTTATGATACGTTCAACTTTACTAACTTGATATTATTATATCAAGTAACTTATATAAAGTAACTTGACTTATATCGAGTAACTTGACTTATATCCAGTAACTTGACTTATATCAAGTAACTTGACTTATATCAAGTAACTTGACTTATATCAAGTAACTTGACTTATATCAAGTAACTTGACTTATATCAAATAACTTGACTTATATCAAGAGTTAACTTGATTATTACCATCTATTTTGTTTTTAGTACCAAACCAGCCTTAGTTTTATTTATATTTAAATATAAACTATTGCTACAAAGCCATTCATGGTATTTTACGATTTCTATATTTACCGTTAGTTTGGGTGTATTTGTATTAAATTCTCTAATAATATTATACTTTAAACATTTAACATTTTAATAATATTATATTAAACATTTAACAAGAGAGGAATATTATTTAAAAAATGCAGTTGCTTGATTTAGTTTTACCTCGAAATTATTTATTTAAAACAACTCACGAAGGTTTGAAATGAAGGTTTGTTTTTACTGCTTTTGCTTTGTTTGGCGCAGTATAGCCCAGATGCTCTTGCGCCATAAAAATCCAAACAAACAAACTTTTGTTTTGCAAACGCTATCGCGAAGCTTTTCTAACGGCGTTAGTTCCACCAAACCACACATTTTTGCTGCTCCAGACGGGTCCAGTCTCAAGGAAAAAAAAAAAAAATATTCGCTATGAAAACGTGCGTCGGATAACCGAATTCTGGATAAAAGTTAGCCATCGGATAACCGAATTCCTCATAAGAGAGAGATGGAGGTTTACAGTAGTAAACGCTTGTTCAAAGGTATATTTGGTGATGAAAGGATGTTGTACTTGTGATCTTAACTCACCGTTTCACCTTCCATCATGTGTTTAAGATCTTTCTATTCAGCCCTTTTTTACCTCAGTATGACCTTTCCTTCACTTGCACCATAAATTCAACTAGCCCTTCTTACCTCACATGGCTCAGTATGCCCTTTCACCTTAAAAGTTCAATTAATTAATCTATTTTCTTCATTCGGCGCAGTATGATCTTTTCTGCTGCTCTTGCGCCATAAAAATTCAATTACTTAACATGTTTTCTTCCTTCGGCGCTGTATAGCCTTTCATGTCCTTGCGCCACAAATAATCGATTAATTCTTTTTACCTCGTTTGGCGTAGTATGACTTTTCTGCTCTTGCGCCATAAACCTTCAATTAACTAGTCCTTTTGTTTCTGCTGTCGGATACCCTTGGGTTATGTTAAATTTTCTGTTGTTATCGATAATGATATATCGTCGTATCTAGTTGCAGAATGTTTTTCGACTTTGGAGAATCATCTCACGATTCTTCGTTCCTAACCTAACCCTAACCTAACCCTAACCAAGACCTAATAGCTTCAAAGAATTATTTAGAGTTTCTACTTCTTTGTACCGATATCGACGATTGCGTCGTTTTTTTTTTTTTTGAAGAAAAATTTGTGTTTTTATGAATTAACGTAAAGCTATCAGGTTGTAAAATAGCTCATTCATAACTTGCGAGGACGAGGTATTTACTGGCCGCCCCCTTACCCTTGAGGGCTTCCCCCCTTTTGCTCCGGACGTTTCACCTCTTGTTATTAGCGGCGTGGGCACGTGACGTTGCTTATCACCATGACAACGGTTCCCCTAGGTCGCGCGTGTACTACGCACAGGTGACGCCGCCGTCAACCGCAACTGCTGTCCGAAGGAGGGTAGGCTGAAAGGTTCCGCGTGGATGGTAGCGGGAGAATGGGGCTTGTTTCCAAATTAAATAATATCTAAATACAATGATCTTTCACTTATACAGCCTCTCTCTTTTATGAGTCTAACTCCGTTATACGCAGAGGCGGGTTTACGATTTTGCCGCCTGTTATCTGGCATTTTGCCGCCTGATCTTACCAAGCGTAACGACATAAAAGAGACACAACAGGAATTTTGTCGCTGTTGTCAAATTTTTAATTTGTCGCCCCTGGCGGTTATCTCAAATTCATTTTTTTTGCAAGTATTCGCGAATTTGGCGCCTTTTGGGTCTCTTTCAAGGCGGCGCTCATGGCAGCTCTCCCTTTGCCAATTCTCAGTTACGGTTGTGAACATAACAATTCAAAATTAATAATTCAATTGGCTGCCAAAAAATTCATCAATGCCTTTGCACTCTTCTCGTCGAAAATGTGCCGCCGTAGGCAGCGTACTTTGCCTATACTACGAGCCTACTTAGCCTATGCTACCAGCCTACTTAACATATGCTACCAGCCTACTTAACCTATGCTACCAGCCTACTTAACCTACGCTACCAGCCTACTTAACCTATTGGTGAATTCAACACTGGCTATACGCTGATTTTCGATAGTACCAATGATGCTATTTGATTTTCGTTTATAAAGTTTCAGTTTGAAAGGTGCCTCTAAATTATGCGCTGTGGAAATTTCCAAATTTCTGGAATTTTCAGATGGATTGATTAGTTTTAAAGAATTTGTGGACATGATGAGAATACAGTAACATCGAAATTAAGAGCAATTCAAGAAATAGGCAGTGTAATTCAGAATAACCATCATAATGGAACAGCTAAAAAAGATACGGGAAAAAATATACCCCGACTTCAGGCGAAAGCAGCTTTGGAGACCTTTAGGAACTACTGCTTGACAATTGCTAAGGAGGATATATTTTTCATCGTAACTAAAGATGGGCATTGTTGTAAGAAATTAAACTTCATTTAATATTTAATAAACGTACTGCGATATTTTTATTAAGTAAAATGGTACAGGCTTCCCACCAAATAAAAATAAAAAATAACAAAGCGAATAACTGTTCTTCAGAGTGTCTTCATGGAATATACTCCATGAACATGGATGATGACACATTTGGATGTTTCAGTAGAAAGTAAGTACGCTCACCTCGGACACCAATGCACGTTCTGCATCCATTTGGCATGCTTTCTACTAGGCTGTTGACGAGAGCATTCCTTCTTCAAGGCAATTTTTAGGTCCAGAAGAATTCTGGGAGGAGGGTTCCTTTTCGCCACGCTGCTACGGAGATTCTCAGGCACGGTCTATGAGATTTACATCTGAAGAGTAAGCAAGCCATGTCATGCGTTCGACATCTTCATTTTCCACTCTCTCAGATACCTGGGTTGCTCTGTGTGGACGAACATTATCGTCCATGTACAAAAATTCTGGTCTCATAGCTCCACCGAAAGGATGAGCATGGTGTAGGGGAATCTCGGTTCAATAATGTACTTCCGTAATGGGACCTGTGGTCACTGGCATGGCCAGGGGGCACATCGGGCACATACTACCCCCCGAAATCTTTGGAAATTTTTTTGATAAAAAGGAAAATATATATAATTTTTATTATATCTTTCCTTTGAAGTTTTCCCCATTTCATTGCACTTCATCAATCATATAATTTTTTCACAAAATGTTGACTTCTGAAATCGTCTTATGTGCTCCAAAATAATTATATTTTAGAAAATAATTTTGGTGCCTTCTATTCTACAATATATATTTGATCGTCTATCACCTGCGGATACAAATTAGGGGCGATGGGAGTGATCGCCCCCTCCCCACCTTAAGCAGGGATTATATCATGGAAAAATGAAATGAAAGAATATCGGACATTTGGTTAAAAATATGAATAGGTTTGTTGATGAAAATTGTGTGCTTCGGGAAGATTTTCTGGAATTTGTACCCTGGAATTTTCTGGAATTTGTATATAATGTGACGAGAGAAGGACTGGCTACCATATTAAGACGCAGCTACAGAATCTTGGACTGGATTTATTATCATACATGCGTGGACAAGGATACAACGGAGATGGAGCAATGAAGGGGCTTTTCCAACTTGGACAAGAATAACCCAAAGCAATGTACACTCACTGCGTATCTCATACATTGAATCGGTGTCTTTTGTTGACTCTGCTTAACGTCTTGAGGCTTAACGTCTTGACTCTGCTTAACGTCTTGAGGCTTAACGTCTTGACTCTGCTTAACGTCTGCTTTTCGTCTTGAGGAACGCGTTTGGAATAGTTAAGGAATGTTGAGAATTTTTTAGGAATTTAGCGCGACGGAGCGCGGTCCTAAAAAATAACTTGAAAATATCAGGAAAGTCATCTTTAAGTCTGAAATAATATTATAAAATGAGGTGAGTCGAGCGTCATACGGGTATTACTATGTTCTGTGGAGCCATCTCTGAAGTAGTATCTCCACTAGAAGAAATTATAGAGGCAAATCGCAAAGACTGTTTCAAAGCGAAGCAGCTGCATTCTGCAAGTTCTTCATTTTAGTGGCCTTGTATGTTAGCGACAGATTGTTGTGTTTGCTTTACATTCTATCTCAGTACTTACGAGGTACATCAGTTGGGTGTCGCCGCTTTTGCGGTGGTCGCTTTCGCTGGGGATGGGAATCTTGTCGCTTTTGCGGGGTCGACTACAGACTTCCCCTCATCAGCACTTGTTTCAGCCTTAGCCCTCAGTGTTCTCTTAGGGGTTGTGTAGAAATTTATAGAAATTAAATTAATTTGAATATAACCTTATTTTTAATGTTAAACAAATTATTAAATAATATTACGTATTAGGAATGTAAATGAGCCTAGTTCATAATAATTAAAAACGGAAAGAGCAATAAATCACAATAACTGAAAAGAAAAAAAAATCACAATAATTGAAAAAAAAAAGCAATAAATGACATTTAATTCTGATTTAATTAACTCAAAAATATAATACTGTATGTGTGTTTTGGCTACAATAATATTAATAAAAAATGCGTTGAATATGAATTTATAATATGTCATTTTGAGAAAATCTGGTCAAGTCTTGTCAAAAATGCAGTGGGGCATTCGATTGGTTTAGAAGTTTCTAACCATAGTTGTCGTCATTACTGCCTTTACAGTATGTCGCAACAGTATGTCGGGGATTTGGGATGCTTTGTTTGTGGGTACATTTTCTTCCGGCAAAAACTGAAATTTAGTTTTTTAATTTATGTCATAAAACTTTTAATTTAAATGGGATTTGTCCTGTGGCAAAACTGAATGAAACAATTGGGATGTTTAGTTATTTATTTTTGTTTATTATATAAAAGTTTTTATACTTCTTTCCACCATATGCAACGCCATTAAAAATGCAGCGTTTGGGTGAATCTGCATACAGTAATAATTTACAGTACAAATTTTGACACTCCGTTGATGAACACTGCTTTGTTCGCGAATGCGTTTGATCCTAGAGTGGAGGGCCAAAGTCAATCGAATATATCTGAAGAGGAAATATGGGGTGTGATACACACCACCTCTCTTAGTGTATACAAAGCACTGAAGAATATGCATTCTTCCATAAAAACAGAGGTTTATTTGCATTTAGAAAGAGTCATTAGCGTTCAATAGTTGGCACACCGACAAACAGAGGCAGATTTACAATTTTCCCGCTGTAAACTTCAGCCTAGTTAACATATAGGGAAATTCTACATTGCTGATAAAGCTATAACAATGGAACTGAAATAAAATGTAACAAAAGAAGTGAAAAGACGAAATATCCGATGGAATCACCACCTAGCTGAACTGCCGTAGATGCTGTTAAATGAATCGAAATATTACAACATTTTATCCCAAATGTATATCGGAATTTCCTAGATTTAAGAAATATGGCGCCACTACTCCCTGGACAAACCAAACAAATGCAAATATCAGATTACTTTCCTTTATCATAAATAATAAATTTTTCTTTTTTTTTAAACTTGGCTTTTCTAAATATTTAATGATGGAACATTCTATTATACGTCTATATAACTTAATAATACATAATGTTTTCAGTTCTTATATATGATTAATTTTTCAATTAAAAACGTGATTTTCGATTTTCGATTTTATCATTATGTACATGCACTTTTAGATTAACGGAATTGTAGTTAAAATACACATATAGTATTATATTTGCGAATTAATTAAATTAGGATTAGATTTTTGTAATTCAAGCTTATTTATATGCAATATTATTTAATAATTTGTTGAATATATTAATAAAAATAGTGCGGCATCCAAATTATAACTGATTTTCAGATTGTATTTAATTCAACTGTCAATAACGATAAATTGTCTACCTTGGTACCTTTTTCCGGTTCCTAGAATAACGTTAAAGACAGATTTCACTGTTGTATGCTTTATAAACATTATTCTCTGCAAATACACCAGCATTTTGAGAAGCAGCCATTAAAACTACATAGAACAAGTTGAAGGCAAACGCTTCGAAGCTATCGCAGCTTCATCTTCAGTGGAAAAATTGTTGAAATGCTGGAATATTATTTGAGCGTTACATATTCTGCGGGTAGATTGTGGAATTCATTTAACGCGTTACGATGGCTATTGTTGATAGATTGCCAACTTTCAAGGAATATTAGTCCACTGTAGTTATGAATGTTTTTTTGAAAGATTTTCTCATCATGACAGCATGGAGTGTAGTTCTGTTCAGCACAGTGTTTGACGAGAAGCGAGCTAAAATCTTGAGTCCTAAATTTGTTTGTCTAGTTTTGTTGAGTCTAGTTTTGAGGGTTCATTTAGTTTGGCCATAATATTTTTCGCACTGAAAATGAAGCTGCGATAGCTTCGAAACGATTGCTTTCATCTTGTTCTATGTACTTTTAATGGCTGCTTCTCAAAATGCTAATGTATTTGTTTCTAATACCAGTCGTAATTTATTTAATTTATTTTGCATTATATATAACTCTACTCTGTTGAAATTGCTGAGAAAATTATTCAGATTATCTCGCACTCTCGCCAGCTTCCAATTTCATCTACAATTCAATAGCCAATGAAAGAAAGAATGCTTAATTCCTCAAAGTTTGCAAATAATACCTCTCGTTCCAAACAAACAATGTATTCAAGCTGTCAAACGCTCAAGTAAACTTTTTCTACTCGCTAGAATTAGGCATTGTCATTTTATCGTAAACAAAGCTAAACGAATCCTTCATTCGACGTGTTGCCTTTTAAACCGTCTTACCGATCCGACTTCTTTGCTACTTTTAAACTTTTGCATGCTGATTCTACTCAAATCTTCCATAATTGGAGATAATAATTCTTCATCAAAATCATCATCATAATAATTCATCAACAAAAACAACTTCTACGGAAAAAAGCTCTTACTGAAGACATATGTCATAATTAGCCTAACAATTAGATTTGAACCTCTCTAGTACACATCTATCCGAAGATGAAACGAAGCTGTTAAACAACGGTGTAAACTTTTCTGTATCTCATAATAACGTCAACATTCCAAATCTTCTTGCAACTATTGAGCTAACTATTGCAAAATGCCCAGAATCCGTTCAACATGATCTTTGAAGCAAACTCTGTAAAATCCTCATCCGCAACAAACTTCCCCCATCTAATATTCCATTAAACCTCCAAGTCGCCCTAAAGAATTTACAAGCTCATAAAGACATTGTAATTGTTCCAGCTGACAAGGGGTAATCTTTCTGTTATTTTAAACAAAAAGGGCTACATCGAGAAAGCCTTGTGCCTTCTGAACGATGTCAACATTTACAAGAAATTAAAGAAGGACCCCACTGTGATACTTCAAAGAACTTTGAACAAAACTCTGACAGACCTAGAAAAGAAAAATGTTCTGGTTTCCTCTACAGCTAAAAACCTGAGATATTACACTAGAAAATTTCCTTCATTTTTTGGACACCCCAAAACGCATAAAATCAACGTACCATTTTGACCAATTATTAATTGCATCCGTTCTCCGGTTTTCAAACTTGCCAAATTCATATCTAACCTCCTCTCACCATTAATTTTACACAACCCTCATGTCGTGATATCAGCACACCACCTGGTTGAAGAACTTCAATCCACTAACGTGCCATCCAACTATATCTTAGCTTCTCTTGATGAAACCTCCCTTTTCACTTCAATTCCCATTGACCTCTCCTGTGAATCAACAATTGATTCCAACCTGCTATCATTGATTCAACATTAACCACCGATAATATCATCCAATTAATGAAGTTGTATCCCAACGCTACTTCTTTCGAATTCAATAACACAAGTTACCAACAAATTCATGGAACTGCTATGGGCTCCCCTACATCAACAACTGTCGTTGAACTCCTCATGCAACATATCGAAAACCAGATCCTTGAAAAGTCTGTCAACTCTATAATCCTATGGAAATGCTATGTGGATGACATTTTGATCTTGTCCAAAAAAAGCAAAATAATTCACATCCTCAATGTTGCCAATTCTATCAATAGATTCATCCAATTCGCCTACGAAGAAGAAAAAGATTCATTTCTTCCATTCCTTGATATCCTTATCCACAGACAGAACGGTCAGCTCATCACTTCAGTCTTCAGAAAAGAAACTACTTCCTGGACAATTATTACACTTTCAGTCTCATCACGCTCTCTCCCATAAAAAATCAGTGGTACGCAGTTTAACATACCGTGCTTACAGATATTGCCACACTCAAGACAAGCTTAGTACAGAACTCAAACATATCCGCACCCAACTTCTTCAAAATGGATACCCCTAAAATTCATAAAAACTCAGTTTCCAACCTTCCTCCAATCTATGTTCCCTTCACAGCTGTAGAAAAGAAAGAAGGAAAACTGTAACACTTCCTTATTACCAAGGCATTTCTGAACGCATTACCAAGATTCTCAGAAACCAAAACTTTGCAGTTTTCTACAGACCAATTACTAAGCTCGCTAACACACTCCCCTATCTAAAAACCCACAACTCCAGCAGATTAAACCACGGGGGTTATTTATTCAATACCTTGCAGTAACAGCGCCAGCAAATATTATCGCCAAACTAAAATAACCCTCAAAACTAGACTCTAAGAGTATGAAAACAAATTTAGAACTCAAGATTTTAGTTCATTTCTTGTCAGACACTGCGCTGAACAGAACCATATCCTATCCTGGCATAATGCGAAAATCTTGCACAAAAATATTCATAACTATAATAGACGAATATTTGTTGAAAGTTGGCAATCTAGCAACAATAGACATCACACAGCGTTAAATGAATTCCACGATCTACCAGCAGAATATGTAACGCTCAGATAATATTCCAGCATTTCAACAATTTTCGCACTAAAGATGAAGCTATGATAGCTTCGTAATGTTTGCCCTCAACTTGTTCCATATATTTTTAATGGCTGCTTCTCAAGATGCTAATGTATTTGTTTCTAATGCCAGTCGTAATTTATTTAATTTATTTCGCATTAAATTATTCTCTGATTTGTACATTACTGTTAAAAATACTCTTGTTTTTAACTATAATTAGCAATTATGGGTAATAGGACAATTAAAAATCAAAGTTATTGGATATTATAAGAATTATAAATCACAATATTGTGATTTAACCAATACTAACTTAATAATTAATACGATGATATTATTTCATGAGATACAGAGTAAAACCTCCAGAGTAACCACCCTAGGTTCCATAAAAAGGTGACCTCTTAATGGAGGTCTATGGTAAAGCTGGATAAATATGTAAATAGGCCGAAAATAATAAAACTTGCATACATAATTAGCAAAGTTTTTGTTACATTAG
>QLNU02015003.1:58901221-58921603 GCA_006491805.2 Dysdera silvatica
GTAAATAGATAAATTTTCTGAATGCAGTATATAATTATGTTTACTTCCTCACGTTTTCTGAAACTGATAAGAATAAATTCAGGCTAATAAGTGAAAACTACTTCAAAAAAAGATGAATTTATTTGACTGTACGTAAGACAGCCCAGTTTACTGAAACTCATATAAGGCTTTAATTTTTGACTCATCAGGAAAAGTATTTGCAGTTTAGTTACATGATATTTGTTGTAAGGACATGTTAGTTGTTATCGTGGCTTGCCATCTCGTAATAGTATTCAATATTTTTTACATTAAGTTTCGGTAGCTTATTGAAGAGATTATTTAGAGATAAAATTACTGTGCCACAAAAGGAATGATTTTGAAACTAAGTAATACTAAGCGTGGGGAAGCACCAAATTCTGGGTTGGCACAGTACGCCATATGGCCTAAATCCATCTGTAGCGTATAAGTATTATGAGTGGTGCCAGAACAACCAGTAAAGATAAAATAGGATAATTTCTTACCGCGAGAAGTGAAATATATAATTGAAGAGTTTGGTAACAAGGATGAGACACTCCATTTTGAAGTTTTTCCAGGAGAGCTGAAAACTGAATTTGTTAATTGCACCAATAACCTAGGCCCATCTTTGAATGCGATTTTCTTCATGTTCTAGCTGTTTTTGAAACTAAAAGGCCTCGGAGTTGAATATAACGTGGAAAATCCTGTAAGAATGCATCAATAACTCAATTTCGGAAAAAAAAAATGGAGTTGTCCGTCTTTGATACCAAACTCCTCATATATTTAATTCTTCCACAGTTAAAATTGAAGAGCTACATTTTAAATAACTTTATCGTACAATGAATAAATTTTAAAACAAACACATCCTGAAATAAATCTATCATGCACACGATAATGACGTTATTAAATGTTGTACTATTGAATTCATGAAGTGAAATGTCAATCTCACTACATATCCACTTCGAAATACAGCTTGTTCTATTGGTTGAACTGTATCTACTTCTTTCTGAAGGTTATGTTTTAGCATTTTTGGAAAATAATTACAAATAGCAGGTAACAGGCTAATTGGTTCATAATTTTTCAAATCCCTTTATCATCCTTTTTATACAAAATAACCATTGCTGAAGAATCCCATTGGGTTGGTATGTTACCGCTGTGAAGACATTTGGTAAAGAACTTCACAAGTACGAGGTGTGATTGGGAAGTTTTAAGACAGGTGGCGCCACTGCTTAATAAAAAGGATTAAGTTTGCTGATGGTGTGAAAAGGGAAGCTTGTTTTGTCCTTAAAACATCCTACAAAAATTACCTATCTTTGTTCAGTAGAGAGTGACATTTTGGTGAATGAAGACATGTTTTCGGTTCTCATAGGATTATTGATTTTGCAAAATTGATGAAAACATGGAGCAACGCGTTCTTGTAAAATTTTATTTTAAAACCAGGAATTCAACTTCGGAGACTTATGAACTTTTAAAAACAGCTTTCGGAGATAAATGTCCGAACAGGTCAAATGTTTTTATTTGGTTCAATAGATTCAAACATGGCCTCGAATCAATCGCAGATGACGCCCGGTCCGACCGACCTTCTACTTCAAAAGCCAACGAAAAGATTGTGAAAGCTCGCTATTTATACACTTTGACCATAGACTTACCATTAGAGAGATGGCTGATGACCTGCTACGTGGTTTACTCAATTTTAACTGAAAATTTGAACATGAGTGAATGTCCGCGGAATTCATTCCGAAATTGTTGTCAGATCAGTAGAAACACCGACTTGATGTTTCAAGAAATGTTTAACCGGGCCGAAACTGAACCAGATTCGTTAATTAGCGTAACTACAGGTGATAAATCATGGATTTATGGGTATGACCCAGAAACAAAAGCACAATTATCGCAATGAAAGGTTCCAAGTTCTCCACCACCGAAAAAACAGCGACGAAGTCGTTCAAATGTAAAGACAGTGTTGGTGGATTTTTCGATTCTAAGGGTATCGTGCATCACAAATTTGATCCTAGGTGCAGAAAGTCAACCAGGAACACTATAAAAGTGTCCTTCAGCATTTGCACGAAAATGTGCGAAAGAAAAGACTTGCACTCTGGCGAGACAATAGGGTCCTCCAGTACGACAACACACTCACGCATTGTGTGTTCTCGATCACGGAATTTTTGGACAAATTCCAAATTTCTTTGTTTCTACAGCCTCCATTCTCCTGATATAGCCTTGCTGACTTTTACCTGCTTCTTAAATTGAAAATTTCACTGAAAGGGAACAGACTTGACTCAATTGAATACATTCAGCCAAATCCGGTACACTTAGGAACAAAAATGTCCAGGAATATTTCCAAAAGTGGAAACATCGTTGAAGTCGGTGTGTGAAGACAGAAGGGGACTACTTTGAAGGAGACCTATCGCGATAGCCTGCAAATACTGCCATTTTGAAATTACAAGCCCAGTCTTAAAACTTTCCAATCACACCATGTATGTCTTCTACAGCTTCTCCAGTTTTTTTTACGATACCCAATGTAATGCCATTATCACCAGATGCGTTTTCTTTCTTCATATTTTTGGATGCAAATGCTACTTCTTACTTCCTCTTTCAACATTTTTGGTGCTGTTCCTTCGACTATTTTGAGGTTTTCGTTCAGTCCATTGTTTCTTCATACAGTTTTTTGTAGAATTCTTCAACTGTTCTAAGTATTTCCTCCCTATTTCTTGTTACGGTGCCACCATCTCCTTTTAATGCGACGATGTGTTTATTCAAATAATAATAATAAAGAGCACTTTAACATCCCTACGGCTCTGATTTTCAATGACTTTCCTTACTAACTCACAGGTGAATTTTTTATATCTTCCTTCATGATTTTGCGCGGAATTTTACAACCTTCTACACATGTAATCCTGGAAGTGGCATTCTGATTGCCTACCTTCAGATCTCTCCATCCTTTCATGTACGAGGGTTGGAACTAGTGGCAACTATTTGTTTACAGTTGACACAAAATGGATGCATGTTACCAAGTTTTACTGCCCCTAAATGTAGTCACCTGCATAGTGCACAACCCGTTGCTATCGATCTGGAATTTGTACGATATCTTTACCAACGCCTGTTGTGTTGATAGTTCGAATGGACCGGTCTACTGTCTGAAGAATCTCTGGAACAGTTCTGAAGCGAATGCCACGAAGTGGTTCCTTCATCTTAGAAATCAAGTCATAGTCACAAGGACTCAAGTCCGGGGAGTATGACTTGATTCCTTAGATGAAGGAACCACTTCATGGCATTCGCTTCAGAACTGTTCCAGAGATTCTTCAGGCAGTAGACCGGTCCATTCGAACTATCAACACAACAGGCGTTGCTAAAGGTATCCTATAACATCCGCATCACTGACAACGGGTTGTACACAATGCTGGTGACTACATTGAGGGACAGTAAAACTTGGTAACATGTATCTATTTTGTATCAATTGTAAATAAATAGTTGCCACTATTAAAGTTCCAACCCTCGTAATTTGTCTTTCCAAATAATTTGCTTTTATGCTTTTTATATGTTAAGCCACCAATTTGCCCAGCAGTTATAATAACGGTCGTAACAATATTTTCGTTTGCCTCTGAGATCTTAACTTTTTTATCAAGTCCCTTCATGTTTTCTTAAAACTGTGTGTGTACAATTTTACCTTGTCTGCGCAGAATGATCTTTGTTGTCCTTGCGCCATAAACGTACCACCAACTAACCAACAATTCCTTCCAGTACAGAAAAGCAATTCCAGATTCAATGCTTCGGTCTTTTTCTTTCAGTTTCTTTAAATTCACCCCCTTACCTATTTGTTTTGTGATGACCTTTTGTCCTAATTTAGGATTTAAATATACTTTATGTATCACCATTCGATGATAATTTCCGGCATTGAATTGTACGCCGCAATCTTCAATAACCAATTTCTTGTTTGCGAAGATATAATCAATTTCCCTGGTCCCTCCATTGTGTTGTTTTCGGGACCATTTTTTTTGTAGTTTCTTCTTAAAAAGATGAATTCATGATGCTAAGATTTTCAGCTCCTGCAAATTCAACGAGTTGATCGCCACGTGTATTCCTTTCCCCGTATCCGCATTTACCAACTGCTGTCTCTTCTTGTTTCTGTTGTCCGATTCTTGCGTCACAATACTCCCAAGAAAAGCTTGGTATTTTTGTTTCCCCTTTGGTATGTAATTGTTTGATATCTTCATAAAATTCTTCGGCTTCTTCGTCGGTATGGCTTGATGTTGGTGCATATGCCTGTACTATCTGAAGGTGATATAGCTGCCTTAGTTGAATAACAATTCTCACTGAAGAGGGAGAATTTTTGTGTGAGAATTTCGATGGTAGCTTTTCATTGAAAACGGTTTAAAATCCTGAAAAGCCGAGAAAGAAGGATTCTAAAACTTATATTTGATTGAAATTAAGATGTTTTTATAATGCAAAAATTTTATGGAAGTAAGTCACAGTTAAATTTATCATATTCAAAATTCAGAAGACAAGAAGTGAAATTCTCCAAAATCCTCTCACTTCTAGAGGGAGAATAGTTTCTAATAGTATACAAATATATGTAAATTTAGCATTGAGTCTATGGGGGAAAAATAGTCTATTGGTGGGGAGCGCACTGCCCAGGGAAATACCATAGATCATTAAACAATCGTACTAGAGGCATTTTCTTGCAAATTTTCTTCGTCCGCACCAATCTGCTCATAGATTGGATCACACACTTCTTGAATGTATTCTTCCTCGTGTTCTTCGGTCCTTTCTGTAATAACTTGCGGCTGCAAAATCAGCATCACTGAAAATGTGTCTATTGAATGGTGCGATTTCTGATGCTTGATATCCATTTGTTGCTATTCCCACTGATGCTGCCTTAGAATAGGCTAACATGAAATAATGTAATAAGGAAAATAAGAATATAAATTAATATAATAATAAATATAATTACCTAATAATAAATACGCTATTAATAAAAACATAATAATAATTTACTCTAAGTATCGAAAACTGGGACAATGCCCCAATATTAACATAATGGGGGTAAGGTGACAAATTCGCCAAGTTACTCCTAACTGTGCCTCTTAGTATTTCACATTAGTAACTTTTTCTTATTGACCAAAATGATAAAAAATGTGCAAGTTTCAATACTACTCAGCTAATATTACACTTAAAATCATTTTACAATTATCGCATAAATCTATAGCTTATCTTCAACTTTCCAGAAGGTTAACAGAAAACTTTGAAGCATGTAAAAACTATAATCTTCACTCACATCAAAACGACGAGTGGTAAGAAGGTTGCCATTTCTCAGGACATAAAGAAGTTCTTCTTCTTCCACTATGCGGCATCAGAGTTGCCATATAGTGATAAATATTTAAAATAAATGCAATTCGTCATCTTGCCCCGCTCGTCAAGTTGCCCCACTTCCCCTATGTCATGTAATGGGCCCCAAGTAAATACTATTTTGTATAACCAATTCGGGACCCTCCATGTGACTGACCACAGACACTAAACTCTTTATTATCTTTTCTGTTATTCGCTCTTTTATCATTTTCTTGAATATTTTAAAGCCGGTTATTTTCTGTATTATTTCTGGTATTTCTTATTATTTCTGAAGTAGGATTCCAGATTTGGTCCTATGTAATCAACATTGTACCCTCCTTTTGGAGAGTTTAAAAGTTGAGTGGGTATAATCCCCCTCCTTAATCTTCGTTTCCTATTTCTGTGATTTATGTATTACTTCTATATATTTCATATTATTCTTTCGTACATTTCGTTCGGGGTCGATATACAACAATTGTTAATAATACCCACAGGTTCCTAGTTTTTTCCCCTAACAATCACCATACAATATTGATAATCTTTGCTTATTACCTTTAACAAAATTCTGTAATATCTCCAAAATTTTTAGATGACATTTCTCAAAATTTCCCCAAACACTGAAACATTAAAGCTGAAAAACGTCATAACATTTCAATGATAATATGCAAATGAGTAATAATTAAATTACAAGATCACAGACGCTACAAGAATCTGACAGTAAATGACTGGTAGAGTTTTCTCACTTACAGAAAAGGAGTCTACCACTGTTCTTCGAGAGTTTGATTCTGAGAAAGTACTAATGATAAAATTCTCTACTTTGTTAATATTGCTATCGCAGAGATATACTTTTCCTCCGTTTCTATCGTTACTGGCGTTAAAAGTCACTTTTTGACCAATTCTCCTAACTCCATGTGTTGTGTGTTTTTATACATATCTTCATTTATTTTCTATATTTTATTTTTAAAGTTATGTGCTTTCTATTTCATACATGTATAAAATAAATTTTAATAATGTTACCTTTTTTTTTCATATATTTTTAAGAACATAAATATTTCTTCAGTATTAAGAAAATTAAATGCCCCATTTTCACTCTAAATTGCAAAGTTTCGTAAAGACATATTATAAAGAAAAGAAGTATACTTACAAATTATATACGAGAACAAATTACTCTTATATTGTGTTAATAGAAATTTTACTGTTGATGGAGCCCAATAGTAAATTTGTACACAGCCCCTGAAAGGAAAAAGAGGGATATGGCTGAAACGCGAGGTGATCTTAGCCTGGAGGGAGACTAATTTTAATCAAGATAAGCGGACCCCGCAAAAGCGACAAGATTCCCATCCTCCGCAAAGGCGACCACCGCAAAAGCGACAAGATTCCCATCCCCTGCAAAGGCGACCACCGCAAAAGCGACGGCTTCCATACGTTGATATAGCGATTGCCTTGAAGCAGCACCATATCTAGATTATCAACTAGCTGATGGGCATTCTCTTCTCTGTGAATTATTTCATCTGATTTTACGCTCTTCTTCGCCTTCGCCCTTGGCTTGAGCTTTCCATACCATGCCCTAGCCACGGCCTTGCCTTGGAAAAGGCGGTCAATTGTTGAGCAATTGTGGAGGAGTTTGGCGCAGTATAGCCCAGATGCTCTTGCGCCATAAAATATCCAAACAAACAAACAATTGTGGAGCAGTTAGAGAAATGAAACAAGAATCGGAAGAATAGTTTAAAGCCATTTTTGAAAGAGCGTCAGATTTGGATCTATCGTTTGAAAAATCACCTTTATTTCCCAGAAGAGTTGAAGTACAATGACACCATCGAATACTCCTGCGACCACTCTTGGAGACTACTTCCATCGTGACGTTTCCATTCCCTTTCTCCATGAAATAATTTCATAGCTTCACGATTTTCTCAGCACAAAGAAATTCTTACTAATCTACAGTGCTTAATCCCTAATAGTTCTATCAAATCAACGTTCTTTGATTTGAAACCAACGATCGAGTTCTTTTCTAATGATTTAGTAAATTCAAATGCTTCGATTTTAAAAGGAGAGTGTGATGTATGGAAGACGAAGAGGATGGAATCCGAAAAATTTCCAAAATATGACTTGATAGCTTTCGTAATTTGCGAAAAAACTATAACATTTTCAAACATTTATATTCTTCTTATAATATTGGCCACCTTTCTTGTGTCTACAGACTCAGTTGAGAGGAAATTTTTTCGACCAGAAAACGCATTGGAACATACTTAAGAAATAGCACTGGCCAAGAGCGACTAAATGGCCTTACTTCGACGTCGATACGCATGATAATCGGGGTACCTGATGAAGAAGTAATTAATGCATTTGTAAAAAGCAACCGGCGTTTAAATTTGTAATATACATAACTATTTTTCTGCTCAATTTTAAATAAATTACCAACCATTAATTATATTTTAATGTAGAACTATAACAATAACGTGGAACGCCATTTAATATATTAAAACAATATACGTTTGGGGCAAAGTTAAGATGTTTATTTTTATCTTGAAACGTTTTTTGAAGAAGTTTTCTGAAGAAGACAGAAAATGCCCGTCAGAAAATACTTTAAATTAAAAATAAACATTTCAACTGTGCCAATCGTGTATTGCTTTACTATTTTGAGCACTAATTAAATGTTTAAAAAATCTTGTTCCATTCTTATGTTCAAATCAATCAACTGTTAGATTATAATTCCCCTGCGCAAACATTACGGTTTTTTTCCTTTTCAAAATTATACAGATAAATCAACTAATTAGTATAATTAATAATATCTAATTGATAAAAATTTAATATTTACTACTGGTATAATTATCACATTTAGAGGGAAATATTTAGTGTGAGAGTCTTTTCAATAAATTTGCTTGTGCCCCCCAAAAACCGAATCCTCTCTACGCCAACGCCTATGGTAAAAATGTGAAGAGCTGTTCTGTCATCATTCGTTAAGCCGACCCATACACTTCTTCGGGCATAACGACCAGCTTCATAGATGTACCATCTCCAACTGATGGTAACGGATTCTACACCAGCTGATCCATTATCATTATTGACGGTGAACTGAGATTCATCTGAGAACATCACATTTAATCACTCTTAATAATCCCAATGCTGATGTTCTTTACACCAGTGGAATCTTTCCCAACGATAGCTAACTGTTAATGGGATGCACCTGACTGGTGTCCGTGCATACAAGCCAATTTGATTCAGGCTACGAGAAATGGTTCTGACAGACACATGATTGCTTACATCATTTGCAATGTCTTCAGTTAATTGCTAGGAGTAACTTTCTACTTCTCTTCTCTTAAAGAGCCACATATCTTCCTTCTGGGCTATTTTACTTTTTCCACGGCTGCCTCTATGCCTTTATAAAACAGTTCCTCGAGATTTGGCAGCTTTTTTGGCCAAAAAATGACACTTTTATACACTCCAATTTCTGTCGCAAATTCAGTGACACTTTTCCTGCATCGAGCTATCCAACTGCTCATCCCCAATCATGGACATTCAAATAATGTCCTGTAGACATTCTGCAACCAAAATTTGCTGTGAACCAAAACATTCAGTGAAATTTGCTGCACAATTTTCCAAAACCTATGATATGATTTTTTCTTTTAAGCACCACTGCTGCTACTTTTGCATGAACTATTGTTCCTGAGGAACTGTCTGTGCTACAGATGAAAGGACTTGTACAGCAGCACCCCTTCATTCCGTTTTTCTGTGACTGTACGTCCTTTGGGCGCCTGCATGCCAACAATCAGTTGTTTCTTAACAATCGTCAATTAATGTACTGTGCATTCGCGCTCAGTTGGCGCGTGATACCGTTAGCAGACGGGTTAGTCCATTGCAGTTTAGGGAAGGCCGTCTTGGAGGAACTGGTTTTTCCCTCGCGGAAAACCAGTTTCGGCAAGACGCCCTTCCCTAAACTGCAATGGACTAACCCGTCTGCTAACGGTATCAGGCGTCAGGTCTGCGCGAACGCACAATACACGCAAATTACTGGTAAATTGAATGCCACACAGTCTGGTTTCGACGAATTGTAAAAAAAGCTATTTTTAATGACAGGCAACAGCGGAAACAATAACTAATTTTATACCATGCTAAAAAGTTTAATTATGTAAAATACGTAAATAAAATGTTAAGCTACTTCGCATTGTTCAGTTATTTAAGTTTTAAATGTTAAATTTAACTAGATAATCTAACATAATGAAATGTTTAATTTAGGCAATTCTATAGGAGCAATTATGGGGGTGTAACGTGATTTAGCCCCAACTCGTAGAAAAATTTAAATTTCAAAGAATTGCTATGTGCGGAGCACATTGGGATGCAGGGCAATACCCTCCTCCTCCATGGAGGAGGAGGGCATTGTCCTGCATTGGGATTCAGGACAATGCCCTCCACCATGATCTAACTCCAACAAGGAGTAATTTGTTTCCATATGACTCCAGCCTGTTTCCTTATTTTATCTCGTCTGGGGACGTTTCTTACGTCTTTGATTGTCTTTTGAAATCCAATTGAGAATTTCCATTATTCGTTGTTAGTTTTTCTTGCGATATTCCCAACACCATGCCATTTTACCTTTGTTTTGTTTTAACGGTGTCTTCAGCCTTTGTTTGCTCTCGTGCACAACTATTTCCTTTCGACCATCGCACAATTTCAAACTGATTCTTCTTGGAAAAATGTAGATCCTGACTCAGCATCACCCTCGTTGTCGTTTGTGCAAGGAGATTATTGGGAAGGGTGGCCGCCGAAGGTGGCAGCGCTGTATTCCCAGACAGGCTTTTGTCATATGATATGACGACCAGTGGACCGAGAAGGGACACTGGGGGGGAGGGAGCATTGCAGGGGATTGTCGATCGAAACAGGCGTACAGAGACGCACAGCTCACATGATTGTCGTCATTCAACGTCGACCGGAGACCACCCACGATCAGTCCGCCCCGAAGAGCGGCCGAAATAGATGGATGGCGCGGAAGAACACCCCGGGCCAGCCGGTATTCCTACAGGAGACCACCGGACACCGTTGAGTGGGTGAGGTGCCGCGAGCGGCAGAGAACAGGAGAAAATCATTCCCCGCAACCAGGGCGCACGAGACCAGAACAATCCGGACAGGCATCACATGCCAAAGTATCATCCACTGTTTGCGAAAGCTGGCCCCCAAGCGATCGCAGCGGACGAAAACGATGACTGATGCCCGTCATGTAAAGAAGGCCAAGCACGACCCCAGCGACGAAGTCCGAATCACGAGGGAGGGCGGAGTCCGGTCCCAGAATAGCAGAAGCAGGCATCCATCCACCGCCGCCCGGCGGCCAAAGTGAATATCCCAATCACTCCGTCTTAAGCGAGCCGGAACCAACACCCGCCAGCCCGGACAGCAGAGAACAGACATCCGCACGCCACCAGAGCTGAGACCGAACTCCGTTGTGCTTGCTCAAACTCACATAAACAAGCAGGTTCTGCCAACTATACTTCAGCAAAGTTTAATAATACGCATGCGAAGTTCCTTTCAGGGGCTGAGTGGGACGCTGGTTCGCTCTCATGGGCTACAAGAGATTTGCACCTTCCAGTAATCCAAGGTTTGCCCTCTTTGAGAGGACCAAGTCCGCCCCTGGTTCCTTTATTACTTTTTTCGATCTCAATTACCCTAATTAGATGCACACATCATCAATTTCTAACCCGATGTTGTCGACCCATATCTTTGGTTTCTTGATGAAAGCATTGAACATAATTTGAGTCTTTTGGAGGTTCATTCTGAGTCCAACTTCTCTATATTTAATTCATCACTCAGATATCTTGCTTCTTTATTGTAAATTGTTTCTCGACAAACGAATTCTCTTCAAAAAATTCGGATGATAGATATTCCTCATTTATCATTACTCCTTCGATGGAGAGAGAGGCTACTAGAACGAAAGAAGGAATTTTAAAATTGCTCAATAGTGGGAAGTGGGAGAAGGGGGATCTAAAATCTATGAATTTGATTGGTCTGCATACGTGACGTCACGAGAAAGAGATTGAAATCTGATAGATGTGTGGGGAACTGACAGCAACGGGAAGCATGGAGGGGGCGAAAATAAGGTTAGGTTACCGTTTTCGACAATGAAAGCTATCCAGATAAGAAGTACCTGTCTACGATTTGCAAATAGATGTCCGAACTGACTTTTAAATGCTTACACAATTCATTAATAAATTTCCTTGTAATATTTTCTCTTGTCACGAGAAATTGATTAATTTGTTTTGTACGTTATAATCTACATAGTAACGGTGGCTTAATGATAAAATATCATGTAATCGCTAATTAGACCTTTTTAATTGTTTTAATGGCAATATGGGCCTCATTTTTATTTATTTTTATCTCTAAAACGTAAAACTAGCAGTGGCTAATAAGGCTCGCATGATTAGTCATGCCTGTCTAATGTTTTTAACTGGTCCGCATTCCTCTCTTGAAGTAAGCCGTAAAAACTCGGAGTTTGAATTGATATAAGTGTTTGGTAAACATGTTCAATATATTTTCCAGTATATTCCATATTAAATCCGAAATATTTCTATAATCATTTTCATGTAATTGATGTACTATTTATATATTAAATTTTATATTTTTGCTATAAATTGGGAATATGGTGCATGTGTACAGCCGGTCAAACAAAAATCTGAACTCTAGCTTGCCATTTGCGTAATAACTGTACTACAGGAATTTCAAGGTGCCCATCAATAGAGAATAATTAAATCTACCAATTAATGTCATAAAATTTGCGTAAGGGACCGTCTTTATATTAAAACTTGCAGCAACTTTGGAAATTCCAATGGTTACAACTAGTTTTGATTAAATATTTCGCATCTGCAACCAAATAAATAAATAAATAAACTCTAATACTAAATTTCTATTCATTTGGTGTTCAGATTTATGAATTTTGAATATTAGAAATATTAAACTCATAATGCTAAAATATCACATAATTTTTTTTTATCAATATCTCCTGAAATATTCATCGTTAAAGTTCAACAGGCCAAATAAAATTTATGATGTTCTTCATTTTTAAAATAATATCTAATTTGAATTATAAATTATAAAAATCATATTCATTAAAAATATGAATAGAAACATATTAACTTTCTGATGGCAATTGAAACCTTACGGTTTTTACCTAGTATATAAAATTTTCAGCGCAATCCGATCATTAGCTTTGCTTAATGTTAGTTAAAGCGATGGTTTAAGGGGGTGTCGTATAGTTACAAAAAGTAAAAGAAACGAATAAAATTAAGATTATTTTATGCTTAAAACTGTTTTTGAGTGACATTTCTTGATTATCATTAAACAGGCATATGGGTAAATTTACATCTGTGAGAGAGAAAACAAAAAGTCAACGGTATTATAACTTTTTGATTTTAACAGGTTTGATCAGAAAATTGAATTCCCGACCTACAAATTCGTTTTTTTCTATAACGGTGGAAGCCTCAGTAGACATTTTATGGAATATCTCGAGTTTTAATTGTCAGAATGACGCCAAAATTTTGGATTAGCCCAATTAAATAGTCTGCAATCCGATTATGAAATCAAAGGTAGGTATTGCTATTGGAATTTTCAAAGTTTCTGCAAGTTTAAATATGGAGACGGTCCCTTATGCAAATTTTGTGCACATGAATTGGTAGATTTCATCATTCACTATCGATTGGCATCTTGAAGTTTCTGTAACATAATTATTAATTATATAATATAATAATTATTGCGCGAATGGCAAACGAGTGCTCAGATTTCCATTTCACCGACTGTACGTGCTGTCGATATTTGATATTTCCCGTTCATCCAAATATTCAATACAAAAATAATTTTAGTCCATTAATTTTAATTAATTAACCAAAAACCTATTAGTTTTCTATGATTTTAAATTTCAAACAAGATATGAAAATTTGGTAGTTTGCATAAATCGAATTTTTAGTAATATAAATGATAATTTATATAATAAGGATCAATAGAATATATAAAGCGAATAATATCTTTCAACGCTTCAGTAATAGAAATGTAACCCGATAAAAAAATTTTGCAATTCCGTAAAAAAATTAAGAAGCAAAATAATAAAATTCAACAGATTAAATACAGCATTCACTAATAAAATTATTTAATGTCCTTATTGTTCGTCAATTCTTTGTTACTGGCTTCGCTAACGACAAAATTAAATATTGTTTAACGAAATACAATAAATAGGGAACAATAAGAAATTTGGACCTCGAAATCAAAGCTTTTTTCCTAACGAAGCTATTTTTTCTTCTCCTAAAAATGAAAAAGGGAGCAATGGAGAAAAAAATCGACTAACCAAGGCTTGCATGGCAAATGCTTTGTGTTGTCTTATCAACGGAAAAAAACCGGAAATTTCCTGTTTCTGCTTCAAGAGCTTCACAAGAAAGAAATAAAAAATAGAAAAAGGGAGAAAAAAAATTGCCGAAGAAAGAAAAGGAAGAAGAAGAAGAAAGGGGGGACAGAAGAAAGAAGAAAAGACAAGTTAGCTACCAATCGGAAGATCCGCTGAGAAAAACGCGGGCGATCAAATATTCGAAACCTGTTCTAGCGGGTTGGCACCATTCCCTTCCCGTTGTCTTTCGTCTCTCGTTTTTTTGTTTTTTTTTTTAATTACACATGCTTAGCCAACGGGGTAATATTCCACACTATTTTGTTTTTCTTTTAAAGGACCGTTCATAAACTACGTTACCTGCACGATTTTGGCATTTTCAGTTTCGCTGCTTTCTGTTATATTTTGTTTTTCGTCGTTGATTTTCCCCTTGAATTTGAATGTAAGAGAACATTGGAAATATGTTAAAACCCTCCTTAGAGGAAATTCACCCTACAGAAAAAGTTATCTGTAAAGGAGTGGTGATTGTAAATGAAGGGTATTATTATAAAGGAATTTCTTGCCGAGGAATTTCCGTCTGATCGTGAAAAATGTGTCCGTTACGAGGGATATTATTAAACGTTTGAATGCAAAACTAAATATTTCAATCAACAAAAAATTGAAGTAACAGAGAAATATTTTCAATAGTGGAGTCAAATTCTTAAAAAATAGAAGAAAAGGAAAAGGCGAAAACAACTACGCAGTACAAAAATAGAATTTTCTCGAGAATCGCTCTAGTTAGATAATCCGTCGTACTGTATACTGTGTACATGTATCGGTCACACAGAACGTTTGTGAAAATCCCAATTTAGCAAGTACAACAAATAAATTAAATTAATTACTTAACCAGACAGACAGACAGACTAACATAAAAAACAAACTAACATAATTACAACTAACATAAAAACATTTATAAATTAAACCTGTATAACTATTTCTTTTGAGTATATGAGAACAAAGAAATTTTTATTATATCAACTTCTTTCCTTTAACTAAGATTTACTTAAAACGAAATATGCAGAGATGTATTTACAAACATAAAAAAAGAGATAATATGGTAAGTTCCTTTTAAATGTACAGATTATAAAATTTATATTAAACATATTTTTATGGCTTTTTTCCTCAGCAAAATTAACAGTTCTTTCCTCATCATCTACGCCACAATACAACTAAACAACTTGAATTTGACTGACTTGAGGAATTTCGTAAGTAATTTCTTATTTGTTATAAAGTTGAAACTGATCTTTTTCCAGTTGCATTTTAAGTGGCATTTAGTTTTCACCTCGCCAGATCGCTCCTAAAACGTGCCCTAGACTTTTTTTTTTTTTTGATTATGCTTGATTCTGGCCTTGTCCCGTCAAGAGGCGGACACAAGAAGTCCTGACCCCAAAGTATATTTTTTCACTGTAAAAATTCCAACTTTTATGAAAAATAAAGGGTGTTATTCCAAGACCATGGCAAATTCTATCCTTGACTCCCCCCAAAATGAAAGCCTGTGTCCGCCCCTGGTCTCCGTGAGCTTCTAAAGTTTAAATATCATTTACATAGGGGAGTTGCTCAAATCAAAACATGCCTTATTAATCACATCAATTGCGCTTTTTAAAAAAAAAAGAAAAAAAAAAGAAGCACTTTACGCTTAGATATTTTTGCACTTTTCTTCCCTTGAGCTTGTAACGAACTTCTCAAATATGCATGAGTCGAACATGGATTTTAGGATTATCGAATATATTTAAAGATGTCAGAGGTCGAATCTGAAGGCCAGGCAATTCGAAAACCAGATAAAAATCAAAGGTTTACTCTATTCTTATACGCTAGCTTCTATTATTTTTTTCCTAGCTTCTGCCTCTTAACTAGGGACAAAGTTAGACTGGTTGTTCCAAAGTATGGTTATTGTAATATCCAGGGCCGGGTTAGTACATAGACAAACCAGACAAGTGTCTAAGGCCCGCTTTTTTGATGAGCTCGGCGAGGTGAAGGTTTAACGCTACTTCAAAATCATTGCCAATCAGACCTTATCATTAGGGCAGGAATTTTATGGCGGCGCGAATTTTCGCGATGTTTTTAGCGAATTTTAGAATTTTTTATATGTACGTTGATGTAAATATACTACCTGTACCGATTTTATTTTCAAAGTTTAAAATTTAAATTCCAGAACGGATTTTAGCGATTCGTCGGATATAGCGAACATTTTTGTTGTTCCTCAAAATCCTCGTTATATACGAGTCCTGCAGTCATTATATAGGCTCAATTTTCTACAAGGGGCCCCCAAAAAAAATTCGTCTAGAGCCCCACGAAACCTTAATCCGACCCTGGTAACATCGTATTCAAAAGTTTTTCTGACGCTATTGCTCTTAATGTTCGTTCACGAAAGTAAGTCTGATGGAACAGTTAGAAATAACCGGTGACGTCACTAACGGGCCCATTACAGCAGAGGTGGGGGTCCAATTTAAAACTGGTTTGGCACCGGCAAACGTTCACCAAAAAGCCAATTCTGAAATCGGAGTCCTCCTCTGCTGTAATGAAAGCCCATTTGTGACGTCACCTCCCGTTATTTCTAACTGTTCAATCGGACTTCTTTTCGTAAAGGAACAGTAAAGGATTCGGGACTTAATAAAAATCGTCCATCGCAACCATCTACACGCGTGCAAAACGTGGCACGTTCAATGACTTAAAAACAAAAAATTCCGTATGTAATTGCTAAAATTAAAAATATGCTTGAGTCATAATAATAGTACGATAGTAAAATAATCATTCACAACTTAGGAGGTGAAGATCCGGAACGCGAAATGATACTGCAGTACTATTTTGGCACAACACCATGGTCATTAACTGTAACATTGATGTTTGATAGGATATGAAATGCCTCAAAAAAGTTAGCAAGTGTTGAGTTGACTTTTTTTAAGAATATTTGCATTGGAGAATAAAAATTTGTGTTTCGCATATTTTCTAAAAAAACTTTACTTCCACATACTCTCATCAATTCTTCGTCTCTAGCAGTCAATGTTCATGTCTCGATTCCACATAAAACTACAGATCTCATCATTGTTTTATTGATGGTAAGCTTTAGTTTTCATGAATTACTCTTGAACCTTAATACTTTTTTGAACGCAAAGTGGGAGCCACACCCTGTTATTATTCTTGACCTAATCTCCGTACTAACCTTACTGTTCTTGGTTACAATGGCTCCCAAATGTTTAAACCTCTGTGCTCTTCAAAGTAACCGTCTCTTTCTTCTTTGTCCAGGCATTCATACCTTGAAACTTTCTTTTATTCTGCTAATTCTTCATGTATTGAGTCTTGTCAATATTGACTACTAACCAGAGTTGTTTTGTACCATTTTCAAACTACTACACTTCTTTTTAACCAGATTGAATTTCTAATTATTAAACTCGTATCGTTTGCAAAAGTTAGCTGTTAAGACTTCCTATTAAAATTGTGACACAATGGTTTACAGTTTACACATTTTTTCCGGCTTCCTGAGTTAAATCAAATAATGTCTTTGAAAGGGTACCTCCTTGTCTTTAGCCCCTCCTCATTTCCAATTGATCCAAGAGCTGCCCTTGAATTCTTATTTGGGATCTGATATTCTTTAATATCAATTTTTCTGGGTTAATGATTTTTGGGGAATGTGATCTCTGGTGATTTTTGGAGAATGCAAATCTCTGATAACTTGAAAAGGTTTATTTCTCTAGATGTTACCACATGCTTATTTAAAATTGATAAATAGTCCGCGTTAAAATCATAGTATTTCTCAGAGATTATGTTCAGTAGAAATATCTGATATATAAATGTTGTTAATTTGCTTCTTTTAAATCCATACTGATAGTTGTTCAGAAGTCCTTTGGAACAAACCTCCAGCCGTTTGGGTAATTACTTTTTTGAAAATACCTTATATACCACACTAAACAATAAAATTCCCCTACAGTCGGCACAATTTCTTCTGTTATTTGTCTTGTGCATGAGATGGATGACTGCTGGTTGGATTCTATAGCCTGCAATCTTCGTAAGCGTGAAGTTATATAGGTTTGTACGGCCCGAACTTCTCCTATCTTAATAAAGTGCGATTTTGCATATATTGTAATATATAATATAATTTTGGATAAAAATATTTTAACAGTTTCGAAAACTCTACGTCGATGACCATCATCTCACGTCTTTTTCTTTCCCACCCTTCTTTCAGACGTGCACGTATTGTCTCTTAGTTTATGTCTTCCGTGTTTTGTTAACTTTACCCTTCTTCTGCAGGGTGGCGTGGTTAAAGCGGACGTGGTCTGTGCGGACACCCAAAATTCGTGGCCTGTGCGGACAGATGCAGAGTGGCTAATGGGGACAAGAGTTCCCTTTTCTCCTTCCCCCTTAATTGGGCCCGCAGGCGCTCTGGGGTTCCTCGTAGCTGGAGCGGAAAAAATCCCCCCCTCCCACACACACACACACACAAAGTTTCTTTTCTTTTAACTCTAAAATGACATGTTTAAAGTTGGCTTTTCCTCCATTAGAATTGTACCCAGTTCTAATTTTTTATTGAATCCTAAAACGACATGTTTACATTTAGTTTTTGTACTTTTGTACTTATCACTAAATATAATAAACATTACAGCAATCGTTTATAAATTTTATTATCAGTACGTTTAATAAAAAATGTGTAACCAGCATAAAAACACACACACACACAAAGGAAAATTCAAATGCAATACAGTTGGACATCCATATATCGACGCCGCTGGTTCCATGATAATAATAAATCGACATACAGTGGCGAAAAGAAATTTGCATAAGGTCGCGAAAATTTTAAATACACATTACGTAAAAAATATTCTTTGCAGATTTAGCACATATCCTTGAGGACGCATTCTCAATTAAATTTGTTCATTTCTTTCGAAATATGAGCATGCAGAAGCAGTCAAAAGAAATAAAGCACAAAACATTTCCGCGCTATGCCAATCGTTTAAGACGACACATTAACTAGTCCAGATATTCTGCATTAAAAAACAAAACCTGGCAACGAAAATTGAATTTTCCAAGTTGTATAAAGGAACAATTTAAGCAGTTAGAATATTTTTGAATACAATATAATGAAAATTTCCCAAGCAGTTCTCGTCTTAAAGAGTAAGTTAAGCTACTATTGCGTGGTTAGTGATTAAGTTAGGATGCGATAGATTATTGATGTTAAAAATTAGAGACGTATCAAAAAATCAAGTCTACGATCCAGTACAGGCGGTCCTCGACTTCCGTACAATTCGCTATTTCGTAAGTATTCCGTGCGGTAATAACGTTTCTGTAAAATTCAATTGACAAGGAAGAGGGGCCTATATTGAGAGACTTTTGGAAAAATCTTAACATATAGAATGCAATAAATATTATTGGGGACACGTGGGCTGAAATAAAAGGGTCAATAATGAGAAGTTCTTGAAAAAAAATGTGTCCACAAATGATGAATGATCCTGTGATCTTAGAAGAAACTTCTGAGGCTATAACTACTGAAATAGTTAATATAATGAATGAATTGAATTTATATGCCAACAGCAAAGAAATTGCTGAGTTAATGCAATCTCACTCGGAACCTTTGACGATTTGATGAAATGACGATTTGATTAAACTACAGGTGATGAGTGAAATACAAAATGAAGGTGAAGGACCTGAGAACAAACACACTGTTAAGACGTCGATGATTAAGAATATGAGCGAAGCCTTTATGCATCTTGAAAGATTTTTGACTATCACAGAAGAATGCGATCCCAATGAAGAGCATGTATCTCATGCAGTAGAAAGAGATACTGCGTGTTATAGAACTCTTTATCAAGAAATGAAAAAGAAGAGTACAATTCAACTATCTCTTGATAAATTTCTGAAGAAAACACCATAGAATAACCATAGAATAAATTACGTAAGATTGATTAAATAATAAATATTTTAAAAACACCAAAATTTTTCTTTTTTCTTTACATTGCTCTACTTTCGTATATATTTCAGGAAACAATTATGTACGAAAGTCGTGGATCGCCTGTATATTATAAATAGATATAATGAACTGAAAATCTTTCAACAATAGAAGATATTCTAGGAGGCTTCAGAAGTTAAACCTTCCACACCAAAAAGATATACTGAAAACAGTTAAAGTGAATCTAAGCACCAATGTACTGAAATTTGCAGATTCATTGTAAACCAATTATGAAAAACAAGTATCGACTTAAATTTTACGGAATGCAAATTAAGAAAGCCGGTTATGAAGGCGTCGAAAGGAAGAGGCCCGTTGTAAGTGTAGTTTATAGAAAGATACATCTTAGGTTTACAGAGTAGCAAATAAATAAGTTCTGAACCTTCCAAGAAAAATGCTTTTAGTAATAAATCAAAATTCAATTTATATATTTAAAATGGGTGGGTTATATTTAAAAAAAAAAACGAACTTCCGTACATAAACTAAAGATTTATGTGAAACTCTGAAACAGGGCGGAAGGAATATAATCGTGTGTGGAGGTGCATAAGTTCTTCAAAAGTAAGCACTCTCAAATTTATTGGAAGCATAATGAATAAGCATATATACTTGAATATTTTGAAAGAGTGTCCATTAAAGCGCTAGCAAATTGCCCCAAGGAAGGACATTTATCTTTCAAAATGACGATGGTCCATACCACAAGGCAAGGATCATTGAGGAATGGTTGCTCTGAAAAGCGCCTCTG
>QLNU02015003.1:58929441-58940187 GCA_006491805.2 Dysdera silvatica
GATCTATTTCTAGTAATATAACTGTATGAATAACGTGTAAGAAATACAGTGTCATTTAACACATAATTTGCATAATTTGGCAGATAATTAGGTGAATAAATATTTCTCAACCTTAACCTTTCACGAAAATAAATAAAAGAATTTCAAATATCTATTGTACTTAAAAGTAGAATAATTTTACTATTTAATTACCAATTTACCACTCAATTCGTGTTAATCGGGGTGGGGGGGATTCGCATATAAAGGTTGGTCGCAGTATAATAAGTTTGAGAACCACTGATTTAAACAGATTTTCAAATATAAGGCGGCTCGCCAAAAAAAAAAAAAAAAAAAAATTACCTTGGATCTTGGTAAAATTTAGGCGTCCTCTGATCTTGAGTTTTACTTTTGCTTGGCTGTATAGCTTTGGGCCCATCCAAGTATTACGTAAGCACATTTTAATTTTTATATTAATAACAATTATATACATAATGTATAAGTATATACATGTATGTATAATTATATATATGTATGTTTGTATAATGTGCCTGAATGTTTTCAAGATAGCCAGTGCTAACTTTACTTAAAGTGTCATTGAAATTAATGATTTGTAGCAGTCGTTGACGTTGTTACGCTTACCATTTGATAGGCAAAATAATAAGCAACAGACATAAATTTATATGATTGTGATATAACGTGCCGTTTTTATTATTCAAATATATTTTTATTTTAGACGAAGAAATGACATTCATTGTTCACAGATAGTAAAAGGTTCATTTAACAACGGCATGAATATATCCGTTATTTCGATCATCAGATTAATAGCGTACAATTTCAGGCCGGATTAATTTTTGCACTTCTTAACCACCTGGCAACACGCACCCTGCGTTATTCGACACTACAACCTAAGCAGCGACGATCGATCGATCGTCCGAAACATCGTCGATTTTATAATTTTTAGCTATATTAGCAGAAAATGAACTTTTATACTCATATTTTTATTTATAATAATAAGACTGATAACAATTCAGCATTGTTATGGACGCACACTTTCTTTGTATTGCGAATGCATCTTTTGTTTTTTATTAATAAACAATTACTGCTGTACCCTTTATTCCTGCATTCCCATTGTAAGGCCCTATGATCAATAATGAGCCATGATAACTGAAGGAGAATAAAACACCGAGACAGATTTTAATTTTATGAAGTGGTGAAAACTATAAGGGTAAAAGTAATATTTTTGCTAAACTGAATTATGTGAAAACTTAATATCTTAAATAAACGATCAATCCTGCTTTATAAGGCTACTTTAAAATGTTATAAAATTTATCTACATCTTTGTGATTGTTACCTCCTCATATAATCTAAGATTTTTGCCACCTGCTAATGATCGTTAACATTGGCACAACTAGCCTTGAAATGTAGGGGTTAATTCTTTTTTTGGAAGGGCATAGCTCCTACTTCAATATTCAGTATATATTATTAATTAGATATTTTTTTCATTGGGTCATAAATTTTCAAGGGGTTGCAATATTTTTCTAGTAGGGGATACGCCCCCTAACCCCCCCCCCTGGTTATGCCAATGGTTATAAGATAGGTAGGGGTTACAGGAAAGACTGCCAAGAAAATATTTAGAAGGAGGGGGGGCCCTCAAAATGAGCTTGTGTCTGGGACCTCTCAAGTGCTAAAACCGCCACTGAACACAACTTATGATTAATAAAGGTCCTTTATTTGCTTCAACTATGTACAAATATTACTAGCTATTTGCTATTACATATCCATAAACTAATTAATTTTTTGACATATCATCCTGTGAATCATATTCCAATGAATATGCAATTTACACGGTAACGTTCTTTCAAGAAACTTTCGTACATGGCCAGAACAAAAACAAAGTTCGAACACAGTAACATTCTTCCAACGTTTTTCTAAGACAATCAATATGTTGTCTACTGTTGCTGAGATTAGGAAAGGAGGAAATTAGGAAAAAAAAGGATACGAAAACATAAAATAATTATTAAAGACGATATTTATTTTAAAATCACGATATGGTGACAAATTCTATAATGTTATATAAACGCCTTTCATAGAAAAAACGCAATTTTATATCCTTAAATTCAATAAAGATATGTTTGTTTATATTGAAATATTCAAGCAAATTAATACACGCAATGGCCACTACATACAAAAAACATCTTTAAGTTAAACAATTACAAATAATGCTAGGATATAATATAGAAAAAAAATGATCAATATTGTTATAGAAAAATGTTTTTTCAAGAATGCTATGCAATATTTACAAAATCAATGATTACAGAAAAAATTGGTACTTTTTGCTGATTTTCCTGAGTGTGAGATAGTTAAAGAGAGAATATCACCGCTCGATGAAGTAATACGATATATATGACAACGTAAAGCGGGTAAAAAGTTATTTTTATTACATTAGCCAGGCTTTCGGCTGTTCCATTGGACAGCCATCATCAGATGCAGAATGAAAATGATGCATTTTCATTCTGCATCGACTCTTATAACGACTCTCCGCAGCAACCCCACCTTTCATCTCTAAATGCAGTAGGAAATGGTGTTGGAACTCTTGATTTCTGCAGCGAGATTATGGGATGCTCGAGCTGAGAAATGTAGAGACGCGAACTCTACTGCATTTAGTTGCTGATTATGAAAAGGAAAAGGTTCGGCAGCTACCTTTCCTTCATGTTTTCTTTTGCATATTCATCACATATTTTATTGGAAAAATAAAATCCAACAGCAATTTTGACGCAGGAAAAAGAAATAATGCAATATTATTTTATTTAATTTATTACAAAGTTCACCAATCAATGAAAAGTTTCATATAAAATAGTAAAGGATTGGTTGCAAGAGGATAGAATATTGCAATCTTAATGCAAATTAGTGATTACACACACTTCTTTCTAAATTTGAAGAACAGGCCAGTGTTTCAGCCGTCATTGAGCTGAAAATGTCACTTTGAATATATTCATCTATGCACCAGTAAAAAGACACAAGTGAACGTCATGCTAAGTACCTAAAAAAAAAAGATAAAGGCAATCACTGAACAGAAGATTCCTATCTACCCTTTTAGTTTAGGATAATTTGTTTTTGTAAATAATCTTATAGAATTTTTTTTCCATTGTATTATAATAATGATTTGCAATTAATTTGCTTTTAATGGATAAATGCATTAATTATATCCCTTTGTTATAAGAAGTAGTTATATAACCTTAGCAAAGGGCGGGTCTAGAAATCTTCCAAGGGGAGATCACCCTATCTCCTCCCCTTGGATCCACCAGTGAACTTTAGTAGCACAAGTTGTTGGCAAACGGTAGGCCCTCCTCCAATTTTGCCATCCATAGGGACGTGACAGCGTTTCGAAGAGTGAGGGGCGAGAGATCTTTTACGGCCATAAACGAGTGGCGCCATCTGTTGCCACAAATCCCCAACAGTTATTATAAAATGTTAATTAGATCAATTATTTCTTAATTAGATAAATCAATTGTTAGTTAGATAAATTATTTTTAATTATATGTTAATTAGATAATTTTTAATAGGATGTTAATTAGATAAGTTTTAATTAGATGTTAATTAGGTAATTTTTAATTAGATGTTGATTAGATAAACTAATTGTTAATTAGATGTTAATTAGATAAATTAATTGTTAATTAGATAAATTAATTGTTAATTAGATAAATTAATTGTTAATCATATGTTAATTAGATAAATTAATTGTTAATTAGATGTTAATTAGATAAGTTAGTTTTTGATTATATGTCAATTAGTTAATTGAATAGTTAAAATAAAAAGCATCACAAAACAACAACAATTTGAACGATTTATAATTTTACTGATTTCGCAGAGCATCAGGTTCTAAGATCAATAGTTTCACAAAGACTGAAAGGAAATGTAAAGAGAGGCTAATTTTTTTTTAACAATAGATACGCCAGGGGGCAATGTAAAATAGTATTATTGACGGTATGGTGCCAACATCTATTAACAGGAACTGAAATTAGAATCTAAATTTGTTTCATCTGTGCTACATTAGTGGAAATGTTAATTGTTATTTTTGAAGTTAAAATTTTAATAGTATTCCTCAATAGTGGGAGGGGGCGAAATATACCTTCCGCCCCTCCACTTCTGAGACTGGGGGTGAAAACCCTGCCCCCCGTTGGCTCGTGCCTGGCCATCCATGACGGTTGGCCCTACGGCACTTTTGACCTGCTGTGTACATGATGGCCCGATCGTTGGAGAATAGTAGGTCCTACCGTATGCACGACTACTCCCCATTCATCTCCCATAAAGATATTAATTACACTTACAAGCACGAAAGATAAACCAACACCAACTGCTCCGAGGTCATATATTTGCTGCTCCATGTAATTATTCAGTTCCAGGAAGCAATCCTAAAACGAAAAGAAGAAGACGTGCATTTTGTGCATATATATATAGAGAGAGAGAGAGAGAGAGAGAAAGACATTATAGATGTTCGGGCTCAATTTCGAAGCTCGAGCCCGAAGACTTGCAATTTGAGCTCGCCCGATCCCGAAATACGTTGTGGAAATTCGAGCCCAATCCAGAAACTTCAATATAGAAAAGTCAGTTTTTGGCGTCAGTTGCATCAGTCTTGTGAACCTGCACCCGCCCGAGTCCGAAAATAATATGAAATATAGAGCTTGAGCCCGGCCCGGGCCCGTGCTGAGGCTGTCTCATCTCTAATAGACATAATGTAATAAATCACTTTTGCTTATGTATGCACTGGTGTTAGAAGAATAATCCACAAAGAAATACGAAATTTAGACCATACGGAAATAATACAATTAAATTTTTAAAAAATTCGCTTCCTCAAAAATGGGTTAACAGTGTCATGAACAGCATTAGGAACCTTTGTGAGAGCTATATGTTCTCAACAACTACTCCCATTATCAAGTAAAAGCAATAATAATGTTAATTTTGTCTGCCATGTGTTTCTGTTCATTTTATTATGTTTATATTTTCTGAAAAGTAAGGGTTAAGTAACGATTAGAGCGTTCACGAATATCGAATGAAAAGTTTAACGTTGATACTCTCCGTCGAGCAGCGGCAACAATAAAAGGAAACAGTTAATAAGCTATTAAATTTAACCAATTAATTTAGCCGTAATTTTTTTTTATTTAAACAAGCCTCGACCGTTATCTCCGACATTACATCTTTCTACCTCAGTAACTTTCTTCCCACTCCCCAGACCTCAATCTGCATCAAATATTTAATTTGAAAATCTACGAAAAAATACATAACTTACCTTCATATAAATACTCCGATTGCTAGGTTGACTCCCGCAAGCAATTAAGGGTTCTTCGCCCTCTTTGATACAACACGACGTCGGTACTTGAAAGTTTAGATTGAATGTCTTGGGATTTAGTTTTCTCCAAGCATGCCAACTGATGGTATCGTTTACTGTAATCATACCACAGCATTTAAACTAGAAAGACAACGAGCATCGGTTATACATACAATGTAATAATAAGGCATGTGTTGAATAATAACGTTCATTATTACTTGTATTGTCACAATATCGTATAATTCGAGGGCATTTGTTATTACAAAAATAGTTATAATTACACTCTTTTGCAAGAAAAAGAATGAAGCACCATGAAGAAATTGTCTGTTTTTATTGAAATTAAATGTGCATTCAGCGCATATGCAGGTAAGGAAATGATAAGAAATTTGAGGTCGTAGAAACCATCAATGGCAAGGAATTGCACATTGAATGTTAAAATCAATAGTTGGTGACCACCCCCACTGGTTGCGATGCATGCCTCTTCTATACGTCTATGTCAAGAGTGAAAAAGTTTCTTTATGGTCATCCTGCGACAAATTCCAACAGGTTACCATTACTCACTTGTTTCTCCAGATCTGGAGAATTTTTCGGTGCCCGAATCTGGCGGACTACCATGTCCCATACATGTTCGATTGGCGAAAGGTCTGGTTGCCTTGCTCCCTAGGAAAAGCATCAACAGCACGGAGGTAACTCAGAAATATGCTAGTCATATGGGGCCTGGTAATATCTTATTGGAAAATTTCCCCAAGCTGTCATGTCATGAAGGGTAACGCAAACGGCTGCAGGATGTCATCAACATATCGTTGAGCTGTTAAAAAAGACCAAGGGTGTCTTGCTGTCGTATGCGATAGCACCCTATACCATCATACTAGGGGTAATGGCTGTATAAGATAAAACACACACATATGGCCTTTGCAAAATAAAGAGTGGTTGGAACCGCTGGCCCTGGCACATCCACACATGAATTCAATGGTCGTCTGCTCCAAAACTGAAGCGGAATTCATCGCTGAACATTGCGATGCTAATCTTCTGGAAGCCAGATAATCTGCTATGATAACACCCCAGACGACTCTGTCGATGGTGTGGGGTTAAAGGCAAACGTCTTAAAGTCTGTTGCAAGCATAACTCCATCTCAGTCAAGCATTGTGAGATGGTGGAAGATGCCAATAGTAGTATGGAAAGGAGTAGCACATTGGACAATGATGCTGTTGGGTAAGGTCGGGCCTGTAGCGTAACTAACAGATCTTGCCTCGAATTCGTGCACCTTGGCCTTCCAGAGCCTTCATTCTGCCGATAAGTTCCTCGCAGCAACCATTACTGCCAACACCTTTGCACGGCATTGCCCGTACGGTGCAGGTGGCAGCCTATTGCTCAGTAGGACCAGCCAGCTTCAAGCATCCCGACTATGCGACCACGTTCAAAGCTGTCAAATTAGCTACAAGGTCTTTGACAACGTCGTAACGGCATTGCTGGTTTCGTCCCCATGGAATTGCAACATGCACAACTAGAAAAAAAAAATAAACCGTCCGCAATTTTTACCTCTTTTATACGATGCCAGTTGCGCAGTAGAAATGTGCGCTATAATCGAAGTTAACACTCATTGGCTTTGAAAATTTAATCGTTTGCATACTTGGTCTAAAAGAATTTGCATGCTAAATTTCGTGATGATCGGATAATTTTTTAGGGGTGTTTTTTTTTTGTTTTTTTTTTTTTTTTGCAAAAGAGTATACTTATTACAGTTTTTGGCAACTAGAAAAAAATAAAAAGCATGTTTAACCCACTGGTGTACGAAGAAAGTTTATAAGGAGATTATACGGCTATATATATATCATCATCATCATATTCAACCATTATCTATCCACTGCTGGATGAAGGTCTCTCCAAATGCTTTCCACACAAGTCTATCCTGGGCCATTCGTTTCCACGTCACCCCAACCTGTTTTCTTATTTCATCCACCCATCTAGTTTGAGGACGTTTTCTAGGTCTTCGGTGGTCTCTTGGAATCCAGTTCAGAATTTCTGTTGTCCATCGTTGATCAGTTCTTCTTGCAATATGCCCAGCCCATCGCCATTTCAGCCCTTTTACTTTAACAATGATGTCCTCTACTCTAGTTTGCTCTCTCACCCAAGTGTTTCTTTTTCGATCTCTCCTAGTTATTCCAAGCATGCACCTCTCCATGCTCCTTTGCGTTGTCTGTAACTTTCGTATTGCTCCAACTGTTAGACTCCATGTCTCTGATCCATAAGAGAGGACTGGCAATACACACTGGTTGAAGACCTTTCTTTTTAGACACAAAGGCAATTTCCCCTTCAGGATAAAACTGTTTCTTCCAAATGCACTCCAGCCAAGTTTAATACGTCTGTTGAGTTCTTTCATAATGTTGCCATCCATTGAAATCAGCTGGCCAAGGTAAATATATGAATCAGCAATTTCTAGCTCAATGTTGTCAACTTGTATTTTTGTTTCCTCTACAAAATTATTGAACATGATCTTAGTTTTTTGTAGGTTCATCTTGAGTCCAACTTCTTTACTTCTAGTTGAGAGCTCCTGTACCATGTCTTGGAGTTCTAATGGGTTCGTTGAAAAAATAACAATGTCATCAGCAAACCGCAAATGATTTAAATATTCACCATTTATTTTTATTCCCTTGTTATTCCAATTTATCAGCTGAAAAATCATCTGTAAAGCTGAAGTAAAAAGTTTTGGAGAAATGGTATCTCCCTGCCTCACACCTTTACCAATTTTGATAGTTTTGGTATCTTTATGTAACCGAAATTTTGCACTTGCATTTTTATACACACGTTTCACCATGTCAATGTACACATCCTCAATGTCTGTTGATCTTAAAGAGTTGATGACTGCTGATGTTTTAATAGAGTCAAAGGCCTTCTCATAGTCAATAAATGCAACACACAATGGAAGTTCATATTCATGTGTTCTTTCAATTAATTCTCTTAATACTTGAATATGGTCCACTGTACTGAATCCACTTCGAAATCCAGCTTGTTCTCTTGGTTGAGCTGCATCTAATTTTTTCTGCAGGCGATGTGTTAGCACTTTTGTGAAGATTTTATAAATAGCAGGTAACAAGCTAATTGGTCGGTAATTTTTCAAATCCTCTTTATCACCTTTTTTATGCAAAAGAATTACTGTTGCAGAATCCCATTGGTTTGGTATGTTACCGCTGTTAAGACATTTGGTAAAGAATTTTGCAAGTATGTCTTCTACATATTCTCCAGCTTCTTTTAGGATATCTAATGTAATACCATCATCGCCAGGGGCTCTTCCTTTCTTCATACTTTTTATTGCAAATGAAACTTCTTCTTTTAAGATTTTAGGAGCTGTTCCTTCGACTATTTCAGTGTCTTCGTTTAATCCACTGTTACTTTCATATAGTTTTTTGTAGAATTCTTCAACTCTTCTAAGTATTTCTTCCCTATTTCTTGTTACGGTGCCATCCTCTCCTTTTAATGCAATGATGTGTTTCTTCCCAACAGATAAACTTCCTTTAACAACCCTAAGGCTCTTGTTATTTTCAATGGCCTTCCTTACTAACTCACAGTTGAATTTTCTTATGTCTTCTTTCATGCTTTTGCGCAGAGTTTTACAAAGTTCTATGTACTCAATCCTGGAACTGGTATTTCGATTGTCCACCTTCATATCTCTTCGCCTTTTCATGAGCTGTTTCGTCTTCTCAGATAATTTGCTATTGTGCTTTTTACAGGTTACACCACCAATTTCCCCAGCAGTTTCAACTATTGTCTTAACAATGTTTTCATTTGCTTCTGAGATATCACTTTCATCAATAAGTCCTTCCAGTGCAGAAAAGCGATTTTTTAATTCCAACTTGAATGCCTCGGTATTTTCTTTTAATTTCTTTAAATCCACCCTCTTACTTACTTGTTTCCTAATGAGCTTCTGTCGTTCTAATTTAGTATTTAAGTGCACTTTACATCTCACCATTCGATGATCACTTCCAGTATTAAATCTGTTCAGTACACTGCAATCTTCAATAATTGATTTCTTGTTTGCCAGGATATAGTCAATTTCACTAGTTCCCCCATTTGGGTGTTTCCATGTCCATTTTCTTTGCGGTTTCTTCTTAAAAAATGAATTCATGATGCTAAGGTTTTCAGCTTCTGCAAATTCGATGAGTTGATCGCCACGTTCATTCCTTTCCCCATATCCGTATTTACCAACCGATGTCTCTCCTTGTTCCTGTTGTCCAATTCTTGCATTGAAATCCCCCATGATGAGCTTGATATGTTGTTTCCCCTTGGTATGTAGCTGTTTGATTTCTTCATAAAATTCTTCAACCTCTTCGTCGGTATGGCTTGATGTTGGTGCATATACCTGTACTATTTGAAGTTGGTATCGCTGGGTTAGTTGAACAACGAGCCTCGCTGCTCGATCTGATGTACTTTCAACTTCCAGAAGACAGTCTTTAATTCTTTTGTTGATTAAGAAGCCAACACCACTTGTTCTATTTATATATTTTTTCATTTTATATATATAGTATAGTTATCACCCCTTGTTTCTGGATAAAATATTGAAACAAAAATTTATATATTAGATATTAATTTACATAATTACTCCACAGTCTCTTTCTTTTAATTAAATTATTGCCCTTTTGACAAATATAAGTGCGAGAAAGATATCATGCATGGCTCTACTTAGCAGCTTAGAGATCTCAACGTTCCGATCTAAGCGATCCAAGTTATCAGTTCTATTCTTCTCATACACTTTTAAGCCAAAAAAGGTTCTAATGTGAACCATAACTATATGAAGTATCAGAAATTAAATGTCTGTACCTCTACCATATTTTCTTTGCATTTTAACGGCACGTGAACAGCAAAGGACATACTGCGGTGAGACCTCCACTTTTTCGAGTTATTCGAACCTCTGCTGCTAAGAAAATTAAATCTCGGACTACGGCGGGCAGAAAAGGAGCAAGTTCAGTACGATGAATTTTAACTTAAACTCGGGTCTATGGTATTGATGAGCATATGCTTTGAAACCTTTGTGTGGAGAACCTACATTTTCCCGAAGAAACAGATCTCTGGACTACAGCGAGCAGTTAGTCGGTAAACGTGTGTGTGCGCGCGCGCGCGTGTGTGTTTTGCACGATCGGTAGTCAAACCCGGATTAACGTTTAGAAGATCTTGTCACCGCAGCTGCTTATAAATTCATGTAAATGTAAAAGAGCAACTTACTACTTTTTGAACATCATCCCATGCGTGCGTAATATTCACGTATTGGCCATAAAGTGCTATACTCTTATGCATTTCTGAATACATCCCGTCTGCCAGCTTCAAATGGAAACACATTACATTAATTGAGAACACATAAAATAATGGTAAGAGCATTAAAAAATTCACTTTTATTGTAATATTAACTTATTTCGTGTCCCATTTTCCCAGCAAATTTAAAACTATTGTTA
>QLNU02015003.1:58940287-58961854 GCA_006491805.2 Dysdera silvatica
TAGATAGATAGATAGATAGATAGATAGATAGATAGAGTTAAAAATTGGACCAAAATATTTATTGTTCTATTTTTAATTCATTTAAATTTGTTTTTAAAATTTAGTCAAGTTTTTCTGAAATTTAAAAACGACCGTATCTTCTCTCCCCCCCCCCTCTTTCTTGAACAGCGAGTAAACATTTAAATTCGAAAGGAAACTCAAATATCCTTAAAAAATACCGGTGCCAAAAAAATAAAACTTTTAGTGAAAGTAGTTTTTCTGAACTGGATATACATCTTTAAAACAAATTACACACAAACGCAGTTTAATTTGAGCAGGAGAAACATTTTACAATTGTTTCGGTGGAAAATCAAGCGTCCACCATCGTCAGAAAATTCGTCCAAACTCAAAAAGACCGAACCCAAAAGACCGAACTCAAAAGACTCAAACCTTCGTCAAAACAGACGATGGTGGACGCTTGATTTTCCACCGAAACAATTGTAAAATGTATCTCCTGCTCAAATTAAACTGCGTTTGTGTGTAATTTGTTTTAAATATTTTATAATTTTAATTTTTTTATAATTTGTTTTATTTTTGCGCAGTGTGTCGCTTATATTTCTCTCATGGATATACATCATTTGGAGGGTTGTATTTCCATGGTGCAAGGGTCATTCTGCACTAAATAATGTGGGGTGATACATAAAATAACACACATTAGTGATTCATAGACTGTTTATCACTCCTAAACCTTTGGACATCACTCATATGCATCAAAATCTCCACAAACACTCACAGAAATAGTTAAACATAATTTTTCCTTCTTTTTCCTTTATTTTTTTATATTTATTTTGTTTCTATATTATTTTTATTTATTATGTCCTACCCTCCTTAAAATTCTGAAGTCTCATAACCAAAGCGTAAGACAAACAAAAGGCGAAGACGTTATATTTATGATATTTACGGTTCTTTCATGATTTGTGGCAGAACAGCAGCTAAGGCCGTTGTGCTTAAATTTATGGAATTCAAAGGATGATAACAAATTTCTTTTGCATTTTTGCATTGTTGGATTCGGGTAGTTTCAAACCGTGGTCGCCAAGTACGCGTGCATACATAGCGTTATTCTTAATAACAGATGCCAAGCATAAAAAATAGTTGTATAAATATAATTAAATTTATTTTAATTTTTGTGTAATTAAAACAACAATTGAAAGAAAATTGCCTAAGGTCGATATTTAAATTTAGCGGGTTTCAATTAATATTGAATCAGTTATTGTTTTTCCCATTTTTAATAAATTTTGGAGAGTTGAAAACTCTCTAATTTGCAACTCTCTAATCGGCAACCCTTTCATTCGCAACTCTCTAATCACAACTCTCTAATCTGCAACTCTCTAATTCACAACTCCCTCATCCACAACTCTCTAATCTGCAAATCTCTAATCCGCAACTTTCTAATACGCAACTCTCTAATCCGCAACTCTCTAATTCACAACTCTCTATTCCTCAACTCTCTAATTCTCAACTCTTTAATCTGAAACTCTCTAATTCGCAACTCTCTAATTCTCAAGTAACTCGGTAGGTTTTCAACGTTAACAATAGCCATCATTATTGCATTTACGGAAGACCTTTGCCTTACCCTTTTTATTGCGTACAGACAGAAAAACCAAAAGCAATAGCGGGTTTAATATCTATTGAAACCCGCTAATAATATATGTATACACCAGGACATACAGTTTTTCCATTAAATCCGAACTTCCTTCACCTAGGGAGTTGAACCCTAGACTACGGATCCGTACAAAAGTATCGACGACGAACGCTGGATACTAGTCGGTAGCAAATCCACATCGTTCACATGGTATCCAAATGCCATCTCTTGAGGGCATTTGGATACCATGTGAACGATGTGGATTTGCTTCCGACTAGTATCTAGCGTTCGTCGATACTTCTCTACGGATCCGTAGTCTAGGGTTCAACTCCCTGGGTGAAAGAAGTTCGGATTTAATGGAAAAACTGTATGTCCTAGTGTCAAGAGAAGAGGAGAGAAGAGGAGGGGAGAAGAACGGAAGAGAAGGAGAAGGGAAAGCAAGCAAGCTTGCTTGCTTCAAGGCAAAAGACCTTAGCTATATTCTAAGACAATATTGATGTCTAAACATGACGTTATAAATTTGTTTGTTTGGATTTTTATGGCGCAAGAGCATCTGGGCTATACTGCGCTATGACATTATAAGTAAAATGTCTCTAGAAGCGTACAGAATCGAGTTTTGTGGGAATCGAATCTAGCTCAGAGTCCGTCCAAGACAATGGCGGCCCGAATTAAATTAACTACCTCGATTAAATTACCATAAAACTTGGATCTCATTTGTTTAGTGTCAAATGTAGAAAGTGAATGCCAAATATAGTGATGAATCATTTATTAGTTCTCCGATATCAAGTAGGCACGGTTAAATAAAAGATATGCTGTCCGTTCGCACAGACTTGGCGTCCGATCTCCTGAACAGACGGGTTGTTTCATTGCAGTAGAGGGTAAAACGTCTTCCAGAGCTCGTTTTTCCCGAAAACGAGTCCTGAAAGACGCTCTACCCTCTACTGCAATGAAATAACCCATCTACTAACAGGATCGGACGCCAGGTCTACACGAACGGACAGTACACTCATTGACAAAACAGTTTCGCACCCGAACAAAACCACCCGATAACCGCGGGAGTCAAACTACGTCTGAAGCTTATATGATAATTATAACAAACAGTTATTTTGACACTGGCGTAAGGTTTAAAAACACGACGTTTCGGGAGCCAACTGCTCCCTTTGTCAAGTGAAGGCAGAATGAAGAGTTCGTGAAAGTCCTAAGCTTATATACCCGCATGTTGGGAATCCCCATCTGACGCCATTTGGTGCGGAAGCGGCTGGCCTAAAACTCTCGCGAAAAAGCCCCACGGACAAATTAGATAAACCCCAATTTTGCAAACCTTCCAGTGGGGTGTTCAATAACTGTTTGTTATGGAATCTCCTGGTGAAACTCTGTATTGTTTCGTTATATGATAATAGTTAAAGATTTGGGCGAGTATTAATGGATGCATGCCTCCTAGGGCTTTGGAGTCACAATGACTACTAAAAGGATATAAGCAAGGTTAATGGCAGTCACTGTATGCATATAAGCATCGTGAGCGTTGGATATAGATGAGGGGTGAATAATCGCGTCCAGACGACATACTATGCGTCAATATAAATAACTAACGGTGTTTGATAAAGGCCTTACAGTTGACGCGACAGCAAGGTGGTCGGTTCGTCAAAAATTGCTGGCCATCTGAGTCATTCTGACGACTGTTATGAAGTAGTTGGGATTAGTAAACACATGAGAGCACCAAGGGCGGATTAAGACCATAGTAGGCCCTAGGGCATACGTGAAATGATGGGGCCTCTACCATGCCCGTATTCAGAGGGGAAATCTTAGGGACCGGTTCCCCCCGAAATTAAATTTTTAATGGGACTTGGCTACGGACTTGCATGCTGTAATTGTATCGATACATGCTGTAAAAATTTATGAACCCCCGAAATTAAATCTTGGCTACGACCGTGCTGGCACTTTTCTTACGTTTTGCAGCTCTTCTCTCCTTTTCTTCTTGCAGAGGCTTAAATCCTCTCATTGTATTTATTCAATAACAATGGATAACTTTCCGACTTCCAAATTATTTCTATAGCACACTTTAAATGCTCTTGACAATTTCAAGTCCTGTTCCCCTCACATAAAACACGTTTACCCCTCTCCTTTTAAATGAAAGCCAAATGAACTCCCCCATTTCTTTTAGCGGCAAAAAAATTTAGATAAACGATTTTTACTCTATCCTGACTTTTGTGTATACACTACTATCCTACCTACAATTGCTCTCAACTTTTTTGAAACGGAAAGTTTTTTCATCAAAAGAGAAAAAGTTACAGAAATAAATGATAATACCTCAAATTTGGATTTGAATATTTAAGCACATATGATTTTAAATAAAAGTACATGCTACATGAAATAAAAATGCCTTTTTTTACGACATTTAATACTATGTACTGTTCGTTCACGAAAAGTAGTCCGATGGTACCGTTAGAAATAACGGGAACTGATGTCGCAAACGGCCTAGCCGATTACAGCAGAGGGGAGGACGTCATTTCAGAACTGGTTTTTGGCGCAGACAAACGTTCGCCAAAAACTAGTTATAAAATGATGTCCTCCAATCCCCTCTGCTTTAATCGGCTAAGCCGTTTGTGACGTCAGCTCCCGTTAATTCTAATGGTACCATCGGACTACTTTTCGTGAACGAACTATATCAACATTTCATAAAAATCACTGATCAGCTATAGCTTAAAAATGTCGCTGGTCCCATGATTGGCCTTATTAACTAGATTAGAACTGTCTAATGGACATTATCTATTGATATACCGGGTGATCCAAATTAAACAGGAGGTGTTTAGACCTCTCTGTAGAGAAAACTACTCGGCCAATTTCACCCAAATTTCATACACATGCTCCCCTGAGTATGCGGTTTCGATTTCTGAAAGAAAAAATTGAGTTCATATTTCGGCCGCTAGGGGAGGAAATGGCGCTGCAGAGCAGGCAATTTATATATTACTTAACATGCGCAACATCCTCTGCCTATATAAGGAGTCGTGAAGCATTTTTCCACCATACGAGGACTCCGTCATGAAACTTACTTTACCAGATCGCGCGTTACTTGTTAAGCTCTTTTATCAACGAAATAACAATGCTTCTGCGGCACTTAAAGCATTTCGGCAGGTAAAAGGTTTACGCAGACGCACTCTCACAATTACAAATCTTCGAAAAATGGTCTTGCATTCCGAAAAGAGCGGAACATTCACCGTTAAACCAGGACGAGGCCACAAACCAACTCGAGTGCAGCAATTTGAAGAGTTGCAACTGCAGCAGTGGAGCAAGGAGCAGCAAGTTGCACATGGTAACAGTAGTGCACGTGCGATATCACGGGAATTGGACATGCCATATACGACAGTGTGGAGAGTTATGAGAAATGTCCTGAAGTTTTATCCGTATAAGATAGCCCACACTCAGCAATTGCTTTCTGGTGATAATGACGTGCGGAAAACATTTGCTTTGATGTTCATTGCTCGGATGACAGTGGATGATGAATGGCCTTGGCAGATACTGTGGAGTGATGAGGCCCATTTCCACTTGAATGGCGCTGTAAACACACGTAACTGCCGTATTTGGTCTGACACAAATCCCCACGTTCATCAACAAATTCCGTTGCATGCTCCAAAAGTGACAGTGTGGTGTGGCTTCACCTCATCTTTCGTCATTGGTCCTTACTTCTTTGAAGAAAATACGGCCTCGGGGCCAATGACATGTTCTGTTACTGGCTCTAGGTATGCATTTATGCTCTGGAACTTTGTCATTCCTTCGCTTCAACAGAGAAATTGTCTTGACACTACAATCTTCATGCAAGATGGTGCACCCCCGCACATCGCGTTGCCTGTTCAAACATTATTACGGCAAAACTTTTCGGATGACAGAGTGATTAGCAGGTCATTTTCAACATCTTGGCCGCCTCGGTCACCCGATCTTAACCCTTGTGACTTTTGGCTGTGGGGATATTTAAAGAGCTGCGTTTATAAAGGCAATGTTCCGAATTTGTAGTTATTTCATGTGATTGCAATAAAGGTTATTGCATGTTAAAACACTTTTTCGTTGTTAATATTAATAAATTGCCTGCTCCGCAGCACCATTTCCTCCCTTAGCGGGCGAAATATGAACTCAATGTTTTCTTTCAGAAATCAAAACCGCATACTCTGGAGAGCATGTGTACGATATTTAGGTGAAATTGGCCAAGTAGTTTTCCCAACAGAGAGGTATGAACACCTGTTTGATCTGGATCACCCTGTATATCAAACAATTTTAATAAAGAAAAAACTTACTGTTCCTCTGCATACGTACGCAATAACTCCGCCAATAAACATCAGGAAAAATAACAGGAAAATGGCAATAAAATACTGCAAAAGGAAATTTAAATAATTTGTAACTCCAGTTATTGTGATTAAGAGCGTGTTCAATGAAGATAAAGATTGAAATCTTACTCCGGATGCAACTAACTTGGATTCCTTGATTGCCCCATAAAATCCCAATACTGACGCGGCTGTCGTAGCCAGTCCTGCCGTAATGAGGACAAAGCAGGATTTCGGGTAGTGTTGGAAGCCATGAAGCGTCCTTGCGTACCTGGGACTTGCAAGCACCCACGTGGCAACCCCAAATACGGTTATACTTGCCACCTTGAATAAATGTGTGAGCGTTAGTAAGCACGTAGGCAGGGAGGGAGGATAAGAAAGCTCTACTCCCCCACCCCGTGACAAAAAAACAAACATACGGACTATATTAAAAAGAGTCTTTAATCCTAGATCTCGAAATTGCATGTGCAATTATTTACTAGCAGTGCACAAAATACACAAGATACGGTCATCTAATCAAGTCGACAGTCAATTAAGACATCGATTTTGTGATTCTCATACACTGATTGTGAATATTTGCGCATGCTGGACGTTTTTTGAACTTGCTTTTTTTTTCTGGCACTATAAATGGAATCCTCCCCTAGATTCCATAGTAAATATTGTTGGTCTTGATAGGTACTACCTACTACTAACACTCCTCTTTTGTCAAAATATGTATACCTGCCTGTTACCAATTGAGCACACTACTGAGATGTCTAGCTTCGGAATTAGCTCGGGAGAATTTTGTGTACAACAATATTTCTTTTGCATGAATGTCTTCTGCATCGTCTCCACTGGCGTATGTAGAGGGTATTTATGGGGGGTTGTAACTCCCATTGCAATGAAATTTTGTATATTTAACATAGGAATATGTGAGTTGTAGCTCTGTAACCCCCATTGAGCCTATTACTCTCTCCTTACGAACTTTGTGCTTACGCTTATAATCATCTCATAACCATAATGAAAGAGGGAATCTCTAAACGAGATTAAAAGAGGATGAGAAGAGGTTTTTTAATATAATTGTCTGATCACTTTTCTATATGGTTGATTCATGTTAAAAAGTATGTTTCAACACGAACCACATGGTGGAGTATGTAGTGGAAGTATCAAAGAAAATATTCGTAATTTTATTACAACGATTAATATTTCTTAGAGCCATCGAGTCAATGGCGAATCTTCTGTAAAGGTATGCAAATTCAATTTAGGAACACTCTGAAATACGACCACCTTTATTTAATAAAAGTATTTTTAATAATGGATGTATAAAATTCGTAAATACTTACAAAAACTAGGGCATTTGTAATTAGGAAGATAATCTTTGCGACAATGAAAGCCTTTTTCCTCCGCTTCATTGGCTAAAAATTGAAACAATTTATCAGCTACCATATAGTAAAATTTTTGCTTCACCCTTAAAGTCATGTAAAATTGATTTTATAAACAATGTTTTATAAAGTTACCAAAAAAAGATTTTTCACTTTGCTCACTATTATTAATGTAAGAGTGATTAGGAGAGCTAAGAGAAACTTAGTTTCCCCTAGGAGAAAAGCCTCCTCCATAGAACAAGAGAGTTTCAAACGAATGCTAAGTTCAAAGCATTGAGGTCTGGTTCCTTCCTGGACCACAATGCTAGTTGCGCCACTGCTTTTCTCTACTATTATTCCCTTTTTAACAACGCGATTTCAATTGGTGTATTAACTTTCTTTCTCTTATGATCACATAACTAACATCGGGCCCTGCGGTGGCGCAGTGTGGTAACGCGTTCTCCTATTGCGCGGCTAATCCGGGTTCGACTCCCAGCAGTGCAAAAAGAACGCTTACTCAGAGATCTCATAAAAGATCGCACTGCTCACTGTAGTCCGGGGTTTGGTTCCCCAGGCCTTAAGAGGTTCGGATTCCTCGGAAAACTGTAGGTCCCGGCGCAGCATGACCACTGTAGTCTTTGAGCCGTAAAACCAAAAAGCAAACCAAACTAACATCAAAATGTAACTCTCTCGACAATTGGTACTTGAAAAATTGATAGTGTTTGATCTCTACATATTTAATTTTTTTTAAAAGATCCCTAATTTTGAGAATTTTATAGCTCTGTCTTTATATTTTATTCTATAAGGAGCAGTGCAAGCATTTTTAAATCAAATGCATATTACATGCATTTAGTATATCATGTTTGACGACAAAATTAAACGAGAAAGATTATCGTCTGTGGAGCAAGTTACGAAGGGGATAGAGCCTACTAGGAAAAAAAATAAAGAGGCAAAAAATTTTAGAAATGCTTCAACAGTGAATCCAGGTCCAGTTGACAAACTGTAGGACGCTTGGTTGATTGCACGTTTATGGCGCAAGGACAGCAAAGGTCATTTTGCGCCAAATAAGGAGGAAAATTTTAAGAAGCAGAAGACAAAGGAACGAGGCCATGCGGTGGCACAGTGGAACGCGTCACTGTTCAACGTGGAGTTAATTCTGGTTAAACTCCCAATGCTGCAATTAAACAAAAAATATCGACTAATTTCTCTCTGTAATAGGACTTGGTTCTCTAGGTTTTATGAGGTTTGAATTTCACAGGAAAGTGCAGGTCCAATACCCTACGGTTGCATAGTGGTAACGCATTCATCTACCGTGCCATTATCGTAGGGCATTGGATCTGCACTTTCCCGTGAAATTCGAACCACTTAAAACCTAGTTAACCTAATTAACCACTGGTTAAAATTCCAAAGCTGGAAAAAAAAATGTCGATTAACTTCTCTCTATAATCTAGGACTTGATTTTCTAGGTGTCATGAGATTCGAATTTTACGGGAAAGTGCAGGTCCAATACCCTGTGGTGGCATAGTGGCAACGCATTTGCCAATCGTGCCGTTAACCACTGGTTAAAATTCCAAAGCTGAAAAAAAAAATTGTCGATTAACTTCTCTCTCTGTAATCCAGGATTTGGTTCCCTAGGTTTATGAGGTTCGAATTTCACGGCAAAATGCAGGTCCAATACCTTACGATGGCATAGTGCTAACGCATTCGTCTATGGTGCCATTAACTACTGGTCAAAATTCCAAAGCTTAAAAAAATATATCAACTAACTTATCTCTGTAATGCAGGATTGCTTCCCTAGGTTTTCACGAGAAAGTGCAGGTCCAATGCCGTATTGTGGCATAGTGGTAACGCATTCGTCTATTGTGCCATTAACCGGGGTTCGGCTTCCAATAACATCGGTGGACACATGTTGATTTTCGACCTACCTTAATTCGTAATTTAGTTCTTTCGCCAGCGATGGTTCTGATTTCCTGGAAAACCGCAGGTCCCTGCACAGCGTGACCTTTTCTGTCCTTGCTCCATAACATCATAAACACGTATGCATGAAACTGAAGCACAGATTCCTTTGGTCACACATGAAAAGCAGCACAAAATTGCACTTAACGAATCCATACATTAAAACTGGTTACATTAAATTGCGCGCGTAGGAAGATCTGTCCTTTATATCTGTGCTATCATTTTGATAGCACTACTACGAAACACGGTAACCTGGCGATTTTGGTAATTCCATTCCAAATGTGGTTACCTGTTTTTCAGTTTTACTAGCAACCTTGCGAATTTTTCACTTTGTGTGTAGTACGAAATTTGTTTCCTGTATTTTTTAGAAACTATAAAAGTTATATTGCTTCCACAAACTGCGGATGCCGTTTTCGTACTTGCCGCCATAATTAATTTTCCAAACTGTTTTTCGACTTCGCGATAGCTTGGGAATATGGAATTAGGGCTAATAAGCATTCAGGATGCGATCGCACATATTTACGTTTTTACCTCGTACTTTTGCAAGATTTGCTGAATCAAGTGGGTGCGCAGCCTAGTTGCATAGATACAATGCCATTATCTAGAAGAGGTGTGTGGAAGAAATCTTCCCCCCCCCCGCACTAGGCATCCACTGATTTAGAAATATATGGGCTTTAGTTTTATAAACATCATTATTGTACCTATATTCTTGTACTCATTTTTTAGTGATTTAAAAATTTTTTGGCCTTTTTTTCCAAGAGTTTTTAAAATGGCTGACGTGTAATAACGTTCATGCCTGTCTGCCATGTTGGAAATCGCCAAAAGTCGCCAAGGTAACCGTGCTTCATAGTAATATCATTTTGACATAATACTCCTATGTTTTGTTTTACTTCCAAATTTTCTTCACTAGAGCTATCGCTCAAATCTTCACTTGGGCTATCAGGTTTGCCTTCTTTTAGGTCTTCTTCGCCAGGGCTATCAATTTCTTTTTCACAAACATCAGATCTTCCTTTAATGCTACTTTTATCTTGAATGTTGTTGACGCCAAGCGGAGTTGGCTCTCTCCAAATTTTTTGCATGTTGGGATCCTCAAATTAAGACTACCTACACAGACATTCACCACTACAAATTAATGCATGATATGTATCCATTATTTTTCTAAGGTTTCTGACCAGATGAAATTTTTTCCACTGTCGTTTCTGGAAGTCGACTTTTCCTTGATTCAGAAATCATTGATTATTGCATATTTAGCCAAAGAAATACTTAGGCAGAACAGAAACGTCAAGTTCATCTATCGGAAGCACTTTTCCCGGAAATTGCTTAATTTTTAATATCAGCCAACGAAAATATAATCATTGTAGTTGGTTTTGACTTCTTGTTTCAGCGAATTACATATTTTGAACTCGCGTCCTGAAGGACTTAGATACCATAGGATATAAATTATATTTAGTTTAAAATCAAGTATGTGTTTGTGTGCATATATGAATGTTGGAAAAGTTGGCCGAGCGAGCGGCACTGTATTTCCAGATAAGGTTGCATCGATGTCCAATGATCTAGAATAAATGTAAGATTTTCTAAGGATCAGGGGTTCAGTTTTAAAGAATCTTCTTAGGACAGAAGTTTGTGAAGCGGTTTGACAGTCAATTTGAACAGAAAGTTGGTAGTTTAAAATCCAAAGACAATTAAGAGGAACTGAGGAATGTGAGGACTGGTTGTCAATTGTTGTTGTCAATTTATTTTTTCAAGTGACAATTATTTCTTTTTTTTTTTGGTCATCTTTGGACCGACTTTTGCAAAATTAAATTGAAATTTCACGTCTTTCCCCCTACTTTATAATAGAAATTTTATATAGCGTTTTTACCATCCCCTATTTAATAACAAGAGGGGACATGCTTAAATTGAACTATTCTAACACACATTAAGCAAAGCTTAATTTAAGATGATGCTATATTTGATATTATCTCTATAACAAGACAATTTTAATTATATTTGTGGATTTTAAATCCCAGTACTATGCTATGAATTACCCTAGACAGGACCAAAAGCTAAACGTGATCTTTAAGCTAGAATACATTCATACATATCCAAACTTACTAAAAGTCGAGCTCAGGCCAGCCCAACCGAAGAACATAAACACTTAACCACATGTTCTCTAAAGTAGATCAAAGAACGCGAGTACAAAATTACGAACTTGATGTCTGCATTACATAGATTCTGATTCAGTCAAAATCAAGGTACATAGTCTGTTACAAACTTACTTTTTTCTCGACTAAATATGGTCTGTCTCAAACAGGGCTGTCCTGAAGAAAATTATTGAGGGTATGCGGTGATGTCTTAATTAAAGAGTAGTGTAATTGAATTGTTACTGGACGGTGACGTCACCATGCTTCGCTGACTGACATTTGACTGGTCGTCTATCGTCTATCCAAGCCTAAAGTGGCGGTTGCCACTTTCATGAATTTTTCATTCCTCTTCCGCTCGTACGCAAGTTATTATTTGGAGGTTTGTGGGGATTTTCTTAATTCCCTCGTTTGTTTCCATTCAAGTTTGTAAATGACTAGAAAAAAAAAAAAAGGCTGAACTTTGTTGAAAGTTGCCCCAAAACCAGCAAATACAAAAACTTCCTTGATATCTGAAGAGTATGCGGCGTGTACTCGATATTTCTCAAAATTTCGTGAGAGTACGCGACGCATACAGCGCCTACACTTTGGGGACAGTCCTGGTCTCAAACGTTTGACAAAATACACTTCGCGCAATATGGTGTAATATTGTAATATAAAATGTAATGTAAGACTATTTATCAAATATTATGGTTTAATATGGGATGTAATGTTTAAGGTTTCAAAACACTAATTCGGTTTAATGTTTTGCACTACCAGCAATTAGGAAAATGGTTATAAACGCGGCAGCTTCCGGAAGTCCTCTATAACTCTAAATCTGGGGCTGTGGATAGGATTTATGGCAGCTCTTAGGCAGTTTAGCAGACCGGGTCCCTAACCAATTATGTTTAATAACAAATTATATTTAAATTAATAGAGTTCATCATCAGGCCCATGGGCATTTACCCCGCCTTGCCTACCTCCATGGTCCTTTGCCACCGTTTAAATCGGAAACATTGCTTTGAAGATTCGACATCGTGATAGCTGAGAAGTATGCGAATTTAATTTGTTTTAAAAAGAAAATGGAGACTGTGGACGGTTGAGAGCTGTTTTTCGGATCTCGGCCGATAGATATTTCGATACTCTATTTGAATCTTCGTAAAATGGCCTCCCCCTGGCGTCAGAGAACGTGGACCATTCCAAGAAAACCCAATTGCCACGACGCCAGGAAAGCACTAAAACTGGCGGGGGAGTTGGTACAGATTCATTTAAACTCAACAATTTTGTGGGAATACCCGATTTATATTTTCCCAAATAATCTAGAATATTATTGTTGCTAAGTTTAATGTAATTTGTGCTAAAAATGTTTTGTTTGGGGTTTTTTTTTTTTATTAAATTTGTGTTCATGAAAAATACGAAGGTTTCCATTTTAAAATAATCATAACACATACTCCACAAAACCAGTACAATTTTCAAATATTTAAGAGACGCACCACTTTTATAAATGAAGAGTAAATTTATGCAACTTTAAACACAGTAGAATCTCCGCATATCGAATTTGAGGGTTCCATAAAGTTGTCGATACATATAAAAACAATTTTTCCATATAGGGAACTTCGAATTCTGGGGGTTCCCCAAAACTTCCCAACGAAGAGAAATTCGGTGTATGGAAGTTCTAATGCATTTTTACCTATTTTATAACGGTAAACGAAGGTTAATCTATTGGTTGGTCGTACTTTAATGGCGCAAGGACAGCAAATGCCATTCTGCACCAAACAATCCATATTTTGTCTTTTATTTGTGATTAATGTCCCAAGAGCCGGGAAATTCATGCTACTTCAGAACATGAAGCTTTCCTGCCTCGGAAAATAAACCAGATTATGATAGGCAACAAGCATTAAGTACCATCTTTATTCAACTCCGGTGTTTCTGCTTGTTCGTACATGGATTTGTGCGAGTTTCACGACGCAAGGGCAGCAAAGGTCATGCGGCGCTGGGACCTAACTTTCCAGGGAATACCAACCTCTGGGGGCCTACTAATATCGTCAACGAACATCACACTACCAGCTTCCACACGTTTATTTCTACAGGTGCGCCAAATGGCTCACTGAACGAATGAGTGAACGATATTGTCCATCTATACTGAACGGAAAGACTCATTGAGTGATTCGGTCATCGAACAATTTGACACAACACTGTGTATTTCCCGTCGCCTTATTTGACGAGGAAGGAAAAAAAGACGACACCCATAGTTCCGTTCGGACTCGGGACCCCCATACAATGTTGAAACAATGCTTCAATTTTAATGAGCATGTTTTATGTGAGTTTTCCGGCGCAAGGATATCAAAGGTTATGTTACGCCGGGGCCTAAAATTTTCCGAGGAAACGAAACCTCTTAAAGCCTGGGGACTGATTCCCGGACCAGGGTGAGTAGTCAGTCGGGAAGCGTTCCTTTTCCTGGACAAGATTGTGAGCCGAATCCGGGATAAACTCTCACTAGGCGAAGGCTGCTTCGTTATATTTTTATGGCGCAAGGACATCCAGGGCAATTCTGCGCCAAACTAGGCGAAGGCGTTACTCCTGCACCACCGCGTGGATCCATTAATAAGTATTAAACTTCTTCCTATAAAATCTCGTTTTATATTAAACCTTTTATAAAAATTCGTTTTTGTGCCTCCTTTTAATATGTTGATTCATGTAAGGTATTATTACCCTCCGCAGGGATAACACAATTGCCAAATATGGTCAACACAAGAAAGCCTCCGGGGCGAGAATTTTGTGAGTTTTCGTGGGGGAATTTATTATACTATAATTTTTGCCACCCACGTATTAATTACAGCTCAAACTAGAGCTTGTGTAATTTTGGAGAAAAAGAGACGCTTTCCCCATCCTGGATTCGAACCAGGGTCCCTCCGTTTAGCCCGGAGTGTCTTGGACCGCTAGACGAATGAGGACAGGAAACAACGCTCTCTTTCTCCGTATGTAAAGGTGTTAAGGTATTATTACCCTCCGCAGGGATAACACAATTGCCAAATATGGTCAACACAAGAAAGCCTCCGGGGCGAGATTTTTGTGAGTTTTTCGTGGGGGAATTTATTATACAATAATTTCTGCCACCCACGTATAGATTATAGCTCAAACTAGAGCTTTATTCGTTTTGGAGAAAAAGAGACGCTTTCCCCATCCTGGATTCGAACCAGGGTCCCTCCGTTTAGCCCGGAGTGTCTTGGACCGCTAGACGAATGAGGACAGGAAACAACGGCAGAAATTGTTGTATAATGTTGATTCATTTAGAAGAAGAAGAAAAAAAAGACGACATCCACACAGCCGAGATCGAATTCGGGACCCTCATTCCTGATAGAAAACCATATTTTAAAAATTTGGATTGCTATATATTAAATATTTATCTGCCATCTATTAAATACTTGTATGCCATCTATTAAATACTTGTATGCCATCTATTAAATACTTGTATGCCATCTATTAAACATTTATCTCCCACCTTTCAACGTCCAGTTTCATTCTAAAAGACATAAATGAGTTTTTGGTTAGATTTTGGAGTTGCTTAGAGATACTCGATGTATTTTAAAATCTCCATTTTTTACTTAATATTTTACTTACTTTACTTACTTTATTTACTTACTTTACTTAATACTTTAACTTATGCAAGCATTAAACCACTTTCCATGAAAGCAACTGCCTTTATTCTTCATCTGATAAAATGGTTGATAAAGATTTTCTATAACTTCTTGGTATCTCTCAATAAGGGGACACCCACGGAACCGGACATTTTCTCCCTTGTAAAGAGGTGCCCCTTCTTTGGAGGTGTATGTTTTGATATGTACATCTAATGGAGACTCTTAATGGAATGTCCACTAATAAGGTGTCCTTTAGAGAAGAACCTAAATTTCTAACAAGATTTAAAATATAATGTATTTTGTTGTAGAATATATTTAACATTAGAATACAGGAAAAAGAACATAAATTTTAAGAAATTTATTACAGAATGTCGAAAGGAGTAAATCCATAGGCCGCTCATTCAGCAGTTGCATGAAACCTTGTTCTATCTACAAAGTAGAGCAATGCACTTTAATAGAGAGACTGAAATTAAAAATAACATGTTTTAAACAACAATTTTATGCACTAAAATGTTCCATAAATCGAGGTGTAAAAAACAGGAAATGTACCTTTATAACGGCTGATAAAATGGATCGGGGAAGAAAGAAAGTAGAAATTGTGAAAACACAACTGGAAAATGCACCAAAATCAACGCATGTCTGTAAGTAAAGGCCTCCTGGAATAAGTAATGTGCTTCTGAGATAAATGCAAAACTGCTACATGCATGCAAATAAATAACATGAAAACATATTACTACAAAATCTTAAAAAATGCTGCCATGAACAATAATTCTTCAGTTGTTTTTTAATTATTATATGTTTTGTATTTATGTTATATGGTTTTATTTGTCAGGGCAAAACTGATCTGTTTTGTGTAAAAAAAAACGAAAATGCTCACACACTCCCAGTCCTAGGCGTAAATTGAGGGTTAAATATAGCGAAAACTAGGGGGAATAGAAGAACAAAGAATCCAAAATTGTATGGGGGGAAAATGCCCTCTTATCCCTGCAAGATTATGCCTATGATTCCAGAACAAAATTCAGGACCAGTGCCAAATTAAAGGCCTTGTGGGTCCCTAGAGAATGTGGCCTCAGCGAAATTCAATTAATAAATCATGAGATAGCAAAGCTCTCATAACCATAATATCAGGGACCCTGGAGAGGGCCCCAAAATCGTGCGGTCCTAAACCTGGGCCTATTTGGTCCATTCGTAAATCTGGAATTGCTCAGGACCGTATCTAGTGACAAAATTCGAATTCGTATGGTAACTCATCAAGAGTATTTCCATTATTACACGTCCTACTATCTTTTTATAGCACGTTGTTTCATTTACCAAGGCTAAACTAGTTTTTTCAATGAAAATGCGAAAAAAAGGACAATGAATACATTTCCAGGATCGAACACGGGTTCCTAAATAACAGGGCTTCGGCAATTTACGGCACACGGAGTGATGTAAAAGCAAAATGAAGAAAAGAATAATGAATGAAGAAAATGAAAGTGATGTAAAATCTGAATTCAATTATGGCTGATATCAAATACGAAGTACCAAGGGAAAATTTACATACAAAACGTTAAACACTGGTGAAATAGCAAATGAAATTATATATGATTGTCAAAATCCAAATTAAATTTATTTATTTTCAAAAAATTACGGGCGAGCCAATGCTCCGGCCATAGCGCCACTATCCGAAGCATCTATCCGAAAATATGGGGCTATCGCTGCTCATGCGCGTTAGGCGAGGGACGGGGCTCGACGCCCCGCTGTAAATATGGGCGTCTGTGGAAATTTCCAATCATTTTAACTCATGTCTCTGTGCAGCTATGGAGCTAGTTTTAAACTCAGACGACACATGTTGATTAGATCTATGGGTTGCACGTACCTTCCAAGACACTGGATTAGTTTTAGTGAGTGAAAAAAATTTCAGTCAAGAATATAAAATTGAAAAATTTCCCAATGTCGGCCCAAACCCGCTCTAAAGTCAACATGAAATGCAGATGATGTATAGTATTTAAAAGAGGAGCGTTTCAGCAGCTATCCAGGAATATACCATTGTCAGTGGCTGGGAAGGTCAGGAGGCGCAGGGCACGCAAAAATGCAAACGTCGGCGGCAAGGTCAACATCGGTTTCTACGTAACAATAAATGTATCAACCCATTTCTGAGTTCCGTTGAACCCCACTGCTTTAACTTTAAGTCGAGCCAGCTCATGTGATCAGTGTCACAATAAACGTAACACATAATTCTGTATCTGTTATATACATTACGCCTGATGGAGGGTTAATCCAAAACTATGGTGTCAACATAGTGTGGAGTATAATAAAATAGGCAAACAATTTATGTGGTTATTGAACTTTCAGTCGAACAAACGCAATGTGAGCAGTGTCACAATGAACGTAACACTGTATCTTTGAGATACATTTCGTCAAATCAATGTCCAAAACCGTAAAGCTTTGTCAACTTAAGTAGATCCAGGCAATTTATAAGATTAGATTAAACAACAATGCCTACCTCAGACAGCGCTTTGCGTAACGACGACCTGTAAATGAAAGCACTACCAAGAGAAAAGGTGAACAAAAATACTCTTAGAAAAGGCGAGGCTCGAATCCCACAGTTCTTGTTATGCCTGAGTGTAAGAATAACAAAAATCTGAAAAAGAAATCGGAATATATAACTACATTAAAAGGGGTGACAAAAATGCCGAAACCGGTACCTTGTCGTCGTTAAGAGCGTTCCAACCCAACCGAAGATTATATTATGGTTGGTTGGTTGTATCTTTATGACGCAAAGATAACAAGGGTCATTCTAAGCCAAACCAGGTGAGGACCATACTGTAAGAATGATCCACAATGAACACAGGACAGGAGCGATGAGATCACAAAATTACACAAATTATTAAATAAAAAAACTATACATAGTTATCTTCAAGGAGGAGGAGGTTTGTCAACTGTTGCAGCAGTCGGGAGAAAATTCTTAGCAAACCAACCAAAATTCGTATATCATTTAACAATTTTCTAATGCAACAAATAGTTGGTGGCAAAGCAAGAACTTTGCCACCAGCTCGTTTTCCACTACGGCTTGCGAGGGACCTGCTTATGCATTTCAACCAAAGATGTGATCTATGTTAAACCCATAATGAAAAGATTTCTTCATATCCATGATGTGAGAAACTAATTTCAGTTGTTTAGAGAGACTGCATCATGGAACTTACGTTAAAATTAAAATGTCGCCTTTTCTCAGTTTGCGTGCGTTCTGGAAGCATGTAACTTCATTGGGATGTTTGTTTAAAATCTATAATAGCAATTTTGGTGTTTATTTTCTATTTTGGAGACTAGAATGATATTGGTCTTATAGTAAGGTGAGATGGTATCTTTACATTTCAAAAATCGATGTTTAAAAATTAAAACCTATGATCGCAACTCAATTATGAAATCAATCTTCCCTTGTCCTCCAAGGAGACGAATAAACCAAATTCACTATTACGGACTTCATTCAAGAAAGTCTATGGAAGCGCAAAGAACTTCAATGACTCGTTAAGGTTTACCCGCATTCGTTATCTAGTTTGTATCTTGTGAAAACCACGTATACAGGGTCGCCTTGTGTGTGCGTTGTTGAGCAGTCAGAAATAAGAAAGATGAGCGCCGTAGGCTGTGCTGTCTTCTCAGCAGAGTCACCTTGTTTGGCGCGGAATGATCTTGACTATCCTTGCGCCACATATTCCAACACTAACCCATCTGAGATTTACACAACCTTGCTGGGCACAACATCAATTCGTTTAACTACCATCCGACTGAACAGGGTTTGATTTGCGCAGGTACTCGGTTATTTACGAATCCGTAGTCTAGAATTCGAGTCCCTAAATCAATGATTCTCAATTTTTTTTTTCTGGACAATGCACCAATAATATCAGGCCATTTTTTCGCTAACTGGATGGAAACAATTCTTTCGTTCCAGACAAGATCGGGGACAGGAGGGCAAATGGGGGCATATGCCCAGGGACCCAGCACGAAACTAATATATTTTATTATTAAACATAACTAGGGGGGGGCCCGATTGGCTAAACTGCCAAAGAACCCGCATATCCTGTCACCCAATATCCTCTGACGGCCACTCTTCCCAATGAAATCCTTGCACGATACCTACCTGTCCCCGATCCTAGTTCCATGTGGACAAAATCTTTGCCTAAAGCTTTTCGTTTACCTCAGGATGTCATTTGCTGCCCCTAAATCCTCTGAGATTTGTTTGTTTGGATTTTATGGCGCAAGGACAGCAAGGGTAATGCTGCGACGGGACCTACAGTTTTCCTAGGAATTCGAACCTCCTAAAGCCTAGAGAACCAACTCCAGGACGGTAGTGAGCAGGTAAGCGCTCTTTTTTTGGCGCGGTTGAGAGTCGAACCCGGGATAAACGCATGATAGGCGAACACGTTAACCATGCTCCACAGCAGGGTCTAATCCTCTAAGATTGCTTTGGCTAGCAATCAAAACCGTAGCTAGAATTTAATTTCGGGGGGTCAAAAATTTATACAGCATGTATCGATGTCATAGTATTCAAAACCGTAGCCAAGTCCCATTAAAAATTTAGTTTCGGGGGTGTCGGTCCCTAAGACACCCCCCCACCCCCTGGATACGAGCATTCTAGTCACATCAGTATTTCTGCAGTTTTAAGTCTACCGATTTGCGTTCTTAACCCCCGTTACAAACTCTGTCCTAAACGAAAAGGGTTATGACGCATCGAAAAATTTCGGGAAAATTCACGGGTCACGAAATACCCTTGCGCTATAAAACAGGAACAAAAAATTAAAATTTTCACATGTTTAGATTAATCCATTTTACTTTAACGCCATTCAATTATAGCTAGAAATGGGACATTGGAATATAGTCATTCCGGATACTCGAAAATGCATATGTCCTGGGAAAGTCCTACCATGCCACTTCAAAAGAAACTGATGATAAACATTCTTGGAACTTACAAATGTCATGATTCGCAGGCAGCAGCTGCAAAATTCAACGGGATGTACATTTGAATACTTTATTTGCTGGTAAACATCAAAACATAATTCTATGGTGGTGTTGAAAATCAATGTGCTTGCTAAGGCCTGAAAAAAAAATAGTATTTGTAAATGAATAACATTCATCAACTTCTATTAATTAAATCAAACATGGATATTTACGACCCACTGCGCTTAGACGAAAAAAAAATGTAAAACACACACAAAACAATCACAGTTAAAAATTTAACTATAAAACGTTGATAGCTGTTTTGGAAACGTGGAGCTTTCTTCTTCAGAAAATAAAACTGATGTTGTACACAAGCAAAAGGTCCATTTTTTCCAACACAACTGTCACAAATTAGAACACACAGGCTGTGGGATGGTAGCTGCGTCTCTTGCAATGGGACAAAGTAAATTTCGTCAGACAAGGTGGAGGGAGTAGTAAATGGAAGTTCGTCATTCACGGGGACTGCCGAATTTTAAAGGATATGTAATAGAAGGACTAAAAAATTAAAGTCTAATATAAAAGGAACTTTTTCGATTAATTAAATCTTGTTGAAGAAAAACTTGTGCCCTTCTCCTTGAAGTGTTCCTTTGACTTTTACATGGTTGCAGGGCCATCTGCTACCAGGTACATGTTGACCTATATCAATGTTAGGCAAATTTGTTAAATACAGAACGAAGAGACATTAAATCTAGCGTTCTGTGTCGCAGAAGAAATAAAGAAATGTCACGAGGAGCATTTGCTGTGAATGCGAGGATTTTGGTAATGAAAGAGGAAAACATCAGTAGATACTATAAGGTGTTGAGAGACCAAGCTGTTTACAGCGAGTGTAAAGAAATTGGCAATAATGTCAGACACTATATGTCAGCCATTTGATCACTGATTAGATAAAAGAAATCCTTGCATTATTCCAGACAGGGCCGGGGAGAGGAGAGCGAAGTGGGCAAATGCCCCGGAGTCCAGCACGAAACCTTAATTATATAATTTGTTATTAAATATAATTGGTGAGGGGGGGTCTGACTGGCTAAACTGTCTAAGAGGGTCTGTATATCCTGTTCAGATTTTGGTTCCATGTGGACAAAATTATTGCCCAAGATTCTAGCCAAAACATTTTTCGATTTAAAAACTCGCCAAGTATGCAGCAAAATAAACTGCACGGAAACGTGAACAAACGTTAAAAGTAAAGAAAAAATTACCATTTTTAAAAACAGCAGGGGCGTTGACAGTAACTTCACATCCGGTACACGATAAGGGCAAATCCATAATTTTACGGGGGCAGCAATGCAGATGCTCAAGCATGGCACGAAAACGAAAACGATTTGTTGAAAACAACGTGTAAATTCTAGAGTTCCCGAAAGCCTTATCAAATCAAAATTCTGCAATAAATTACACTTTAAGAAAGTGACCATTGAAATTGACACATCTTTTATTATTATCATTTAATTAGAATAAAATAAGAAATAAATTTATTCAGCTTATATACACCTATTGTTGATATATATACACACCAGCTTCGATGTTGTTCTGACTTTACAATCGAGATTTTTAAGATTTAATGTATACTGACATGATTCGGTTAGACATGGAGGACAGCCGAAAGGAATGGATTGGCATATAATAAAGAGTAAC
>QLNU02015003.1:58961954-59011716 GCA_006491805.2 Dysdera silvatica
TGCTTGGAGAAAACTAAATCCCAAGACATTCAATCTAAACTTTCAAGTACCGACGTCGTGTTGTATCAAAGAGGGCGAAGAACCCTTAATTGCTTGCGGGAGTCAACCTAGCAATCGGAGTATTTATATGAAGGTAAGTTATGTATTTTTTCGTAGATTTTCAAATTAAATATTTGATGCAGATTGAGGTCTGGGGAGTGGGAAGAAAGTTACTGAGGTAGAAAGATGTAATGTCGGAGATAACGGTCGAGGCTTGTTTAAATAAAAAAAAATTACGGCTAAATTAATTGGTTAAATTTAATAGCTTATTAACTGTTTCCTTTTATTGTTGCCGCTGCTCGACGGAGAGTATCAACGTTAAACTTTTCATTCGATATTCGTGAACGCTCTAATCGTTACTTAACCCTTACTTTTCAGAAAATATAAACATAATAAAATGAACAGAAACACATGGCAGACAAAATTAACATTATTATTGCTTTTACTTGATAATGGGAGTAGTTGTTGAGAACATATAGCTCTCACAAAGGTTCCTAATGCTGTTCATGACACTGTTAACCCATTTTTGAGGAAGCGAATTTTTTAAAAATTTAATTGTATTATTTCCGTATGGTCTAAATTTCGTATTTCTTTGTGGATTATTCTTCTAACACCAGTGCATACATAAGCAAAAGTGATTTATTACATTATGTCTATTAGAGATGAGACAGCCTCAGCACGGGCCCGGGCCGGGCTCAAGCTCTATATTTCATATTATTTTCGGACTCGGGCGGGTGCAGGTTCACAAGACGGATGCAACTGGAGCCAAAAATTGACTTTTCTATATTGAAGTTTCTGGATTGGGCTCGAATTTCCACAACGTATTTCGGGATCGGGCGAGCTCAAATTGCAAGTCTTCGGGCTCGAGCTTCGAAATTGAGCCCGAACATCTATAATGTCTCTCTCTCTCTCTCTCTCTCTCTCTATATATATATGCACAAAATGCACGTCTTCTTCTTTTCGTTTTAGGATTGCTTCCTGGAACTGAATAATTACATGGAGCAGCAAATATATGACCTCGGAGCAGTTGGTGTTGGTTTATCTTTCGTGCTTGTAAGTGTAATTAATATCTTTATGGGAGATGAATGGGGAGTAGTCGTGCATACGGTAGGACCTACTATTCTCCAACGATCGGGCCATCATGTACACAGCAGGTCAAAAGTGCCGTAGGGCCAACCGTCATGGATGGCCAGGCACGAGCCAACGGGGGGCAGGGTTTTCACCCCCAGTCTCGGAAGTGAAGGAGCGAAAGGTATATATCGCCCCCTCCCACTATCCAGGAATACTATTAAAATTTTAACTTCAAAAATAACATTAAACATTGCCACTAATGTAGCAAAGCTGAAACAACTTTGGATTCTAATTTCATTTTCTGTCAATGGATGTCCGCACTGTACCATCAATAATACTGCTTTGACAGTGCCCCCTGGCGTATCGATTGTTAAAAAAAAATTAGCCTCTCTTTACATTTCCTTTCAGTCTTTGTGAAACCATTGATTTTAAAGCTTGGTGCTCTGCGAAATCAGTAAAATTGAAATCGTTCAAGTGGTTGTTGTTTTGTAATTCAGTTTATTTTAACTATTTAATTAACTAATTAACATCTAATTAACAATTAATTTATCTAATTAACATCTAATTAACAATTAATTTATCTAATTAACATATGATTAACAATTAATTTATCTAATTAACAATTAATTTATCTAATTAACAATTAATTTATCTAATTAACATCTAATTAACAATTAGTTTATCTAATCAACATCTAATTAAAAATTACCTAATTAACATCTAATTAAAACTTATCTAATTAACATCCTATTAAAAATTATCTAATTAACATATAATTAAAAATAATTTATCTAACTAACAATTGATTTATCTAATTAAGAAATAATTGATCTAATTAACATTTTATAATAACTGTTGGTGATTCATGGCAACAGATGGTGTCATGAGTTTATGAGCGTAAAAGATCTCTCGCCCCTCACTCTTCGAAACGCTGTCACGTCCCTATGGATGGCAAAATTGGAGGAGGGCCTACCGTTTGCCAACAACTTGTGCTACTAAAGTTCACTGGTGGATCCAAGGGGAGGAGATAGGGTGATCTCCCCTTGGAAGATTTCTAGACCCGCCCTTTGCTAAGGTTATATAACTACTTCTTATAACAAAGGGATATAATTAATGCATTTATCCATTAAAAGCAAATTAATTGCAAATCATTATTATAATACAATGGAAAAAAAATTCTATAAGATTATTTACAAAAACAAATTATCCTAAACTAAAAGGGTAGATAGGAATCTTCTGTTCAGTGATTGCCTTTATCTTTTTTTTTTAGGTACTTAGCATGACGTTCACTTGTGTCTTTTTACTGGTGCATAGATGAATATATTCAAAGTGACATTTTCAGCTCAATGACGGCTGAAACACTGGCCTGTTCTTCAAATTTAGAAAGAAGTGTGTGTAATCACTAATTTGCATTAAGATTGCAATATTCTATCCTCTTGCAACCAATCCTTTACTATTTTATATGAAACTTTTCATTGATTGGTGAACTTTGTAATAAATTAAATAAAATAATATTGCATTATTTCTTTTTCCTGCGTCAAAATTGCTGTTGGATTTTATTTTTCCAATAAAATATGTGATGAATATGCAAAAGAAAACATGAAGGAAAGGTAGCTGCCGAACCTTTTCCTTTTCATAATCAGCAACTAAATGCAGTAGAGTTCGCGTCTCTACATTTCTCAGCTCGAGCATCCCATAATCTCGCTGCAGAAATCAAGAGTTCCAACACCATTTCCTACTGCATTTAGAGATGAAAGGTGGGGTTGCTGCGGAGAGTCGTTATAAGAGTCGATGCAGAATGAAAATGCATCATTTTCATTCTGCATAATGTTAAATGAACTGTGGCTACCTTCCTTTAAGTTCTCAACATTTGTCTGTACTTAAACCTAACAGAAACGTTTATGCGAAGACATTATAATACATTACATAGCATGCAAGCTATAAAAGTAAAATTTAAAAACACCGTAATTCGGCGAAAATTATGAATACAGAGCAAGCACACTTTTTATTTAAAAAATTTGTTTATAGTAAGAAATTGTAGAAATTGTAAAACATGTTTAGTAATACGCGAAAATTTAAAACGATATAGTAATTTTATTTATTTATTTATTTATTATTTATTTTGTGCGTGTGTGTGTTTGGGCCCTTCAGATTTTGAGGCCTCAAGCGCGCGCCTCGTGCGCCTGTGCGAAAATCCGCCACAGTTTGTGTTAGATGATCACCATGTACGATTAGGAAAGAAGTAGGGATAAGAATTCAACATTTCCGATTATCGATGGTAGCATTCCTAGTTGATGGGATTTAAAAATGGTGCGTGATAATTCCGACACCCACGTTGTTTTTAAATCAAACTAGGGCTTTTTTTTTTATAGGAGAAAAGAAGACATCGTCCCCGACCTAAATTCGAATTTGGATTTCTTCGTTGAGCCCGGAGTAGCTTAACCGCAAGGCATTCAGGGAATGAGAACGAAACTCATTTTCTCCGTATATATAGGTTGTAAGATATTATTACCTTTCTCAGGGCTAACACAATTGCCACATAGTGATCAACACAGAAAAGCCTTCTGGGCAAGTTTGTTTTTTTTTGGGGAATAATTTTATGTGGCAATTCCAACATTCACGTTTTTAAAGCTCAAACTAGAGCTTAAAAAATGGTGAACATGAACAAGCTATCCAGTAGGAGAATTCAATCTTCATCGAAAAAATCGCACTTAACCGAAAAATTATAATAAAACTGAACAAAACAAAATTTTATTTTAGTACAATTTATTAAAGAATTGTTTCATACACACTCATAAATTTAAATGAAATTAAACACCGACCTAAAGAAAAACATCGGAAACCCCTTCGTGTGGTAATGTATTTTACCAAATTTATTGATATATTGATTATTGATATTATTATATTATGTATTGATATTTATATATTGATTATTGATATTATTATATTATGTATTGATATTTATATATTGATTATATTGATTATTGATATTATTATATTATGTATTGATATTTATATATTGATTATATTGATTATTGATGTATACCAAATTTATTGATAGGGGATAATCACTCCAAAATTTACTTATTTTCTGCGCAAAGATTCACCTACATTGCCAAAAAATTATTTACGTACCATACAATTTTACGAGGACTTCAGGAAATAGTTCATGTTAAAAAACACCAATGTCAAAAGCGTGTTCACATTAATGTGAGTCGACTGCGTTGTTTTCGAATAAACCTTCTACGAGCTTAGATCGATAAAATGTAGGAATTAAAAAGCATTACTATTTATTTAAAGAAAGAGAAAAAATTATATATATAAGTTATTGCTACGTTACGTTACATGGTTATTACTATTTGTTATTTAAAGAAAAGAGAAAAAAATTATATATATATTTGGAAAAGTGGTTACAAAATACAGCTGTGTATTCCCAGAAAATGTATGGAAGTGAAATAAGTTCTTGGTCAGGAATTCGGAAATGAACTTAGTTATTTAGCTTCTGAAATTAAAATTTCAACATTTCTCATCATAACGTTTTGCACGTGATCATTGTTTTATTTAATCTTGCAATAGCTTATTCAAAATCATTCGATAGCGAAAAATTTTGAGTGCTTTTATTTATACTAAGTGATTAATAAATAACTGTGTCGTTAAATGCTCTTTTTTTCGCAAAATAAATTTTGAGAATCTTTTATATTTTCTTCTTGGAATTCTGAAGATTATCCGTATAAATTAATACGTGTAATTGCTGTGAAGAATGTATTGAGAAAATCAACATGAAGAAGTCGAAGTAGAGGCTATATTTAGGAAGTATTAGAATGTGATATCATCAGAGCATAGTATGGTAAAATTTTTATAAAAAGACTTCCGAGGAATACTTGAAATTCGAAATGAATGTTCAATATCGGGAAGATGGTTGCCAAGCGCAGTTTAGACAACCAAATCAAGAAGAAGTAAGCAATTCAAATTTTTTGCAGTCTTGGTTAAAATGTAGTTATCAACCCCCGTATCGCCAATGTTAACTCATTACCCAGATCCCCGCCAAGTTCATCTCAAACCTAAGGTTCCTAAAATGGGGAGCTGGCGCATCGGGCATTTTGATGCCATCGTATCATATGATTTCATTCACTACTGTGTACAGTTGAGTGATTAACTTTCTTTTTGGTTTTACGGCTCAAAGACTACAATGGTCATGCTGCGCCGGGACCTACTGTTTTCCGAGGAATCCGAACCTCTTATGGCCTAGGGAACCAAACCCCGGACTACAGTGAGCAGTGCGATCTTTTATGAGATCTCTGAGTAAGCGTTCTTTATTGCACGGGGGAACCCGGATTAGCGGCGCACTTGGAGAAGGCGTTACCACACTGCGCCACCGCAGGGCACTGAGTGATTAACAAATGTGTTATTTTCAATGAAATAGGGTGAAATGGGTAAGTATGTCACTGTGAATTGTTTAAGACTACGTATGGGTTTCAAATCACCGAAAAAAAATTTTTTTATATAATTTTATCCAGAAGCTTGTACTTTTGGGAACATTTTGATACCAAATTTATTAATCTACGTTAAATAGAACTGAAAATATTCCACAAAACGTTCAACAGAAGAGAACGTAAACAAACCATTTTAAAATACTTTAAAAGGCGGTTTTGTAATCTTTTTGATTTATGTTCCACGATTGAAGGGCATCTCTGTGTAGTTAAAAAATATTCATCTGGGGATCACACACAAACCACTGTTGAGGACACAAAAGGAGAAAAGAATTTTACTTAGCTGCAATTCACAATTTGTTTACATTTGCAAACGCTGTTCGAATTTTTTTTTTCGCCCTGAACGTTGAATTCTATCGAACAGCGTCATTGCCCTAAGTTGTCTGGTGCAGGGCTCAGGATAGCTCATATGGGTGTGTATGAAGCCACAATTTCCTCTAATAAAGGCAGCAGGGGAAGACTAGAAACAATACGGCAGTTAGAATGTTCCCCCGGGCATTATGTATGTCGAGCTGCGGTCAGCAATGATTTGCAACGCATGGAAAATTCAGATTACTAAGTTTCGCAGCAGAGTTTTGTAACTCCAAAAGAGGAAAAAAATAAACAGTTAAAATTTTGCAAAAGTATAGCCGATAGAAAGAAAGGTGGTTTATTGTATAAAGCTGGAGAGTTTCAATAAAGTAAGAGATAGTTTTACAGATTTTGAGGCTTTTATCTTTGTCGTTTTTCCCAAAACGTGAAATTTTAGTGTTTGTTGCATGATCACTAAAAAAGTATTCATCTAAATTCAACAAAATTTGGCAAGTATATTTGTATTGCCAAGTAGCAAGTGCTGAACTACAAATCATGTAAATAAGTTGAAAATTTTAGTATTTGTGGTGACAAAAGCAACAATAATTTCTTCCCTTTGCTTATAATTAAATAAAAAAAAAATGCCAAAAAATTACGTACATTTTTGTATGATTTCCTTTTTGGTATCTACCTTGTGTTATTAGTTAATCATATATACAAAATTTACCCTTTTAGTTTTATATAAAAATTCAGAATCGTGCACCGAAGGAACATATATTGGTTCGTGCTGTACGTACAAGGGCCATTTAGTTGTTTAATTTAAAAAAAGATGGTTCAGTGTTTTTTATTTTTTTTGCCAGACCTTTAAAAATATGTATGTTTCACTAACATGTAAAATTTTACAATAATATCTTAATTATTTGTTTTAAAATGACCAGTTTTAAAAAAATATATATAAATCGTCGCTTTTTCCCATTTTGAAACTCCTACGTCGCATTAAATCACTCGAGGAATAAACATAGAAGGCTTAAATTTGCAACGGGTCCTGTAAGAAGAAAGTGAATTATTAATTTTCCAATGATAAACGTTGTTATGAAACCGGAAGTGTACAACAAAATAGCGCTGATGCGTCGGCCTATTATTCTAAGGGCTGTGCGCAAACCCGATAAACGTGCTCTAGGCGCAACTGCATGGTTCGTCACCCGACTTTATCTCTTCCTGGAATTGCTCTAAAATTTCAGTAGATCTGTTTGTGACGTCATACTCTCTCTCTCTAACATCATACTTACGCGTTTCTTTTGAATTTTTAACGCCACTTTGACGTGCTTCTCGTTTCTCAAGGCTGTGTTTTTTTTTTCGTTGCAGCGAAATTATGTCGGGAATACTTTTGTAATTCGTTTTTGGTCTTATTTTTAATTAAGAATTTGCAGGTTTACAGTGATACAACATTATAGTGATTCAGGAGTCTTCTTCTTTTGTACTGGGATCTCTTCAGAATGAGATATGGCAGATGCTTTTTGCTTTTTTTGACCAGGGCCAACAAATTTATATCACTATATTATTCACAAAACCAAGTTCACTACCACTTATGTGTACGTCACAAATTCAAAACAATTAACCGCCCACCTTCCTGAATCGTCGAAGAGCTGCTGGAGCGATGTCTGCCATCTCCCACTTCAAACAGGAAAATAATAACAAGAGTAATTTAGTCTTTATTTTTATTGCGGGCACCCCCACACGAGGCGTTTACTAACTCTGAAAAATTATAATGCTCAAAAAGTCAGTAAACAACATTTCCATCATGGAGGCAGGCCATTTTCCCGCTTCACACAGCCGAAAACTAGGTGCGTACTTCCTTTTTTTCCTTCCCTTCTTCCGCTTTTCATTGGGACAGCATTTTCGATTTTCAACCTTTTCTCATGTTTTTGGGGAAGGAGGGCACCCCCCACAAGGCAGTCATTGATTTAGAATAATTACAATGCTAAAAAAATACGTAGACAATATTACCAACATAGAGGAGAATTCATTTTCAGGTTGCCAGCCATTCTTCTCAACGCTGGAAAGAAATTCAGTAGGTAACGAACCGTGCATTTATGCCGTGAACTGAAGGGAAATACATCTTACATTCACGAGGTTGTCAGAATTGGCGAAGAATCAACCTAGGAATACTAAAAGGCTCCACATGGACTGATAACTACAATTTAATCGAAATGTGTTATAGATAAAAATATTCAGAACGGTGAAAAAAAATTTTCTTTGATATTTTTTGGATGTTACTTTTTTTTGGTTGCAGCTACCTAGAAAGACTGGGCCATTATTACAACTGATTAGATTTACCTTCTTTGTGCAAAACGCTGTCTTTTTCGTAAGTATTAAAGAAATTTTAAAGAAAAATTTCCCTTTTCATAAAATGGCGTTTAAATGTTGCAGCAGTTATAAAATGAATACTCGGTAAAATAATTTGATGTAGCACAACGCGGATTAGGTTTATAAACAGAGGTCAATGTTGTAAGCATAAAGTTAAAAAGTTGAATTTGATGTACTGTCCGTGCATGAAAAGTAGTTCCATGGAAGAGTTAGAAATAACGGGAAGTGACATCACAAACGGCCTATCCGATTGCAGACTTGGCGCTTCATTTCAGAACTTGTTTTTGACGCAGACAAAAGTTCGCTAAAAACCAGTTCTGAAATTGGGTCCCCCCCTTGCTGTAATCGGCTAGGCCGTTTGTGACGTCACCTACCGTTATTTCTAGCTGTTTCATCGGACTACTTTTCATGAAAGGGCAGTATGTTTTAGACTGACTGGCCTTTTTGTATTCCTGAAGGAAGACAGTAAATTCCTTTAGGCTAAAATAATAAAAAAATAAAATAAAATAAAAATAAATAAATAAAAGTACTAAACATTGGAGAGGATTTCTTTCCTAATTTCATACAGGGGAGAAATCAGTGGCAACAAGGGTTTGCTGCCAATGCTGTTACATTTGGCACATCATAAATGCATGCAGGCACAAAATTTGCAGCAGTAATGAAGTTGGCTGTCTCTGCGTCAGATTGTACGGTGTAATGAAGGTTCTATTAAATAACTTACTTTGATCTTTCATTAACGTGTCGTTAAAGTGTTGTGGCATCATTGTTGTTGGCATCGGAACTGCTCTATATTTGACCGAATGGAGTGTGATGGAGATGAAGAATCAGGAGGTAAAGCTTAAGCCAATTTGTGCCATAATGATGATCAGCAGCGGAATCCTCACGACATGTCTTTCGTTTCTGGGATGTTGTGCAGCTTGGAAAGATGCCAAGGTTATGATTTTATTGGTACGTTTTCGATTTTCTAATCTTTTTCAAATCAATTTTCTAGTCGTAATAGTGCTCCATATTAAAAGTTTCACACGATAAATCAATGTTAAGTAGACATATTTCTTTTTAGTATTTCAGTATCTTGTGGGTGTTATTTCTTGTGATGCTTTTGGCAGGCATGGGTTTATATGTATTCAGACAGCAGGTATGTTAATTTTTATACATTTTACCTCAATGTCGTGATCAATTTCAAATGTTGCGCGGTCGATACTAAAATTGTTTTCTTTACAAAATATGCATTAAGAAATAAACAAAAACATAGTATACTGAATATAAACCGGAAATGTTACAGTTGTTTCGATACTTTAAACACACACACACACACACACACACACACACATATATATATATCATCATCAACATCATCATCATATTCAACCATTATCTATCCCCTGATGGATGAAGGTGCCATTCGTTTCCACATCACCCCAACCTCTTTTCTTATTTCATCCACCCATCTAGTTTGAGGGCATTTTCTAGTTCTTCGATGGTCTCACTTGAAGATCATACTTCATGGGATATATATATATATATATATATATAAATACAGCCGAACCTTGTTAAAACGAACACGCTGAAGACGAATCACTTTTATTACGAAAAGTTTTCTAAAGCCCCGTCAAATTGTATACGAATTCCATGTTATTTTTTACTTTAACACGAACACGGTTAAGACGAATTACCGTTTACGACGAACTGATATTCAATGGTCGTTGGAAAATTTCCACCGCTTAATACGAACAAACGCGCTTTGTAAGATCAGAGCGTCCCATTAATAATTTTAACAGACTACAGTTACAATATAGGTATACTTTGGGGATTAATAAAATAGAGTAAATCGGGTGCAAAAAAAAAAAAAGCCCAAAATTGTATGTAATGGTATGCAAATACCGTTTTACCTATTTTCTAAAAAAAACTGAGGCAATGGACCCTTTGCTCCGCCAGATTACGCCTATGGTTACTAGATTAAACAAGCGGGGCGGCAACTTTCATATACAATTTCATAACAAACATTTCCTGTTGTCATATATAGGTGCAGGTAAGAACTGAAAATCATTTTCTGTTATCATAAATGCCATTCATGAGAACTGTCTTGAGATGACCCAATGCATCAGAGAGGGTTAAGTTCAGTTTATGAGGTAGTCGAGAGGTGGTTCTTTTATGAAGTCTTTTCTGGGCCATCCTTACGATTTCAGCGGCCCTGGGCAAAGCAGATTTTAGCGGCCCTTAAAAATATTTTGACATAACAGAACGATAAAAAGATTTACACGGGTTTAGCATTAAGATCCTTCATAAAGCATAAAGTCCTTTACTGGTTTAAACGCTGTAGGTAAAAATAAAGAGAAGATAATGAAGTTAAATTGAAAATAGGGGATAAAAAATTAAATAAAATACGAATCATTGTAATTTATTATTACTCTAATTATTATAATTATAACGAATTAATGAAAAGCTTTCTCAACGAACAAAGCTGCTTGTTTTATAATATTAGAACTTACAAAGTAATTTTTCTAGTTTTTTGTGCTGCCAAATGTCGGAAACCAGGGTTTCTGCAGTGGCCATACGATATGGCCACGACGATTTACATGATAACGTACATAAGCTACTGAAGTTAACGCATGAATTTATTTTCACCACTGTTTAAAAGTTGCATTATGGGAAGTATGACGTCACATGCAAAAGGTCAATTGACCAAATACTCTGTCAAACCTATATGGGGCTGCTAAAAACTGATTTCTTGGTACTTACACTACACTTTTTCGGCAGCCCTAAATTTTAGCGGTCCTGGGTAGCCGTCTAGCTCGCACCCACCCGCTAAGCACGGCCCTAGATCAGTTTTCTGCTTGATGCTCTCTTTTCTGATGTTCATCTACTTGAGATCTACTATTCTTGAGATCTACTTGACTGAATGATGAAGTGTAAAAATGAATCGTATAGATTAAGTATAGTCCGTTCGCGGAAAATTGCCCACCAGTCCCGTTAGAATTCAAGGGAGCTGAAGCAACGGATGGGTTGTTTCATTGCAGTAGAGGGAAGTACGTTTTTCATAACTGGTTTTTCGCGCGCGAATGAGCAATCTGGGCATGCGTCATTTCGGCGCTGAGGAGCATGACTATTTACTATGACGGCGGACTAACAGGAAGTAGCATCGGTAAACTTTGGATTTACGTGACAGCAATATCAAAGGAATCTGGCCGGAAAATACCAATACCCTACTCGGTTTCGGTGTGTTTGTTGTTTGTCTGCTAACTACGCTATTATTTGTAATATTTATACAGAATTATTATTGTAATGTTGTTGATTTTTCACAATGCACCAAAATACATCATTCATGATATATATAAATAATGGATTACCCCCAACCCCATAAAATTGAATGAAATTCTTTGGATTTATACTGATTAACCCACAAGACCTTCGAAATCAAAGTGGGCCGCCGTTATTAACAGCAATGAAAAATGCCAGGGCTGCTGTCTCTTCCCAGTCCGACCCTGGGCCTGCGTATGAGTCTACAGGGTGCTCTTCGAGTTTCACGACCTGACCTGGCGCTCCACGGCCATATCTGCCTTTTTTTTTTCTTTTTTTTTTTTACTGTCTCAAATCGGAGGTGATAAGAAAAAATAAATAATTGGGCGGATTCAACTTCGACAATGGATCTTTCAAAATCCCTTCCTAAGGTCCTCACTATTAGAATCTTCAAGGTTAGAATACACTACCCTGGTATTTTTCGGAAGTGTTGAAAATTTGACAAACCTGGACATTTGAAAGATAAATGTCAAGAAGAACTTGGCCACCAGCGGCCAAAGCATGGAACATTCCAATGAAAACGACTAAAATTTGTCTACGGACTCCACTCGGATTGAAACTTCATTCCTTAGACCCCCACCGCCTGTCTTAGTTGATAGCGCTCCTTTGCCAAATTTGAAGAATAAAAACAATAAAAAACTTCCGCCTGATCCAGCTATCGAATCTTAACCTCAGAAGGAAACTAGACAATTCGTCTACATCCGAAATTGACTTTGAGCCAAATAACTGCCAATTGACAACAGAACTTTCACCTCGGCTTCAGAAGTCGTGCATTGACATCTTTATCGTTCAAGCTTGACTTTTTTAATTCTGCAAGATACTGTGAATCATCGAGGAAATCGGGCCCTTAGATCTTTATGAAAAAATGCCACCAATCTTTATAAGGAAAGGAATGTTGTCCACTCAGATTATCAATGATCCCTAATCATCGTCAAAAAATGATGACAACGACATTGGAAAGAATTCAACTCTCTGCCTAATATAAAGTGGGACTCTGAAAATAATAGACTCGTCGCTTGTCAAACTGGTCACTTTTGACAACCAACTCCCAACAGTATCACCTGGTTTCCTCCTCTTTTTGCTTCACTTTATTGGCTCTCCCAAGACGAGTTTATATCGACTAAGGGGACATTAGCAGTATGTCTCCAGTGCGCCACGAGTAAAGATGAGACACTGGATCACATCCTCTTCGCATGTTTTGCCTATGGGTTTCTCGGTAGAGAGCTCTTTGCCTCCTACTGCAGCCTTGGTCTGACTTGACCTACATATCTCTCGGACCTGCTCAACCCGACTGTCAGCTCAAGGGAGTGGCGGACTCAGGTTGCCTTTATTTGCCGATACCTCTGATCTTTAGCTTCTGCCACTGTAGGAGTTCTCGTACATGGTACGCCCTGTCGGAGAATATAGCGCCACCTATGGCGGCCACCTTTCTCATCTCTAACTTCCCAACAGCAACAACAACTAAGGGGACATTTCATTTTATCCCAAACATCATCTTGGGTTGAAACGGACATCGACTATCTGACTATTCCTCACTCGAAGTTCACCTTTATTTTCACTTCATAATGCTTTCCAAAAATGTATCACAACTCCGTAATAGTCATGGAGATATAACGAGATAACTCTTTAATACTCCATCCTTCCAGTGTTGTCATATCCCAAACAGACACTATAAGTCATACATTCACTCAAAATGTTAGATGAAAGTTGAAGAAGGAGGTGGGTAATATGTATGCCTTTAGACGCCGTCCTATACGTCAATATGAACAATCGACGGAGTTTGAGAGAGGCTGTATCATTGACTGCACAGCGTAACAAATCGAGGGCCGTTCCGGCTTTACTGTGAAGAAGTGTTAGGAGCAGTAGTTAGTCACCACCACTAGTAGTGATACGAGGCCATTGAAAGCACAGAAGTACGTTTAGGAATTCCTATATTTTCATATATTGCTCTTTATGGCAGATCTAAGATGAGTCATTTTCCTTCAACATGATGCCACAAGCACAAAGATAGAATTTCCCAGAAATGTCTGCGTCACATTGCCATATTTTCTTGGCTTCTGCAACTGATTGTTTGCCCATCAAGAATTTGTGGGACAATACGGGATGAAAGTTTCGATTATCTATGAGTGTGCTGAATTTCGATTAGCAACTGAAAATTTTGTGGACAATTATGCCTCAGGATTATATACGGCCCGTATATGACCGCATACCGGACTGTATTGCTGTACGTATTTAAGCAAAGGGAGGCTCTATGATGTACTAAAAGCAAGTTCAAATCACACTATTTTTCTGCAGTAATTGTCTTTTTGTGGTGAAATTGTAATCTGGAAATTACTTATTACCATCGTTATATCATTATAGGCATAAAGTTTCATTCAATTCCTAAATTACCTTCTTTAAGCTCTGATCCCTTCGTTGACGTCTCTCATACATATTTGTTTTGCACAAAGGCATTATTTATTACATTTATTACAGGTCTTACCAAAATTAAAAGAAACACTGAAGAATGGAATTGTAGAGTACGGTAAAAAAACGTACGTTACTAAAGCGTGGGACTCAATTCAGAGAACTGTAAGTTGGAACCTCTTATTTATAAAACGTGTATAACTTTGCAGTAGTAGTACATATGTACTCGTGGTTAAACTTCAAGTAGTAAATTCCAAAGTTTCTTTTACTGCTGTATTTATGAGAACCTGTATTTATTTGTAATAATATCTGTGAACTCAAGTTTTTCTCATTTTATTTCTAGAAGAAGTGTTGCGGCCTCGCTTTGGAGAATAACACGGTGGAATGGCAGATTTGGTCCAAACTCAATCCAGCTCTGTTCGGAGATATTTATGTGGTGCCAGCATCATGTTGCAAAATACTGTATGTGGATCCTCTTAATGAAGGATGCCGACTTCGCCCGAACTTCACAAATGCATATTTAAGAGTAAGTCATCTTTCCCTGCAAAGATACTTCAAGTAAATTTTGAGATGGTAATAGGTGACATAAATACGTATGCATCGAATTTTTTTAAATGGGTGCCAATACGGTAACCTGGCCCAAATTCAGGGCTATGCAAGTATTGACACTAAGTTTTTCACAATATCAGCTGTGGCTCACAAACAGGTTATAGCGTATGAAGTAGTATATAGACATGGTATAGCGTATTCAGTATTGTATAAACATGCTATAGCGTATTCAGTATTGTATAAATATGCTATAGCGTATTCAGTAGTGTATAAACATGCTATAGCGTATGAAGTAGTATATACTTTGGATCATAGATGTCCGTTTGTGTAAGCAATGAAATATAAGCACAATAGAACCCCGATACTGCGAAATAAGGAGGGAGTATTCTATTTCGGGTAAATGAAATTTAGATTAATCCATAAATTCAGTTTTCAATGCCAGAGTTCAAAGAAACTACAGACCAAACCAGTACTCCAGACATAGTACCAGTATCATCGTAGTACCAGTGCAGTTTGCGTTACACCTCCATGCGTTAAAAAGGTCTTGTTTATGAGTATGATAAAGAAGGGAGGCGGGTGAAGCTAAGAAAAAATTAGATGTTGTGGTAAGAGTGAAAGTTGGTTTGGGATGGTAAAGGTCTAGGTTACAAAATTTTTACAATGTGGTGCGCAAATAAGTGCAGAAAAATTAATTAAAGAATTGAAAATGAAATGAAGAGATAAAAGGAATTTAAACTGAAAAAGTGGAGAAGTTTCAAAAAGAGAAAAATTCAACCGTATATGCAAAAAAGTTATCGTGGGAAAAAAAATTGAGGGAGGGGGCGTGAAAGGTCTTTGAAAAAAAGTGATGAGGACAGATGAGCCAATGAGAGCAGATGGTTGAAATCATTGAAAGTTATCAGAGCAAAGTACAACTTGGAAAGTCCATGGTGAGCTTGGACCAATGCTGGAAAATGCGCAGATTTTTGTGGTTGATTAAGAATGATAAATGGGATATCTTGGGACATATTGAAAAAAACAAAAACTAAGAATTGAACCTAATTTATGGGATAGAACGGCGAAGTGAATGTCCAGGAATGGAAGAGCAGCACGATAAATTATGTTTGGATAAACAGAAAAAAGGGCTAAGTGGCAATGGTGTATGGGGCCCCAAAAATTGAGAGAGGAGGTTGGAAACAAGTTTTAAATGCTTGGAGGGGGCCCTCGTAAGTATTTGAAGAATATTGTTCAGGGTTGCTGGCTCCCGTAACAAGTGAATTTGGGTGCAAGTCAATGTTATCAAAGTGATCTGAAGTGAGATTATAAATCATGTATGTGATTGAATTAAGACCTGTATCAGTAAAAAAAAAGGTTCTATTTCTAACGAACTGGGGAAATTTTAGAATGCACTTGAGTTAATTGTTTTCGAAACGTTGAGGGGATTTAATAATGAAACTACAACTATTCATCCGAAAAACACGTTTGTTTAATGACATATTACTAAATTGCTGTATCGATAATGAAAAAAAAAAAGTTACAAAGCAGTAACGGATTCACTGCAGGGGCACCGTTAGCGGGGGGCGACAGGGGGACCCGTTCCCCCAATGTTGGTATTAGGGTTCCATATCCCCCTTCAATTTCAAACAAAATGCCTTTTAAAGGTATATTGACACCCCCAATATTTTCATGCAGTCGGCGTCGATGGCCCACTGAAGGCAAAGTTGGGAAATTCCTTCCAACCCCACATCTATAAAAATGCGGTGAAAATCGGTTATAACGAGCGCCTTTTATAACGACCACCTTCATATAACGAAGGAATTTTTACAAAAAGTTTGATTGCTTATTTTATTTTTTAAATTGCTCGTTAAATCCGGGGTTCAGAAAGGACTCATTCCTTGAAAGGGTCTAAACTGTCTTGCTCTTAATCATTATACCAAACAAAATCCATATTTTTCTTGCTGTACCCAGAAACTCTCTACGTGCGTGCTCGTTATAAATATCCTACTCTATATTTCATTCTCTCCCACAAAATCCCTTTCTCGATCCGTCTCTGTACAAAGTCAGATTGTACAAAGTGTATGTGCCAATTAAGATATTAAATGCTTTCAGAATACTTCGATACTTTTGTCCATATATCCGATATTTATCATTTGTATTAGTTACTCTTTTACGTGTGGAGTTTACTGAAAAATAAATATGAGCGTTTTAACCGAAAACGTTAAATGATTGTCTATTAAAAAATAATAAGTACAGCAGATTATTTCTGTTGAGCGAACTTTATATAATTGGGATTCCATTGTACATGAGAAGGACCCGAAAGTCTTACACATCGAAATTATCATTAAAATTATCATTACCGAAATGAAATTATCAAATAATTATCGAGAAATGAAATTATCATTACAATGAAATTATCATTACGAAAATGAAATTATCATTGAAAATGAAATTATCATTACGAAAATGAAATTATGCATTACAATGATTATTACGAAATAATATCATTACGAAAATGAAATTATCATTACGAAAGTCGAGCACATCTTATTCATACATAGGTATTACTAATTGCCGCGCCCAACAATATATATATGTATTACTAGACATAGGTATTTTTAGTTGTGTCTGGTGATATATGATGGCCTACGTAGATGATGCTTCCTTCTTTTACTCTGGCACTGGTCTTCACTCTCTCACTCATAATGCAAATTTGGAGCTGATTAACATTATGAAATGGTTTGTGATGGACAAACTAATAGTAAATTATACTACAACTACAACCATACATTTTTCTCATCATTCAAAGAAATTTCTTTTACCTTTACCAGAAATATTGTGTGATTAATGACACGTCTTTTCTATACTCTGGCACTATCAAGGTTTTAGGTGTTATTGTAAATATAACACTTATTATAACCTTAAGATGAAACGACCAGGTATATTATATTTGTCGGAAAACAAGTCAAAACTTGGCTATAATATTTAAATTATCCTATATTTCCTTCCACTTCAATTTCTACTTTAGTTATATTTCGGTTATATTTCTCTTGTCTCCCCTCATATTTATTATTGTTTCTTAGTTTGAGGATATCTCTCGGTCACAAATTTGCGACGACTTACCACATTGCAGAATAGGTTTTTTTTCTCTTCGTATCAAATTTTCTTGGGGAGCCATTTAATTCTACTGCGCTTTTTGGTGTTCTTCCAATTTCAAAGTTTCTAGAGTATTGGGCTTCTATTTTTATATTTAAGGTTATTAAATTGGATTTGAACTCTTTTTTGATATTTTCCATAAAATTGATCACTAATATCCTACTCGCTCCGCTGCCGGACTTTATATTCCTTTCAAATACTAATTCTCTGTTCCATGGCAAATATTGGCCCTGGATTCTGGAACTCGCTATGGCTCTGGGGTCCATAAATAGTTTATCAGCGTTTAAACGCAACATGACTATTTACCTGTTGTCTTTTTAAATTTTGTTTTTGTATTTACCTGTTTTTATTTGTTTATATACATAATATTTGTTAATATTATCGCTGAGTTGCTTTTTTCGATGATGGTGTAAATTTGTCAGGCCTCCAGTTGCCCTTTTTTCCCCATCTCCTTTCCCGGTATCTATATTTATGTTTTTAACTGTTATTATTTTAAGGTTTACTCTTGCTAATATCTCTAATTTATGTATCTTATATATTGTCTTCGGTTATTGCTAATGAATTTATTATACTTTTCCATATTCTGTATATATTAGATGTCTGGAAAATAAATTTGAATTTGAATACAGGTATTAATAGACATAACAATTGGTAGAAAGATCTTTGTATTAGTAATCACGTTGCTAATATTAGAGCGATGCAATTAATCTAAAGTTGTATTTTTTAATTTGTCTTATTAATTTCCAATGATATTATGGATACTAGAGCTATATAAAGCTAAATTATAATTTGCAAACTTTGGTTTTATAGCTGAGTCAGTTTCTTCAACGAATGATTTAAAAAGTATTATTACCATGCTCACATGCGGTAGGAAGTTCCAGTATTTTGTCGGGCCTCTTTCATATTTTACATGTAAAATAAAACCAGCTAAGCATTTTAACATATGTATAATTTCCTAAATATTTCTATAATGAAGGTTTTTCAATTCTAGGACTGCCACACAATATTATCTGATCAAATACTCAAACATTCCACCACTGCAGGGAGCGTTACAATTGCATTCTCATTCTGCCTGGTAAGGAATTTGAAATCTAACATTTTAATTTAACAACTTTAAAATTTAACAAATTTAACATTCACAGGGACCCAAATTTCTTCGGACCCCCAAAAATATCCATAGAAAGTCGGGCCCCTCAAAAATTGATGGATAATAACTAAATATAAAAACACAGAATATAGTTTAAAGTGAAAGGTGTAACACGTAAAATATCTTAGTTGTTACTTCTCATTTTTTCTATTGTTCTAGTGATGTAACCAAATTTTATTCGGGGAGAAACAGATATACGTATATTCTGTCTTTTTAATACCAATATAGGTCTTCAGGATTAAAATAAATATCAAACAATTAAAATAAATGCAATTGTTTTTATTTGTTGGCTATATAAAAATTTGGAGTAGTTTTACTTTTAATAACATTATAAGGGGGGGGGGACAATGGTCTCTCTGATTAAAAATGAAAACTAAGCCTATAAATGTGGATAGGATTGGGGCTTACATGGCCCCCCCCCCTCAGCATTTTCTTCAAGTTGGCGGCCCTGAACATCTTACATGTTTTACTTGTTCGATACACTCCAAAATCATTGAATTCACATAGAATACTATATGAGCTATTCCTCTTTTTTACGCCTCAAAACGACTTCACATGACTTCTGAAATCTGATCCGTTTTTATGAACTTAAGCTTACTGGAAATGTTACTCCGCTCAGTACACTAGAAAACCTCGAATGGAATGGAATTAAACCGATTTTTCTATATTTCATATGACTTTACTTCGTTATTTGTAATATAATAAAATCGGGGAATTTCAAAGAATGAAATTTATTTTATTTACCCATATTCCGTCGATCTTCCTATTTTACTTAAAAGAAAAGTGGTATTTACATATAGTGTGGAAACTCATTTATTTTTATTTAATGTCGTAAAAAAAAATCCGAAAAAACGTGAGAAGCTGCTTTTGAAAAATAAGTGACACCACACACACACACACACACACACACACACACACACACACACACACCTGGGGGAAAGTGCTGTCTTCGATATCTTCTGAAGTTTTTCCTGAAAAATGCGTTTTTGTTCCTTTGTGCAAAAGTCTTATCCGCATTATCCGATGAGCCGTACGCATTAAATGAAGTCTTTAACATTAAATGTACGTATGCAAGGGCCGACTATGGCTATTGGGGACCCCCCCCGACAGGCGTATAAAAATTGTATATAAATCTGAAAAATGCATGCACCCCTATTCCTATTTACAAATATAGGTAAGAATATGCTTTTTGATCCTACTTCCACGCCAACGTCGGATGTCAAAGAATGCATTTATATTCCTGAAATTGTGAAAGTTTTGGTAATAGTGCAATTTGATAATAGTTTATTTTATTGGTAATAGTTGGCAAATAGTGTGTGGCAGTGGCGCATCAATTTCATTTTTTTTTAAAAACATTTTGACTTACGCCTGTGGCATTTGTAACCACTTAAAAAAAGTACAATGCTGCGATTTTATCAAGATGTAAATAGACGAAAGATAAAATGTGTTGCGAAAAAATATAATATATAAATAACCTATACTAAAGACGTACAATCTCCAAAATTTTAAGGCTACCCGGAAAGCCCTATCTCGCCAATGTTAAATTGACCAAATTCAAATACCTTTTCTCAGTAACTATGCCATCTACCGCTAAAAAATTCGCTACACATACAAAATGTACATTCCTACACATACTGTACCTCAATCAGAATGATTAAGGTATAAAAAATATTTTTTAAATTTTTTAAAACAGAACTCACTGAATTTCGCGGGATTTTGACTACTAAAAAATAATAAAAATTTATTTTTTCACCGTATTAACGAACTTCTGCTAGCGTATATGTAGAAAGACATAATATAAAATATGTACAAATCTCAAGAACATACTCACTTCCAGTTTTCTGGAAAAGCTACCTGAATCTGGAAAAACAATGTTTCGAAAAAAACGCAACAACGTTAAATGTTCTTGTATACATTTCTGTAGGCGGCTATTAGTGCAAAAATATTTTTGGCGCAGTATAGCCCAGATGCTCTTGCGCCATAAAAAAGCCAAACAAACAAAAAGCAAAAATATTTAGCAAACTTCTCTCATTCTCCCCAGACAAATAAATTTGGTATCACTGTAAAGAAAAAGTTCAAATTAAAAAAAATTGTCCGATTTTGTTTCCGGATACCCTTAAAGCCATTTTCTATGAAAAGTAGCCAAATTATAGCGTAATTAAGTAGTGAAATTACAAGACTGGCAACAATGAAGAAGGATTCAGTTTAATTGCTCTCAAAGCTACAGTTATAGTTCTAATTATTTTAACTGTGGATACTAGCTATGATTTCGCTGGATTCATTTCGGATCGTAAACCCGAAGAAGAAGAAAAATGCTTTAATTCACTAACAAATTCAATCACATTAAAAAAAAAATTTTTTTTGAGCCCCTCTTTTCGCGGGGCCCGGGTGCTGGCCCCGTTGGCCCTTGCCATAATCTGGCCCTGTACATATGTCTTAGACGTGGAAAAAGAATTTGTCCGTACTGAAAAATGAGAGATCCGCTTTTAACGAAGTCGCATTAACCAGACTCGCTGTATTCGATTCTGCTATACGCTGATTGCGCAATTGTAAAAAAAAAAAGAAAAGAAAAGAAAAGAAAAAAAAAAAAGAAGAAAAGACACTTAATGTACAAATATTTTTAAATAATATTGGAGGGTTTAAGTGAATGAAATTCATATTTGTAAAAATTGCAACACCATGAAGGAATCACTTGATTGAGCTGAAACTTTCAGGAAATGCAAATTAGGGTATGCTATTCAAATGATTAGAATTTCAGAGTCATCACGCATGCGTGGGCTGAGCAGCGCCCTCTGAACTGCTGATGGATCCGTATAAATAGAGGGCTGTAGCGGGGCGTGTATGGCTATCTGCTAGTGGTAAACGTTACATGAGACGTCACTATGCCTCTACGACGAAAGAGGGCGACATTTCAGCAAGTTACGGAGTTTGAACGGGAACGAATGATCGGCCTTCGTGAAGGAGGGTTTTCTTATCGTAGCTCGTATGGGATGCAACAGTAGTGCAGTGATTCGAATATGGAAGCAGTGGGTTCAAGAGAACCAGACAACTCAGAAATCCGGAAGTGGACGCCGAAAGGTGACGTCAGCACGGGATGATAGACACCTGGTCCGCATGGCGGTGACGGACCGTTTTGCTTCATCTGGACAGTTGGCAGAACGTTGGTGCACTGCTACAGGTGTATCATTGTGTGCTTCATCAATTCGTCGGCGTCTACTGCACCGTGGACTGCGTGCAAGAGTTCCTTTATACAGGATCCTCCTGACGCAAAACCATCGGCGCCTGCGGCTACAATGGGCTCATGGACATAGAGACTGGCGTGCTGATTGGCAACAAGTGGTGTTTTCTGATGAATCCCGCTTTAATTTGGGGTACAGTGATGGCCGCATCCGTGTTAGACGCTATACCGGTGAACGCCACCTTCCGGAGTGCATTATCCAACGTCATAGTGGACGAACCCCCAGCGTTATGGTCTGGGGTGCGATTGCGTATCATGGACGATCTCAGCTGCTACGAATTGTGGGTAATCTTAACAGCAACCGGTACATCAATGAAGTTCTGGAGCCCGAAGTTGTTCCCTTCCTTCAAGGCATTCCCGGAGCTGTATTTCAACAGGACAATGCCCGCCCACATATTGCCAGGAATGTTCAAGACTTCTTTTCATCACAACAGATACAGCTTCTTCCTTGGCCTGCCTATTCGCCGGATATGTCGCCGATTGAACATGTGTGGGATTTCGTTGGTCGGCGTCTCGCTCGTGATCCTCGTCCCATAGCTACTACAGATGAACTTTGGGGTCGCATACAAGCAATCTGGAATGCTCTTCCTCAGGCACACATTCAACATCTGTTTGATTCCATGCCACGTCGTATAGCATCACTTATTGCAGCGCGTGGTGGCTTCACCAAATACTGATTTTCGACATGTAATATTATTTTTTTGCTTTGTAATTTTAATCGTTTATTTGTATCAACACAGGTCGTTTGTACATTAAATTTCATTCAATTCGGACGAGTCCTTCATGGTGTTGCAATTTTTACAAACACGAGTAGATATAATATTTTACAATAGTGGCGCCAACTTACAGAAAATATGGGGGATACGACTGGAAAAACTCGTTTTTACAGTCAAATGGGTCAACCAGAGACAGAAAAACACGGTAATAATTAATGTATTTCATTTTTTATGTCTTTCACTCTCAATAATTAAAGAATTTTGTATGTTGCATCTTTCATACTTAGTAATTAACGTATTTTATATGTCTTTCACCCTCAATAATTAACGTATTTTTTACATTATATCTGTCACCTTTAATAATTAGCATTGTTTATGTCTTTCCTCAATAATTAACGTATTTTTTACATTATATGTGTCACCTTTAATAATTAACACATTTTATATGTTAGCCTTCCATCTTCAATAATTAATGTGTATCGTTTGTTTAGTTAACAATAAAGATATAAGTGTCCATATAAGTGTCCATATAATACATACATACATGATGATTTTATGGAGATCGCCTCGATCAGCATACTTATATTAAAAGTTACGAAACTGCACTGGTTTATATTGGAAGCAAATAAAATTATTATTTATTATTATTATTAAAAATTTAACAGATGTGGCCCCTTATAATTGGCGCCCTTCTTTTACGCACAGTAAATTTTTGCCATTATTCTAATTAACATTCCATTTTCAGGATACATAATATCTTTTCATATAAGTTTACCTTAAATTATGTATAAAAGAACATATGCATATACATATGTATATAAGGCACATACATATGTATATAAGGCACATACATATGTATATAAGGCACATGGGAGATCACCTGAACCGGCATATGTAGTCTAAAAGTTAGAAAATTATTTTGGTGTGTAATTGAAGAAAATAAAATTATTATTCTAACTATAAGGAATATGGGCCCCTTAGAAGTGGCGCCCCTCTTTTATACACAGTAAATTTTTGCCATTATTTTAATTAATTTTCCATTTTCAAGATCGTGTAATATCTTTCTTTTTATGCACCTTACATTCTCTTATATACTTTGGCATTCTTTATATTATTTAACATTCCTTGAATAAATCAAACAACAATGTCAATCAATCAACGTTTATTGGCGTAGTGATACCAACGCCGATGGTATGGCGTGATTAGATGGTGAAACGTTCGAAAGAAAATAAATATTTCTGCCTTCGGTGGGACCTGAACCCACGACCTTCCACTTGCCGGGCGGAGGCTCTACCCACTGAGCTACGAAGGACAATATATAATCTCTTTACGAACGTATATATATTGTTGCCAGTTATTTCGCAGAATGGTGTAGTACATAGACTACTATTTAAACCAAATTGCAAAGAGACTGGTATTAAATTGATCGAAATGCACGTTGCAGCATATGTATTTATTTTATATAAATCGAACACTACGCAGATTAAATCAAACAACAATGTCGATCAATCAACGTTTATTGGCGTAGTGATACCAACACCGATGGTATCACTATTCGATTTATATAAAATAAATACATTCCTTAAATACTTTAACATTTTTTGTATATTTTCTTTGGTTTTTCTTTCACAGTTAGTTGGCGTGTTCATTTCCTGTATACTTATATTGACTTGAACTGTTTTATCATCTCATATTATGCAAATAATGTCGAAGAGCGAAATAACCATTCATACGATTGAGGAATTTATATTGCACCAAAGTGGCATTGAATAAGTGATCAATTTCAGAAAAATAGCGTGAGAATTCAACCTTGTATTTACTTTTTTCTCATTAGAGTCTTATTTCATTTGGACTAAGCACGTGTCACCGTCGAAATGTTTAAAAATTTCGAAGATGAGGTGGGAATTTTTGACGCAGAAAATTAATGTCTGATATAGAAAATTTTATTAAATGAATTTAAAATTTCACGTTTTGTTCATTTAAAGTGAGTGTCATTTCATTTACATGTATGCAATGTGTATATATATGAATTGATTGGTGCTCACAAAATTAACGAATGGTCTTCAAACAGAAAGCTTAGAGCATTTGTTTTTAAAAATAAATGAGTGTAATGATTATACCACTGCCCATAATGACGTTTAAACTGCTCCTGGTCTATTAGATGTAGACGTCATTGTATTTGATATTCAACCTTAAGACAACGAGCGTGAGATAGATCTTGGAACGGAAAATACAGAATTTGCATTCCAGCCGCTGATTAAGAATTTTAATCATTAGAGTGAAACATGGATCACGCACACATATACAAAGTAAATCAACCAACAACCAATCACAGGAAGCAAAATTACAAAAATGTTACATATACTGTACTTCACAGTTTGTATTTTACTACGATTTTTAAATTCAGCCATCTAATACATACAGCAATCTGAGAAGTAATCAAGAATAAAGCTTCGGTTGTAACAATACATCCTAAAATTGACTGCATTTTCCAAAAGTCTTATTATCTGCAACGAACAACTGTGCGAAAAAAAGGGGGACTGGTCAGAGTTAAATTCCCCCGCTATTTGAAAAAAAAAAAAAATCCAAATTGGAATCCAAAATAAAACTGCTTCCGAAATTTTTTTTTCATGTGGGTTCAATAACACTCCCCTCCGCCAAATTTGAAATTCTCTATAAAGGCCCGTTGCAACGATAGTTGTTGTTAGTTTTATTTGCAGGATGATACGTCATCAGATTTTGAAGCTATTCTAAACATAATTGAAAAAAAAATAAATTGGAAAATGTATTTTTGCAACAACACTCGGGAAAGCAAGCAGAAATTACAGATTTTCTTCGATGATCATTAGTTTTATAAATACAGTGAAACCCCTTATTACTGGACACTTACTAGACAGAAATTTTTTCTGTAAAAGGCGGGGGTGATCACAGAAAAGGATTTTTACTGAAGTTGCTGAAACATTACATTTCAATCATTTAAATAATTCATTTCGAAACTTATGTATTTTTGAGAATATAAGACAAGTTTAAGATAAGGAATATCAACACCTGTAACTGCCATCCGATTTGGAAGAATTAGCTGGTGTAAATAAATTCCACCGTGTCCATGGTATGTGTGCTTCTGGTCCACATCTAGAAATTGCAAAAATGATTCCAATAATCTTCGGGAGTCCGCGTAACCTCATTTGAAAATGTCCTTTTTTTCAGAGAAGGAAGAAAGGAAGGAACATATTTTCTGTAATTGTGTGTACGTTTTTTGTGAAGTTTAATGTCTTTATGAAGCTAGGTCAGTAACAGGGGCGCTGAGAGTCAACACAGACACCCAGGCTAATTTCGACGTACAGAAAATATGAAATAAGAAAGCATTTTTTTTGGTACTTACTTATTACTTAATTATTTTACAAGATCACTGCTGAAAAAAGAAACTAACGTAAGCTACTATTATTATTTTTTTAATAATCGAGTCAGGCTAATGAAGAATAATTAAAAAACTATGCATTAAAAATGCACAAAATCTTATTAATCTGGATTTAGAGAACAATTTACTGTCCTTCCAACTAGCAGGGGAGGACTGGGTCCCTAACAGTATAGGTCCTTGCCAGCACAGGCCCCTAGACTTGATACGGGCACCTCGGACTGCAGCCCCCGTTACCCTCCTCTCATCGGTCCTGATTAGTAATGTGTGGAACAATTTCCGAAGTTTCGGACGCTAAAGAATTTCCTACTCTAGAATTAGACAATGGTGTTTCGTATTTTCTACAAAAATTAAAACTTGAATTCAGCACGTTGTATTGCACGTGTTCAGTTTTTATTATTATGTTATTAAATTAGCATGTTCAAATCCACTTTATTCTATAAAACGGTTTGAATATTTTTTTCAAAGTAAACGATTAATAATTAGTAAGACCCATCAGTACTTTTCTCGTAATACTTTTTCGAATATATTGTGCGTTCTTCTTGAGTTCCAGATGAGTTTGCATGAAATGTGTGCTGTGCAGATAACTAAAAGCTTGGGCATTTACATCAACGAAATCCCAAACCAATGATGATCATAATTCAAGAAATCATAATTTAAGAAAGCATTTAGATCGTAGCACTGGTGTATAAAGTGTAGAATCTTTAAAGCAAAGTGTGGTATATCAGTCTGTCTGAGAATTACTGTATCTTGGAATATTTTACATTCAAAATAGCCCTTAAATACATGGAGGAAGGTTACCAGCCTTGGGCAAGACGACGAAATCAGGGGCGTGTAAGTAGTGTCTTAAATGCTTAGTTAAGATGTAGTTAACAGTCCCCGTATCGCCAACGTTACGCCATTGCCCAAATCACCGCCAAATTCGTTAACAACTCGAAAATTTCACCATGTTTAGAGAACGTACCTAAACTTTGACGAGGTTACCAGAATTGGCAGCTAGTTAATCGAAGAATACTGTACGATTCCAGATGGAGATATAAATGCAGTTTAACCAAATTTTTAATCTCATTGTTATATATGTTAAAAAACTACAAAAGAAAAAACTAAGTATGTAACAAGAGGTGAAAATTTACAGTCAGTCACAATTGTAGCTAAGACGATTTATTTACAACTGTTATGCCCTAAACGTGATCCACCATCATCAGAACGAAAAACGCAGCCTTTCCCTGCTGCTATCAATCAAATAATTTTCTGATTGATGACATCAGAGAGAGGCTACATTTTTTGTTCTGATGATCGCCGACTATTTTTGCCCCAGAAACAATTGTAAACAACTCGGCTACATTTGTGACTGCTGGTAAATTTTTATCTATAATTATCACAGTGAACCTCGTCTGTATTTTATATAACAACAGTTCGATATTTATGTAACACGAGTATATTATATTTTTGTAATATATTGTGTTTTATGTTTTCAATATATAGTCCGTTCGCGCAGACCTGACGCCTGATAACCGTTAGCAGACGGGTTATTCCATTACAGTTTAGGGAAGGCCGTCTTGGAGGAACTGGTTTTTCCCGCGCGAAAAACCAGTTTCGGCAAGACGCCCTTCCCTAAACTGCAATGGACTAACCCGTCTGCTAACGGTATCGGGCGACAACTGAGCGCGAACGCACCATACACTATTTCGATGTACTATATTTTATATTTTTAATGCATTATGACTAATATTGCGTATACGGGCCACGTCGCCAAAACTTTCCGCCAAACGCCGAATGGCTCTCGCCAAAGAGCAACCATAGCCATAATTAGCGTCGCTTCTGAAAAATGGACGCCATTTTGTTTTTTCCGCAGCAAATAATAAAATATCAATTTTTAACACAGAATTTACAGAATTTTTCTACAAAAAACAGTACTCACGGTTTTAGAAGCGATCATTGTATTATTCCACAACAGCTTTTTTTGCGCAGAGAAGGAAAAAATCATAGTTTAATAGACGTTAGAAAAGCTACGGAAGAACATGCCATCGAAGAATACAAGGGATAATTTGTATTTGCATCAAACGGCCACGAATGTCAAAGCAAAACTCCAGCTATTAAAAATTCCCAGAAATCCTTTAACGGTAGAATTTTCCCGTAGGTTCGGGAGTGTTCGCGAACATTATGAAGTGCTTTTAGTGCGCTGTTTAATCGAAAAATTTTTTGCAAATGCATAGTTCGTACTTAGCTGTCTCTTCTCCTGAAATTGCTCTAAAACTTCAGAAGATCGACTTGTGACGCTTTGCTTAGGCGTCTCCTTTGCGTTTGTAACGAGCTCACATGAAGACGATGCCCCAAGGATAAGCCGGAGAATTTATTTCCGGCATTTCTGGACGCCATTGAAATTTTCTCGCTGCACATGGCCGGCCAAGACTAATAGAGGTGAGTACTACCCGTTTTTAACTTCGCTAAGTCGCGACGGTCACGAATATCAGGCTATTCTGATGCTTTCTTGGTAGCATTCAACATTTCTAAGATTCAGGCATAACTCGAATGTGATCTAAACAGGTAGCGAGGCCGAAGCCCGAAGAGGGAGTGTGGGGTCTCCCCCCACTAATCCTTCACTGATTCAGGAAAATTACAGGACACAAGAAACACTGTAAACAACATGGCGTCAGGTTTTGAAAACACTTCAAAAAATTTTAGTAGGTGACGGACTATGGACGTTTGCCAAAAAAATTCAGAGATCAAGTAATACTGATTCAAAAGGTTACGTTTTCTTACTTTCAATGCCAGCATCCAAAAGTGGGGGGAGTCCCCCCCCCACCACTAGGCATCCACTGACACAAGAAAAATACTTTGACACTGTAAAAAAAAATACTATACAATACTATGACAACTTCAAAAACGCTAAAAACAGTTCCAAAATACCGGAAAAAATCCGGCATAATTGCTGGGGAAGCTGGCAAAAAGAAAAGGGTTGAGGAAACCATAATGGCGTAAACATCAGCAACATGGCGAAAATTTTGGCAGTGTGGCCTATATACGCAATATTTACCTACATTATATTTTATATTTACAACATATTGCATATTTATATTTCAGCGACCTAGACAGACTGGGCCAATAATACAACTGATTAGATACGTATTTATTCTGCAAAATTTTATTCTTTTTGTAAGTATGAAAATAATTTTAAAGCACTGTTATTATTTTCCATAGACAATGAAAGAGTTTATTGTTATAGACTAAACATATTGAACTTAATGAAGTCGAACCCGTATAAGTGCACACCGCACAGCTGCAGAAGACGTTTAAGTGCATAAAATAGTAAGCTTTAACCCGGGATCGCGGAAAATATCATTATTGATAGATAGATTTAATACATATATATCCTTATACAATATGTATATTAAATTTACCAATAACAATATTGTTATACACACATATTTCATTGTAATTGTATTAGAAGGTTCAGTGGTTATGATGTTTCAAGTACTAAGCCTTATAAAAAATGTATTTTCTACCATGCATGATAGAAATGTGATGGCAATAACGATTTATTTAAATATATTTGTCACAGTATCTAACAGTTATGAATTTAATTTTCTTGCCATATATTACTGTTGATTGTGCACAAGAAAGTATGAGAAAGGTGATAATGATCTCCAACATAGTATTCCCACAAAAGAACTATACAAGTATAAAGAAGACTGGTGAGGGAATGGAAGACATTTTCGAAATAAATGTGAAAAGCGAATAGGGCTTGTGAGCCTAACAGTGCACGTAGAAAGTTCATAAGGGGAAGTTACAGAGCTATAACTCCATATATTCATTTGTATATACAGGGTGTCTCAGCACCAGGGTTGCAAACATCGAGGAGGGATAGGGTACACCTAGACGAACAATATTTGTCATAGAACCTAGGGTCGCAAACCACTCACAATGCCAGTTCTAAAACCGTCCAGCCTGCGCAAATAGTGACAACCAGTGTATGAGAAGCGCAAAATGCGATGTCCTAATCATCTATGCCAGGGGTCTCCAGTCTTTTTAGTCCAAGGGCCAATTTTGCTTATTCTTGTTGGCCGCAGGCCGCACTGATCTTACTTTCCTATGTTTGCCAATGTCAATTTTTGCTTATCGAGCATGTCCGGCCCGCGGGCCGTAGATTGGAGACTCATTATCTATGCACTTGAGCAGCAGACTTGAGTTTTATCTGGCGCTTTTCACAAACTGGTTGTAAATATTTGTGCATACTGGATGATTTTAGAACTAGCGCTGTGAGTGGTTTGCGACCCTAGGTTCTATGACAAATATTGTTCGTCTAGGTATACCCTACCCCTCCTAGATGTTTGTAATCTTGATTCTGAGACACCCTGTATAAAACGTTACATCGCAATGAAGGTTAGGGCTCCCCTCAACCCTCCCTGCGTACGCCAATGTGTAGGTACAAGGCTATACAAACCGATAGGAGAGTTGGAGAGAGCCTAAGATAGGTTATTTTCGATAATAAGACAGAGTGAAGAAAGTTAATACAATTTTTAACCTAAGATTTCCAAAGTCACGTTGAAAAGCTGTTGATTGGAGTTTATATAAAAACAAGTTTAGTGTCAACGTCATTCCCAGTACCATTAAAAATTTATAAGAAGGAACAAGCAAAAATCAAACGTATGAAAAGTTATTTTAATCGATCGAATTAACGACAATTTTAAGACCGAGCAATAAAGATCAGGTTTTTCCAAGTCTCGTTTATTTTATTTTATGAAGTGTCATGTGGTTTTGTGTTAAACTTACCGCATGCAAACATTTAACTTTTCTTTCACAGTGCTGTATAATGGTTTATTTAAAATGGTTGAAGACCTCCGTGCTTTTTCGGGAACCCCTCACCATCCATTGCGTTGTGTTATATGCGAAGCTGTGTTATGGGAAAAGTAATATTTTGCTCGGTACAACATAATGTCCGTGTTGATTCGCGTAATGTAAATGTTTTCAGAAAATCAGAGTTATAAACAAAACAACATTTATTAATGCAAATAAATAATAAGTAAAACGATTATTTAGATAGCCTTTCAAATAATCTACTGGCTATCAATTTGGGGCGAAATTCAACCCTCAATCATTATAAGTCATTTTCGAAAATCAAATTCATAAATCGATTGTAACATATTCAAACTAAGTTTATCATTTCCTAAATATTCGAAATTTTCCTCTTATTTACCCCTTTAATCCGGAGATATAACATATTAAACCCTACTGAATATTTTGTAAGGCACACATATAAAATGACATATACATTTATTAGGGTCACCATCCACTAAATTTCCTCGCTGCAATGACCTTTGCCCTTCATGTTCACCATGCACAATTTGATTCTTTCTTTCCCTATTTAGTGCATTCATGTCTATTACAATGTATGTTTATCGATGAAAATCTCTGTATATCAATATGTTTACACACATTAACCTTAACACACACATACACATTTCACAATAAAATCCTCGATTACTGATATAGTCCGTTATGGTTTGTTTGCATTACTTCGGTTCCCTTTCCCTCCAGCTTCATATCGATCCATTGATTCAAACTATCCAATTATTATAATTCTCAAATTCCAAAGTTAATAACTTAATCAAATTTATAAAACATGTGATTATAATTTCATACTAGATTTCAATAAATGAATTATGCTCACATCAAATTACCATCATATTCTACAACTCTATCTTCAAACCCTATCACTGAACGTCAATAATATTAATTCATGATTCTTTGGATACATTTAGAGAAAGAATATGAAAGGTTATTATTATCGACACCTTATGATGCGGTGGGCTCTGAGTAGCCATTTTTGTATGCAGAGAGGAATTCATCACGCTCAAGGGTATAACTTTCATCTGGGCACCCCAGTGATTGGTCATAATTCACACGCACTGTATCTAGCTGGCGCGTCAATTTTCAAAACGAAATTAAGAATTTCTAACGACTTTTCCCTAACCTGGGTAGACTTCCAAAACTGTCGTTTTGACACTGTGGTTACATAAAGCAATATAAGCTTAAAATCTTGCTAACCCTTAAAAGTTCTCTCCGTCATCGTCGCTAAGATGATTTTTAAAGTAACTAGAAAAGGTCCTCAAAATCTCAAAAGCCGTGCTAAAAAAAACTTCCTACATCTTGCTCTGTACCCTGCGTTTATCGTCTTATACCTGGATATGTCCCTTAACGATTCTCGCCACGAAGGCGTGTAAAATGGAGTTTTTTTGTTTTTTTTGCCATATTTTGATAACCATTGGGTTTTTGGGATGGAAGACTAAATTTTAACCAAATCAGCATTAATTTACGAATGATTTATGCAAAATTACGTCATGGAAGTTGAAATTCGGGGAGACCCTCTTCGACCACCTGGTTGACCTTTGTCTCTGGTCACGGGCCCCTGTAAATCTCAGAATAATTACTGCTTAAAAACTGTCACTTTAAACGTTTACACTATAAAAAAACTGGTCAAAGGGAAACCCATAAAATGACCCTTTTTCGACTTCGCATCTTTTCAGTAAAACGCGTGAATACGATTTCAGAAGACCCATCCCTGAACTCTTTCTTTCGTCTGAGGATGGTATTTCTTTCGAAACTTCAACCCCTTTGTAAGAAAGTGTCTTTCCTTAGATATTCGTCCTTTTAAATGTTTCGAAGTTATCCCACTTCTCAGTGTGGTTCCGAACTCGTTAAGTTTTATCGCTCTAAGAGGGAAAGTCCCTTTTGTTGCTTCTAGCAGAGGTGGGCCTCCTTTTTGACACGTAGTGACAAAGTATATTATGTAATGAAATATTGGAAATGCTCATGACAGAGGTGAGGATAGCAACAACTGAAGGGCGGATCCATAACTTTTTTTTGGAGGGGGCGAAACGTATGAAAATTTATTTAAACCTATTCCGGGAAATTGGTATTTCCAGATTTGGATAAATAATAATTAAGTGTAATTTTTTATTCTCGGGAAGGACACACGCCGGCCTGGGCCCCCTCTAGATCCGTCCTGGGATAGTCTTTCTATGCAACCCTAATTGTGATTTTTCATTTTTATGGCGAAGAAACATCTATTCAGACCGAATCTCCTTCGGCTTCCCAAAACCATTGAGGTTGGATAATCAAGGGAGAGTCCTCCCATGTAAAGCCCGCGTAGCAAGTGAGGCCGAAATGCATTTGTTTGGCCACGCCCCTTGTGTCCATAACATTGGAAAAAAAAATACATTTAAGTATTTTACTTTTCAACGTTGGCAACGTAGGACGCTGATAAAAATTTGAAAGTTTTTTACAACACTAGTAAATGTAATTACAGACAAATTTGTATAATTCAAGAGCCTTTAATTCGAATGGTAGGATAATTCGAACTTCTCAAGCGATCCGGTAAATCCTACAGCAAAATAATGTTAAAAAAATTGCTGGTAAATCAAATTTTTTTTTGTTTAATTCGATGATCTCTCTTCTTGGAAGATGCCAGAGAAAAAAAAATTCCGCTTCAAGCTTTTCCCAAACAGAATTTCCCCCTGTCGAAATTTCCCAACCGAGTTTTTTGCAAGGTGTGATTTTCTACCCGTTATTCATTCTGTCTTCATTTTACCAAGGGAAATCTGTATAAAAAATTCAAACAAAATTTGTTAAAAAAGGTCATATAAATTGTTACTACAAACTACTTTCGAAACGTAGATTTCTCCAAATTAAAGGTCAAAAACAAAATAAAGGTAATGGGACCATGATGGCGGTAGAGAACCTGGCCCCATTACCTTGGACCATGAGGACATGATGTAGATATTTATTACGAAGATTTTGCATAAATTGACGAGAATTTGTAAGTTCGCAAAGACTTTACGGACGCCGAACTCCTGGCAGACGTTAGTTACAATAGGTTGGACATTATATCCCATGATGAAGAAACAGAACAAGTGGAGCTCCCAATAAAAGCAGATTCCCACTTCTACTTAGGCCATGAAGCCTATAATAAAAGAGTGAATGCGGTTTTTTAAGGAATAGCAGAATATGACAACTTTACACGCCCTCAACAAAAAAAAAATGGTTTATAAATAGTCGAAGAATTAACAAAACACAATTATTTTTTAAAGAGCAACAAGTGTATAACATTGTATATAAGTGCATGTGTATCTGAATAAAGTGTTTTTAATTGATTTAGTTGACATTTGGGGTTATTTTTAGTTCCCATATTTAAACTTTTTTAGTTCGAGTTTTTCTATAATTCGAACTATTTTATGGTCCCAGCAGCTTCAAATTAACCAAATTCGACTTTATATTCTATCTCCATGTTTGTTTCAAATAAGCCACGCCCATTATGCCCAAAATTGCCCCAGTTTTCTCATTAACGCGTTCTCTTAATTCCTCTCCTCCCTTTATGACTGAAAGAAAAGGAATTTTGATAAACAACATTTTATCGTAGGACATATTTCAAATAAAATATTAAAATGCAGTCCTCAAATTCCTGCGTGTAGTTTGTGTCTACCCGAAAAGCCCTATCTCGCCAATGTTAAATTGACCAAATTCAGGTACCTTTTTCTCAGTAACTATACTATCTATCGCTGCAGAATTCGCTACGCATATAAAATGCCTATTTTTACACATATTGTACCTCAGTCATAGTGATTGAGGAATAAAAAATATCTTTTAAATTTTTTTAAACAAAACTCACTGAATTTCGCGGGATTTTTAATACTAAAAAAAATGATTAAAAATTTATGTTGTCACCGAATTAAGGAACTTCTGCTACAGTATATGTAGAAAGACATTGTACACAATATGTATAAATTTCAAGAACATACTCATTTCTAGTTTTCTGTAAAAGGTACCTAAATCTGGAAAAACACTGTTTCGAGAAAAACGCAAAAACGTTAAATGTTCTTGCATATATGTCTTCACGGCGGCTTTTAGCGCAAAAAAATATTTAAAAAACTTCTAATTCTCCCAGATAAATAAATTTGGTGTCATTGTAAAGACAAAAGTTCAAATTAAAAAATTAAAAAAAACCCATTTTGTTTGTTAAATTTTGCTTCCGAGTAGCCTTAAAATTATTTCTTTTTCCCAATGTGTGGGGATTAGTGAATAATTAAAGAGATCATTCAGATGTTGTCGAACCCATGGGTTACTGTAGTGAACACGCATAGAAAAAATCTGTAATCACCTCTATAATATTTATCTCATTATTAAAGTGTAATAATTTAAATTATTTTTGCCTTGATTATACTATAATATCATCATCGTAGCCATGATTATACCATAATATCATCATATTAGCATTGATTATACCATAATATCATTATCTTAACTCCGATTACGCATTGCAGTGGATTTTTCATTAACTTATATGTTCGATTGTTCATCAACTCATATGTTTCATTGTTCATTAACTTAGGTTGTAAACAACTGCTCATAGGAGGTCATTCACCAAGTTTAACTGTTCATTAACTCGTATTGCATTATTAACTAATTTAGATTGTATCAATAACCGTTAACCCTTTTCTGCTCAAGATTATCTGAGTGCTTTATTAACTCGTCGGAGGGTGGCCCAAGACCTTAGAAATTCCAGTTATAAAAGCGCTTACTTCGAAACCGAAAGTGTTCATGCGTATAATATGACAATCTAGCTTACATATGCCTATCTTTTACCGAATGTTATTTGTGCCTATGTCATTATATACGACGGGCGTTAGATTGTCGATCGTAAGGTTAGGTTATTTATTCATTTAGATTTTATTCAGTAACTTAAGTTGATAATTCTTTAACTTCTATTTAATAAAGTGTTCTGGCATCGTTGTTCTTGGTCTCGGAGTCTGGTTATTTCTGGCCAAATGGTACATAGCGATGCTGAAAGACCAAGACACGAACATTAGGTATATTTCGTCCATACTGATGATTTCCAGCGGAATCCTGGCGTCGTGCATTTCATTTTTGGGATGTTGTGCAGTTTTGAAAGACAACAAGATCATGATTTTATTCGTACGTACTCTGATTCTTAAGGTTTTTGCAATCAGCTTTGGTCGTAATAGCCTACTTCGTTACAATTTTATATGATAAATGAATAAAAATGTGTTTTTATATTTCTTTCAAGCACTTCACTATCCTGTGGGTAGTATTTTTCATGATGCTTTTGGGAGGCATAGCTATACTTCTATACAAAAATCAGGTATATTACTTTTTATGCATGTATTTGTGTATACATATAGTTTCAAAATATTAAGAATTTGGCAAAGTTCATTCTTTTTCAATCTGTAAATAAAAATTTATATAAATCTAAAACATAGAAAATCATATATACTGCGAGTACATGAACCTGAAACTTATTTCCTTAAATATTACATAAAACTTATTTCGATAAATATTACACAAAACTTATTTCGATAAATATTACATAAAACTTATTTCGATAAATATTACATAAAACTTATTTTGAAGACATTGCAAACTTATTTGATAAATGGCTGAAAACTTATTTGCTAAATATTGCATAAACTAGACACTTCTAGAAATCCTAATTATTGCTCAATACTCAAATCGATATCTGTTGTTAGAACTGGAGCTTTTAAAGATGTCGTTTGAAAGTAATAGCAAGTGAAAGTACCTAATAGATCTTTTTTCACATGTGCTTTAATAAAGCTCAATTTGTTCAGGGCGGTACAATACAGAAACTAAAATAAACATATCCATATAAGCACATAGCGGAATTCATTGAAGAATTTCAACATGACAAGGCATTCTTGAAAATTGCGAGAGATTAATAGATGTTGTATTAATTGCAACTAAAATTTAGCCTATCCCAATAAAATTCGATTGCAAATTTCTTGGCAAAAGCCACTTATAAATAAAATTTTTGTACACCTCCCACATAGATATTTTTAGTAGGAATGTAGTTATTAAATTCGATTTAATTTAGACACCTTCTTTAAGCGCAATCTAAGATAAACGAGTAAACTCGAATTACAAAGTCACACATTCTGCAGTTTTTTCTATTGAAATTAAGAAAGCACTACAACAATGAAGAATTTTTCCAAATGTAACCCACTAGACAATTTCAGAAAATATTTTAAAAAACGTAAATTTTTTACTTTGAAATATGTAATTTTAATGGTAATATTTGTTTTCCCAGATATTAATATTCTAGATATTAAGAATCTAAATCTTTCAATTTACAGAAAGTGCATGTAGTTAAACAATAGTGTTTTATATGAAGTTTACATGAATAGAATTAATGCATGAAATTAATGCTGTGGTGTGCATTCCAGTATCGGAATTTTGTGTGTGTGTGTGTGTGTGATTACATAAAAATTATTTATTTTTATTATGATATAGTCAATACCTTAGAATACGAGTAAAAGCATTTTAACAGAGTAAAATACACATTAAATACAAAATGTAATATAATAATTTTACATATTATACTAGTATTACAGGCCTGCACAAAAGTTTAGACACAGAGGCAAATTATAAATAAAAGCGAGAATTTGCATTGAACTTCGCCGATATTGTATCTAAATAATCCTAGAACCAATAATAAATTGTGCAACTTAAAAGATTACCAAAAGTACTGAAACAAAATATCCCAACACCGTAATATTGGAATCTGCATGCCACAAATGTTTAGGCACATATGTCAGATTTATGCAAATTAACGGCGCGAAGTTCCCAAGTGATCGAAGGGGCGTTTCCCAGAGTTGTTATATAAGGCCTGAAATAATTTAGAATGCTTAGAACGATGCCGAAGTCAAAGCAATTTACGAATGACGAGATTTTGAAGATTTGGAGGCTGAAAACTAAAGGTAAATCTGTTACTCAAATTTCTGTTGCATTGAACCGTTCAAAGCGAGGCATTTATCGAGTGTTATCCCGGGGTGATCAGTATCAACCAAAATCACGATCTGGGAGGCCTCGAGTGACCAGCATTCGGGATGATAGACAAATACGAAGATTGGCTTCAAATGAAAGCCTGTCTGCAAATCAAATAAAAAACACGTTAGCAATGCGAGTGTCAAGAGAAACCATACGTAGAAGGATTGTAGAATGCAGGCATTTGAGATATGCAAAAATGCGCCGCAAGCCCTGCTTGCAATTACATCATAAACAAGCACGACTACAATGGGCAAGGCAGCACATATCATACAGTGACGAATGGCTGCAGGTGTTATTTAGTGATGAAAAAAAGTGGAACTTAGATGGTCCCGATGGCCTTTCGCACTACTGGCACGATCTTCGAAAACGCCCCTTAAGTCGGTTCAGCAGACGTCAAGGAGGAGGTTCAGTCATGGTTTGGGGAGCCTTTAGCTTCAATGGACAGACTTCTTTGGCGTTTTTGAATGGAAAACAAGATTCCAAGGCATACCAGGCAACTCTTGAAAGTCACCTATTACCTTTTGGCGAACTTTTATGTGGACGAAACTGGGTTTTCCAACAAGATAATGCGTCCATCCACACATCCAGGTCAACAAAAGAATGGATGAGCGCTAAAAATATTACAGTTCTCGATTGGCCTGCTCTTAGTCCTGACTGTAATCCCATCGAAAATGTATGGGGCATACTAACGAATGTTGTGTATGCCAATGGAAAGCAATATCCGTCCGTTTTAGAACTTAAAAAGGCTATAGAAGAAGCGTGGTTTAATTTTGAACCAGAAACCTTTCAAAATCTTGTGCTTTCAATGAACGACCGCGTATTTAATCTAATACGAAGTAATGGTGGCTACATTGATTATTAAAATTGTTCATTTCCTTATGCAAGTGCTAAAATTTATGTTTGTGCCTAAACTTTTGTGCCACATATTTTACTTATTTTAAGTTATATATTGCAGCAAGTTCGCTACTGATGTGATTTCTGTTCTCAAATTTTTAATTTGCATATTACATGTGTTCATACTTCGTAATATTAAAGTTCCTACTTCTTCAGTTTTAATAGTATTTTGTTATACTCAAATTTGTGTTGTGTCTAAACTTTTGTGCAGGCCTGTATATGTTAATATCTAACTATATTATATATGCCATATATATGGTAACGACCATTAGTAGAATATAGCAATGTATCCGTATTGAAATTCAAAGCCGTAGAAACGTTTGGTATAAATACAACATGAAATAATAATTTTAACTTAAAATAGTTGAGGCGACTTCAGATTGTAAACTACTAGCTTAGAATATAAATCAATATTAAAATATAAATCAATAGCTTAGAATATAAATCAATGACTTAGAATGTAAGTCAATATCCTAAATTTTAGTCAGTAGCTTAGAATAAAAGTCAATATGGGAATAACAGTCAATAGCTTAGAATGTAAGTCAATATCCTAGAATTTTAGTCAGTAGCTTAGAATAAAAGTCAATATCTTAGAATAAAAGTCAATAGCTTAGAATAAAAGTCGATAGCTTAGAATAAAAGTCAATAGCTTAGAACAAAAGTGTATACAGGGTTTGTCCCAGAAGTTCCCGGAATGATTTTTTGTAGTTGGCAACGCTGGCTGACGGGGCGGAGAAGTTGGTGGGGGATCTGAGCTTGGAAACGAGACCGGTATCAGTCGCCTGCGGGCAGTTGTTGAGGCAGGGTCACGCTCCGCGCAGAGGTATCTACTGCACCCTCGTCGATCAAAAAATGGACCAGTTTTTGGAGCAGCGTTATGCAATCAAATTTTGTGTGAAACTGGGTAAAAACGGGGCGGAGACACTCGAAATGCTTCGGAAAGCCTACGGTGACGGGGCGATGAAAAAAAGCCAAACTTTCATGTGGCACAAGCGGTTCCGGGAAGGTCGGGAGTCCGTCAACGACGACGACCGCTCTGGACGCCCGTCGACATCACAAACGGACGACTCGGTGCAAAAAGTGCGTCAAGTTTTGGACAATGACCGACGATTAAGTGTTCGGGTGATTGCAGAGGAGTGTGGAATACCCAAAACAATCGTTCATCGCATTTTAACGGAGGATCTTCAAATGAGGAAAGTCTGCTCGAAAATGGTGCCAAAAGTCCTGACGAGTGAGATGAAGGAGCAGCGTTTGTTGAAGTGCCAGGAATTGCATGAACGCTACGAAACGGACCCAGAATTTTTGGACAGAGTGATCACAGGGGACGAGACGTGGATTTTTCAGTACGATCCCGAATCAAAGCGCCAGAGCAGCGAGTGGCACACCAAGGAGTCTCCTCGCCCGAAAAAAGCAAGGATGAGCAAATCGCGAATCAAGGCAATGCTCATTGTGTTTTTTGACAGAAAAGGTGTAGTTCACAGTGAATTCGTGCCACAAGGACAAACAGTCAACAAGGAGTTTTACTGTGAAGTGCTCAAACGGTTGCGCAACAGGGTTCGACGCGTCCGAAACGAAATTCGCGACAATTGGATCTTGCACCATGACAACGCGTCAACCCACACCGCGCTCATTGTCTCCGAGTTGCTGGCCAAAATGGGTGTGGCAACGCTGCCCCAGCCGCCGTACAGCCCCGATCTGGCACCAGCGGATTTCTTTTTGTTCCCAAGGATCAAAAGAACCCTGAAAGGAACTCGGCATGGGACGCTGGAGGCGGTAAAAGCAGCCGCGACGACCTCACTGAAGGAGATTCCCGTTGACGACTTCCAGGGCGCCTTCAATGATTGGGTGAAGCGTTGGCAACGGTGCATCGAAGCAGGGGGAGAATACTTTGAAAAGTTCTGAAAAGATTGTAAACTGATATTGAATAAATGATTTTAAAAAAATCATTTCGGGAACTTTTGGGACAAACCCTGTAGTTTAGGATGCAAGTCAATGGCTTTGAATGTAAGTAAACAGCGCTTAGAAACTAAGTAAATAGTTTAGCATATAATTAAACAGCGCTTAGAAACTAAGTAAATAGCTTAGCATATAATTAAACAGCGCTTAGAAACTAAGTAAATAGTTTAGAATATATTTCAATTGCTTAGAAGTTAAGAGACGCGGCTTTTCCAGAAGGTACGATTTTCGTTGTACCATATTTTGATGAATCCCCAGGCTCGAACTTAAAATTTATTTTTTGCATTTTTTCGTGTATTTCATCCTTAAAGATTTTTTTACATGGTATCGTCTCATACACATGTCCTTAAATTTTTGCAATAATAAGCAATATCAATTTAAACTTAAATGCAAAAATTATATTGCATACTCATTAGTAGAAAACAATAAAACTTTTACAAATTACGTGGAAATATTCGACGAAACAATACGCAATATAAATAAGAGACAAAAACGTTTTAAAAACGTATTTATGGCAAGATTGAGTTCAATCTACGCGTTTCGGGCAATAACAGTTCGCCCTTCTTCGGGAGTGAACACGTGGCCCGAAACGCGCAGCTTGAATTCAATCTTGACATAAATACGCTTCTAAAACGTTGTTTTTTGTGTCTTATTTTTACAAATTAATTTAAAAAAGCACCTCTTGACATTAATAATTTATACTTAGCAATGTTTAAGTTCTATATGCATTATAATAATGAAGTTAAGAAAAAAGAAGAACTTAAGTAAAATTGAATGCACATAATCCTAGAGATTGATTAAAAAAAAATATTTGTACATAGGCCCATTGTAAACCAAAGCCTATATCCAAAAATTTGCCTTACTAAACTGTACCTTAAAATAGCGAATGCCTAGATTTTTATACCACGTCTTTGCGCATACAAATGTTCGGTAATTGATTTTAAACGGAACTTGAAAACGTTAATAAGTGCAGACTGTTTGGTAATTGGTTAAAATTTTGTTGTAATTCGTGCAAAAAATTATTAATTATTGTCATTTTCAGGAACACACTGTTATGTCGAAATTTTTCAAGGAATTGAACGTGGTATTCATTAGGCATAGTTAGAGGATACCCTGTATATATGTATGTACTGTGGATGCACGTTTCGCTTATGACAAAATATAATTTTGAACATGTACCTTCAGAAAATGTACCAGAAGACGACTGGTACATTTACTATTATTACGTACATCATCTATCATCTATCGTTTGATCTATTATTACGTATACTTTTACGTGCCACTGACATACGAAGAAAGTCCGTATGGAGGTTTCCGGCTTACAAGGGGTGATTACAGAGCTATAATTCTATACATTTATATTTATGTATAAAAATCTGATCGCAATTGAGGGAGTCACAACCCTTATTAACACTCCCTGCCTACGATAGGGTTTGTGTGTCTAGGTTTATTAAAATTACGACTGAGTTCTATTATATTTGTATATATTTTTTATTTATTTTATATTTTATCAAATCATTGTTATTAGGTAAAGCTAATAGTATTTTCTTCTCTTTTTCACTCTATCTCTCCTCTGTGTGTTATATAATTTCGTTGAAGATATTACCATCGTTACGCAAAACATTGTCTAATTCAATTCCTGCATACGGTATAAAATCATCAGTTACTACAGCGTGGGACTCAATTCAGGCAGCGGTAAGTTGTGAAATTTTATATTTGTAAAACATGCATAACATCATAGATGGGTATGTGGACACTGATGGTAAAGATTAAAGCAGAAAATTGATTTAGAGGAAAATTTGAATTGCATTTACCCATAGGCGTACGCAGGATGTTCGTAAAAGGGATTATAGGCTTAATTGGGGGGAGTGTTGCAGAGCTACAACTCACATATTCCTATAAATATATATATAAAATTTCATTGCAATAGGGGATTACAACCCCCATCAAACCCCCCCCCTCTGCATACGCCAATGCATTTACCTAAAATGGAAACGTAAATGAGATGAATTATAGACCAATATTGATATTATCGGTGTATGCTAAAATATTTGAAAGTTATTGTATTCTACTTGAATATATATACCTTATTCTACTAATATATATATATATATATGTACTGTATATAATTCTACTAATATATACTGTATATATTCTACTATCATATATACTGTATATATTTTACTAATATATATATACTCATATATTCTACTAATATATATACTGTATATATTCTCTACTAATATGTATACTGTATATATTCTACTAATATATATATTGTATATATTCTACTAATATATATATACTGTATATATTCTACTAATATATATACTGTAATATATGCCGTATTCTACTTGAATGTAAATATGGTTTTAGGGCTGAAAAATCAACAGAAGGAACATTACTTACAAGGAAACCTTTTATCATGTTCGTCCCACCTGGAGTCGATACTAGGATTATTTTTCACAGTTTTTAAAGCTAATTTAGAATTCGTTTTTAGTTTTTTTTTCAAAACTCATTTTTCGAGAAATTATGACCACTTAAAAATGACGAGTTGGCGACCTTTTGGCGAGAAATTTATATTGTGGCATTCAGTATAAGGTATTTATACAGAAAATCACAAATAGAATTGCTATAGATGTATTGGATGTAGATGTAAAAAGCAGAAGTACAATTATTAAAATTCATAGTTTGGTTTATAACCAAATATAATCGCCCAAATATAGACCAATGATCCAGTATTCTTGGCTCAAATGCAATATTAGCAATTTCAACCCAGGAAAGTTCGCCAATGTCCAAGAACTGTCTTCTTTTAAATTGTATTTCAAGAACTGTGATATTTTGCATTGTGACAAATATTTATTTTTAAAAGGTATGCATTGTCATAATTTTTGTATTTTCTCCATTTTTACATAGAGCGTCTTAAGCATTAAAAGATTATATTTTATTTAACAAAATTCATATACAAATTTCTCCCCAAGAGGTTGCTAACTCGTTACCTTTAAGAGACCTTAGTTGTCAAAAAATGAGTTTTGCAAAAAACTACATTCTGAATCAGCGTTAAAAACTGTACAAAATAACCCCAATGTGGACTCCAAGTGCGACAAATATGATAAAAGTTTCCCTTTTCATAACAATGGGTAAATTACAAGAGGCACAAGAAAATTAAAGATATGAAATAGAAACATAATTTGACCTGAGCCAGACGTTTGATATAATTAAGAGAGATCTATTATTAAAAAAAGATGGAAAGTTACAGACCATTGGAAAAACACAGAAATTAAAAAGAACTTATGTACCAAATGAAGAACAAATTGTATATATGAGGAAGAAGATTCTAATATGCTTATCAGTACATATGGAATATCACAGAGCTCAAATATGGGGCCACTATTATTTGTACCCATGTTAACGACAAGCGGAAGGTGATTTGACAATTAATTGTTAAAGATGCAAGTTTAATAGTATCAGATAGAAATTGAAAGACAGCAATGGATAAAGCAAAGAGTGAAATTAAAAATTGTATTTAATGCTTGAAAACAATCAGATTAGCTTAAATGTAGACGAGACAAAATTAAAGATATTTACAAACCGAAACAAAGAAAAAAGTATTTAAATTATAATATGCACAATACAATGATGTAACAAAATATATTAATAAAATACAGAGGACAAATTAGAAACCCTTTGAAAAAAGATTATTTTAGAGGTTTGATGGCTAATAACACCACTTTTTTTTGTACCAATACTATAAAATTATATATCATTGGAAAGGTAATTTAATCAAGATTGTAATGCAATAACATTTATGAATCGTATTTTAATAGAACAGCATTCATAAAGAAGAAAGGTGATATACATAGAAAAAATGAGATATACAAAAATGTTCACCATACCAGTTAATACTTAGTTGGGTAACCTTTAGCCTTAATTACGGCCTTACAACGCTTTCCCATGGAGTGAACCAAGTTCTTTAGTTCTGCAGCTGTTATAATATGAAACCAAGATTGAATTATTGCTTCTGTTAATTGTGTTTTATTGCTGGGTTGCTTCCGACTAACAAGCTTCTTTAGCCGGCTCCATAGATTTTCGATGGGGTTAAGGTCTGGGCTATTTCCAGGCCATTCCAGCAGTTGAATATGATGATCTTGAAACCATTTTTTGCACACACGAGCAACATGACATGGAGCTGAATCCTGTTGAAATATAAATGCTTCATTATCTTGGAAAAGATCACATGCAGAAGGCTGCAGCTTGGGCTCAAGTATTTCATTTATGTATCTTTGGGCATTTATATTCCCATTGATCACGCAAATTCTGCCCACACCTCTTGATGTTATACAACCCCAAATCATAACACTAACTGGGTGTTTCACGGTAGGTGTAATGCACTCAGGATGGAAATCTTCTCCAATTCTTCTCCATACGTATTTTACGCCATCACTACCAAACAGTGAGATTTTGGTCTCATCACTCCAAATTACACTGTCCCATTGTTCCGTTGTCCAGTTAACATGGGTTTTAGCCCAGTTTAATCTTTTCAACCTCTGTTTGACAGACAAAAATGGCTTTTTTCGTGGAATTCTTGCATTTAGACCACATTCATGCAGTCTGCGCCGAACAGTCCTTGCACTTAACTTCACATTGCATTGCGCCATTTCACCTTGTATACACAGAGATGATTTTTTCCTGTCACCTAGGCACTGTCTTTTAATTCTTCTATCATCACTTGCTGTTGTGCACCTTTTTCTGCCTTTACCAGTCTGGTTTTGTAATGACTGAGTCTCCTTATACTTCTTCAAAAATTTAGAAATGCCACCTTTAGTTAAGTTTCCCCCAATATTTCTTCTAATTTCTTCATAACTGTAGCCTTGTTCACTTAATATTACTATTTTACATCGCTTCCTAGGTGACCAGTCAACTCTTTGCGCCATTTCTTTAATTTTATTACGTTTTACAAGCACACTAAATCAAAGAGCACAAAAAAAAAACAACCAACTTGATAGCAATTACAGAACACACTGATAAATGTCCTGTAACCTGTTGGCTCATTGCCAAAACAAGAGAAAACATGATTGGCTCATTGCCAAAACAAGATGACACCTGATTGGCTCTGTAAACACTCATGCTCATTGGCCACATTCAAATGAAGGAAAGCTACTTCATATAAATGTAAGCAAGCTGTGCTTCTTTTTTCTGGTTATTTGGCTATAACTTTTGATAGAATACAGATAATTGAACAAATGTTATTGCATTACAATCTTTATTAAATTACCTTTCTAATGATATATAATTTTATAGTATTGGTACAAAAAAAAGTGGTGTTATTAGCCATCAAACCTCTAAAATAAACTTTTTCAGGTTTCTGACATTTATCTACCAATGTATATTTAAAATGTTATCTAATATAAAAAATATTTAAAATACATTAGTAGAAATTGAGGAAAAGAATATTAAAATATTTAAAAAAAATCAAGGATAATGAATAAGAAAAAGAATTGGCCATAGCAACATTAAACATTCAAGAACGAAATTATGGAAAGAATTAATAAAAAAAATTGAAGAAAATGAATAACATATACTTAATTGAAAAGGGATTCAAAACTTGGTTATATTAAATAACCCAAAGTAGTGAGCATAGCTATGTAAAATCATTCGATGGGGCTTCCTTTTCATGATATGCATTTTAATTATATACATTTCTTTTAATATTTTATATATATATACTTTTAATTTTTAATTTTTTCTTATTATGGTCATACTCACAGATATTTATGACTTTTCACGTATAATTTAACATACATAGGAAGAAATATATACTGCTATATTGTAACTGTATTATGCGATTATAGTTGTTTACTTACGTGACCGCAACTGTATGCAAGCAAATTAAATAAAGTATAATTAATTAATTAAAAAATGAAATGTGATTTTATGAAATAAAAGGACCCAAAGTGTAGAATGATTTAAATGAACTAAAGGAAATAAATAATTTAAATTTATTTAAAAACATTTGAAATTTATGATATATATATATATTAAATGAAAGAAAGCTGCATGAAAAACATCGACGAAGAAGTTGGTAACACCAAGCGCGGACACAAGGCGGATGTCACAGAGGTCATGACTCTCCCCAAATATATTTTTTCACTGTAAAAAATTCCAACTTTCATGATAAATGAAGGGTGTTATTCCAAGACCATGGCAAATTCTGTCCTTAACCCCCCCCCGGCCTCCCAAATGAAAATCTGTGTCTGCACCTGGAGTGGGCCACACGGTCATGAACTTGTTTGTTTGTTTGTTTGTTTTGTGGTTTTACGGCTCAAAGACTACAGTGGTCATGCTGCGCCGGATCATGAGCTAGCATATTAATTTGTACTTCCTCTCGATTCGCTTCAATTTCATAACCATCAAAATATATATGTATGTATTTTATAAATTTAATTTACCTCAGTTGCAATTTATGTTGTATATTTGTATGCGTATTGAATATGCATATCGGATACGTAATGATATAATATACTTGAAAAATATAATGCGTGGTATATCGATATATTATAAGGCGGTAGTTTGTATGACATGTCTAAATATAGTATACCGTATCAGAAAAAAAGTGATATATAAGTTCAAAATATGTAATCAAACAAATATTGAATATTATTGATAAATAAAATATTGAATATTATTGATAAATAAAATATTATTATTAAATAAGGTAAATAAAATATTATTATTAAATAAGGTAAATAAAATATTATTATTAAATAAGGTAAATAAAATATTATTATTAAATAAGGTAAATAAAATATTATTATTAAATAAGGTAAATAAAATTTTATTATTAAATAAGGTAAATAAAATACTATTATTAAATAAGGTAAATAAAATATTATTATTAAATAAGGTAAATAAAATATTATTATTAAATAAGGTAAATAAAATATTATTATTAAATCAGATAAAATATTATTATTATTATTAAATAATGCAGTTCCTTTTTATGGCTTTAACTTTGGACATCAGAGTATGTTTGTAATTTATTACCTGGTATGGTTTAAATTTACGCCTTCCACTAGATGCAATGTTGCGGCGTCATTACGAGTAATAATACAGTGGCATGGAAGGTGTGGACCAAATTGAATTCTAAGATTTTCAATGACACTCATCTGGTGCCAATATCATGTTGTAAACACGTGAATGAATACGTCGAATATAAAGACTGCCGCGAAAAGCCGAATTCCTCGACTGCATTTTTAAAAGTAAGCAAGTTTTCTCTACTTTGCTAAATAAACTGAAATTAAAATATTCAGAAACGATAATGCACCCATTACCAGCGTGTTTATGCACCAAATCCTTACAAAGACAGGTAGTATAGTAGTTATGCAGGTTATTTAGAACTAATGGAACGGAAGTAAAAGGGGTGGTAAAGGTCGTCAAATAAACCTTATCTGGCGGATACATGTTCGCAAAAGACCCGATTTGGCTGTAGAATGGAAGTATTATTTACATCCATATCGTTGTTACGTAGGCAATTATGTGGACAAAAAAAATTTTTTTGACACATAATTTAAGTGATTGACCTAGTAATGCAGCAGAGGCAAAAACAACTGGAAATTCCCTTTTCTAGCCCTGAATAGTGTTGACATGTCGTCATCAGAGGTGTGGAAAACGAGGATAAGGATTGCTTTACCATACTTGAGGCAATTGGGAATTGTCAAGCATGTGTAATAGGTGAAGGGCATCAAAAGAAACAACTTTAATCCAGAGAACCAATGTCCGAAAATGAGCCATTCTGGAAATGTAGGGATGCTATTATTTGCATCCACATTAGTTAATCATGTAACAAAATTTGAAAAATTTGCCGTTCCGGCCTAGAACCATATTGAAAAAGATTACATTACTTATTATGGTCCTAAACAATTTCCCATGGCCAAATTAATGCAATTCGAGAATTTATGACCCAAATGTGAGGTTCACACTTGGGCCATGTTTTCTGCCCGCGGGCCAAAACATAAGCTTTGAAAAATAAATATTTGTTATTACTATTTGCAAGGCAGTTTGCACCCTGGTTGCATAAAAGAAGAACTGGAACGGCGCCCTGGGACGACTGCATCCCCGGTTGAGAGTCAGCTTTATCGCCCTGGCGTGAAGTGACTCTTGTGGCACGCCCATTTACTTCTAGAAACATTCTATCAACTAGTAAAGCTAAACCAGTAAAACACCAACTAGTTCTGGTAATTAAGTGATTGTAGGTTTGGTTCGTCGAGAAATCATTATTTTCTTTACAAGTAATTTATCAACAGAAGTGAAAAAGAATTTATTTCTGTACTAATACAGCAGAACTTCGCTAAATCAAACTTCGTTTAAAGGGTCATAGGACTTTTCAGACATTCAAAAAATTGATTTTTTTTATCACTTAAAAAAAATTAAACTATTATAAGTATTTTGAAACAAGCCGGAGAAAAATCGGTCCATTATTAGACTGACAGTGAAAACAATACTGTATTTCATTCAATTTTAAGTGCTCGTAAAACTTTAAATTGGATTTTTTCAAAACGTATTTTTTTAGCTTGCAAGCATGATAACTTGCCAACTGGTTATTATAATTGAATAAAATTTTCCAGAAAACTTTATTATATGGCACTTTACGGTCTGTATCTGCTTTTTGCCATTTTTATTTATAAGTTATTAATTATGGACAAAATAGGGTCTTAAAAATATGCATAAAAACTATATTTACGGAAAAACAATATCTATCATTAATTTCCATAATTACTTTTTTAGGCAAATTATGAGTACCCAATATCTGTGAACAATTTGAGCCCATGAGCAACATTCTAGCAGCAAAATTTAAGTTACAATTCTGCGTGCAGTTAGCTCACAATATTCAATTCG
>QLNU02015003.1:59016909-59045301 GCA_006491805.2 Dysdera silvatica
TCATACAGACAGCAGAGTAATTAGTTCTGATAGTGTCCAACATTGTGTGAACACCAATTTTTAATTTGGAACAATATTGTGGACATGTGATGCTACCTTCACATTTTAGTTGTACACGTGTTTCTTTTTGCCCCTTGAAATGTGGACATAATAATTAACCAGACAGATGTAAATAGTTTCTGTTTAATACGTTTATGACGATTGAAATGTTTAAATATTTTTCGAAGGAGGGATGTTTATGGGAAATATGAATGAATTTGGAACATAAAATTGCTCTTTAATAAACGTATTAAATATGCTTGGAATTTGACATTTTATTTAAAATAGTGCTGCATTTCTTATGTATATTTAATATATATGTGTATGTATGTATATATATCTCGACAAATGCTGTCGCTTGGTCGTCATCCGCAACTATATTTTTGCAGTGGCGAGTAGTAAATATGTTTTCCCTATATTTTTTCATACTATTAGGTTTTTTCTATGTTTTTCCTACTAGGTTTTTCTTTGTTTTTCCTACTAGGTTTTGCTATGGTTTTCCTACTAGGTTTTTCTATGGTTTTTCCTACTATTTGGTTTTTCTATATGTTTTTCCTACTAGGTTTTTCTAGATGTTTTCCCTACTAGGTTTTCCCTATATGTTTTTCTTATTAGGTTTTTCTAGATGTTTTCTCTACTAGGTTTTTCCTAGTGGGTTTTTCATGTATGTTTTTCGTATTAGATTTTCCTTGATGGTTTTCCTACTAGGTTATTCTCTGTTTTTCCTATATGCTTTCCTACTAAATTTTTCTGTATGTTTTTCCTACTAGGTTTTCCTATATGTTTTTCCTACTAGGTTTTTCCTACTAGGTTTTTCTATGTTTTTCCCACTAGGTTTTTCTATGTTTTTGCTATTTGGTTTTCCTATATGTTTTCCTATTTGGTTTTCCCAAATGCTTTCCTACTAGGTTTTTCTATGTTTTTGCTATTTGGTTTTCCTATATGTTTTCCTATTTGGTTTTCCCAAATGCTTTCCTACTAGGTTTTCCTATATGTTTTTACTGCTAGGTTTTTCCTAGATGTTTTCCCCTACTATGTTTTTCCCACTAGTTTTCCAAAGATTTTCTTTTTAAGGTGGGTGAATACGGATCGCCGTGATTTGAGCTCTACCTACTTACGCAAACACATTGACTGACTGACTGACTGATTGATTGGTTGATTTTAATTAGTTGGATTATACTATTAAGCTGCCTTCCAGTCTTCATTTCGAAAGTCATTTGACCATGTCGTCATCAGGCGATTGCCACTCGCCCTTTGAAACATTACTATTCCCAGTTATCTAGATATTTGGTTATCTGGAACTGAGTTTGTCCACAATTAGTCCAGATAACGGGTATTCTACTGTATAACTACGTACGTATTCTGAAGATAGATAACTATTAAGTAGAGATAAGGTTTAATATGGGGAGATATATGCTCAGCTATTCGAACATCAAGAGCTCAAATGCCTTCGATACAAATTTCCACCTTCTGATTCCTACAGATTGATCTGGATTTAACGCCTACTACTTTTTAAGCTGTATTCTGTCTTGAAATTAAATAACAATAATAATAATAATAAGCCGAAAGGATGGCCGCCTTACATGGTATGGCCCATATCCTATGAAAATGCTTTTGATGTCTCAGGCCCTTGGTAAATGCCCAATATTAGATATACCCAGTCGTCAAATTCAAGATGGACTTCGCAATTGTATCATAGTAATAACAATAATGTGGTAATAATAGTAGTAATTTTAATATTATTAATAATAATAATAATGTACAGTGAATCCACAGCACTCGTGATAATGCGGGAAATGGATGATAAAGGGAACTCTAAAAAATTAGAAAGAAATGGAGGATGCATCTTTGCAGCACAAGATCAGGCATCATTACATACTAATGCAATCAAAGCAAAGATGGACAAGGGCGAAGCAGGAAGCAAGTATCTCCTCTGCAAGCAAACAGAGGAAATTATGAAATACGTGGTTTACGGATGCAAAAATAAATACATAAAAAAGCGCAAACAGAATACAAGGAATGCGACAATAGGATGGCTAATATTATTCACTGACGCGTACCGAATTAAAATCAATTACCTGCGAATAAGAACTGGTAGAATCATGACACGAAAAACGTTTCCGCGAATGGAAAGGCAAAATCTTGTGGAATTTTTAAATCCGAACGTGACAAGTATTTTCTGCATAATACGTCGGATAAGGCGATAAAAATAAAACCATGTCAAGTTGTTTGACATTACAGTGCCCCGTTGATAGACGGGTGGACGTGAAAAAGAAATTGGGAAGGTCTCGGAGTTCAAAGATTTACAAACTGAGGTGGAGAGAGTATAGGGAAAGAAAACTTATATACCGTATACATGTTCGGCCGGATTATATAGGCGAACTATAGGCGGCCGCCTGGGGCGGCACCACAACAGATCTTTTTTAAAGATATTACTGTACGATGATTAAAATAATCTTGACAATATTTAAATAGAACTGAATGGATTATTTTCGATTGAATTACTTCACCAGTATTTACCCTTCTTTACACATGTATCGCTTATTCATTTTTTCCATATCCTTATCTTCTTGTCTTCTTTTCACATTAGCAACTTTTCCTCTAACCAATTTACGTAAATCTGAATAACATTTTTCCATCACCGCTACACTCATCAGTGGTGTGAACAGCACCGCTGCCGCACTAGAAGCTTGGAGGATACTCTTTTATGTTTGATATCTTTGTGCCTTATTACAAGGCAGTTAGAATTACAATTTCCTCCTTCAACAGGAAAATACCAGACAATTTTTTTTTTTACTTTTGACCTTTTATTTGTGTGCAATGGGATAAGCTGTGATAATTACAGTAAGCTGTGACAATTACAGTAAGCTGTGACAATTACAGTAAGCTGTGATAGTAAAAGTGAGAGGGAGGAATTGACCCAATTTTCTTATTTTTCGATTGTTGCAAGGTGTGTTGAGATGTCAATTTTTTACAGAGAAAACAGGGGGGGTGCATACGTCGTTCGCCAAGGGCAGAAATTTGCTTGCGCCAGTCCTGACTGTATACAGCCTGTATACGGCCCTGACAGCTACATATGCAACACTATACACTGTATATGATACAGAATATACTAGTTGTTGCAATTGCGGTGGATGCATTCAGCAGGTTTTCAAAAATCTGGGGTCACTTTATCACACAAAAAAATACAATGGAAAATGCTTGCCATCGAATCCAAAAAACCACACTTCTGTTGACGACTTGATTTGTATGCAGATACAGTTGACTTTATGTCTGAGAGTCCTTGGAAATGACGTTATAGTTAAATGGAAGGAACTGGCCAAAATAAACTATGGACTTGCAACAAAAATAACAACTCCACATAATCGACCAGGCATAACCTTAAATAGTAAAGGTAACAAAATTGCAAGCATCATAGATATAGCAGCTCTAAACACAAACGACATGAAAACTACACAGCAAAAGTCATGGAATACCAAGACCTAAAATATAAAATCGAAGACGTGACATACGGAAAGAATTGACATTGTATCCAGAGTTTTGTCAGCTATAGGCCTGATACCAACCACGCTCCACAGATACCCGAAAACGCTTAAAATCGTTCTCAACACCTACACTGAGTTAAAAAGGACCCCAATCTTGAACACATGCCAAACAGTTAAAAAATACCTAGACAGAGCATCTGAATAACCTATAGAACGAAGTCTTGAGTATTTAGTACCAGGGCTGTCCCTAAAGGGTACGCGCTGTGTGCGCCGAGTACTATCAAGAATTTTTGACAAATACCGAGTACGCGCCGCATGCTCTCAAAAAAGGTCTCAAAAATGTTTGTATTGGCTAGTTTTTTTGGGCAACTTTCAATAAAATTCAGATTGTTTTTTGCTGGTCATTTAAACAAAACTCCCCAAAAGTCCCCAAAACTTCAAAATAATATCCTGCGTACGAACAGAAGAGGAATGAAAAACTGATGAAAGGGGCATGTGCCACCTTGGGCTTGGATAGGCGATAAACGACCAGTCAAATGCCAGTCAGCGCGGCGCGATGACGTCACCAAGTCCAGTAACCCCTCAATTTCAATACTCTTTAATTAAGACAGCACCGCATACTCTCAATAATTTTCTTCAGGACAGCCCTGCTTAGTACTGCCTTGTTTAAGTCCATGCCACCAAGAACGATAACACGTATAAAAACAATAACGAACATTCAAACAAATACAGCTACAAATTCATACACAAATATTAATAGCTTTATTTCAATCATTATATACATAATATGTGTGTGCGCCAGTCGTGGAACTCTGAATAATGTAGAATAAACTGTGAAGTTGAAAATAACATCATATAATTTTTCTCTCCATTTTGTAAAGGACATTTTCAGTCAACTCCCGACTGTCTACACTCGAAGTTAAGCATAAATTAAAAATGGAAGACAAACCGCGCCTCCTAGTGGACAAGGATTCGCGCACTCCGATAATTCAAGTTACTCGCAGTTTGAAAAGACTCAGTCCACCCCTGGTGTGTGTGTGTGTGTGTGTGTAAATGATCGTTGAAAATAAGGAGTAACTGCAATTCACCAGAGCTTACTGATTTGTCTGGAAACTGACACGCAAATTGGAGATTCGGTATATAAAAATATAATCTGTGCTCGAATCCTTGGCACTTTGAACCACAGTTTATTTGTGTGTTGAAATAGCATTTATAATGAAAATGCCCTTTTTAGTTCTACAGCTTTAGATTTTGTTTTATAATGTGTGTGTATATATATATATTTGTATGGAGGTCTCACAGTCCTCTTCGGCTAAGAATGCCTCTTTCGACAGAGCGTCGATGTGAAACAGCATCTGCATTGCAACAAAGAATGGTTTTTCGATATTTTAACGTTTTCTCGGTAATTTTACTATTATTTTCGAATCGTCTGTGGTACCTATTACCATGGGCGCCCATATAAGTAGGCAGGAAGGGGCTCGAGCTCCCTCCCTTCCTCCCTAGCCATTTAAAAATTTGATTTTCCCGAAACTGCTATGCATTTACTTTCAAAAGTTTTACAGTTACATTTTAAAATAAGACACTTTTTAGCTCATTACTAATTGTCAAGCAATATCAATTATTTTTGTAGCATCTTAGGTTTCTGTACAACCACTAAAATGCTTGACAGCCTTGAGGAGTAGATTTTTCTCATCACCCCTCCCTAGAAGTACTCATATGGGCGTTTATGCCTCTTGCCGCAGATAATCGAGAGTTGACTGTATTACAAAATACATATTTGACATCAAATAACAATCCTTCATGACTAATTGGAAGAAAAATTCAAAATATTTCTTTTATTTTATCATTAATTGGTACGACATTCTTTATATAAAATATTATGTATAACTGAAAAGTAATGCAAAAAATGTACAATGTTCAATAGACCTACGCTCTTATGAACGCCTAATTTATGAACTGCGGCTTTAACAATACCATTGCGCTGGTTCCGATAGCAGCACATATACCTAATGTACATTCTCATTTACAAACTTTAGATTCGATGAAGCTTTTTTAGTAAACGAAAAACTGAAGTTGCAAACTTGGCGAATAATATAATTACAATAAATTTACAATGATTACAAATTTTTACGAAAAGTAATTTTTGTTCATTGAAGAAACGTCAAAATATATAAAATTATATGAACAAAGTCAAGAAATGCGCAGTAATTAACAGATCAAGATTTTAAAAGAAAATTTTTGGTGCTCTTTTACAATACGGTACGGGCTTCCGCTTTGGCAAGTGTTTCCTTACTTTCATTTTTTACTTATCCTAATCCTGATTTTCTGTCCTTAAACAGCGGATAAACAAAATTAAAGGTGGGCTAACTCAAAAACAAATGTTATGTTTTAATAAGTATTTTAAACTGGTGGCTAATTTTCTCCTGTTATTACAGTTTCAAAATATTTGGGGATTAAGAAAAATTACTTTTTTTTCAAATTGGCGAAATTACGATGGGCATATGCGTTCGTTATGATGTTGAGCACAGAAACGTCATACGAAGTTAAATTTAAAGTAGAGAAAAAAAATGATATTGAACTTAAATTACGGAAAAAAACGAAGTTAAATTAGAGCAAAACGAAGGAAGTGTGTATTAAAATTAAGGGAGCCAGGGCCTCGCTAGCGCTCGGCAGCTCTGTGATTATTCTTTTTTAGTGACAAGCAATAAAAAGAAAAGGAATTAAAATAATTAATTTTTATTTTACATTTAAATTAGAACTAAAAAAGGAAGAATTTAAATTAGAAAAAAAAGACAATATTACAAAAATTAGGAGAAAACCGGAATCCAAGTAAAAAAAAAAATGTATGGAAGAAAATACTCGCCAAAACGGGAGCCCGTACCGTATTGTAAAACAGCGCCAACATTTTGACCTTAGATATAAAATAAAATAAGCATTTAGCCTCTTTGATACGTAACTAGAGTCCTAGTAGTTATGTGGCCACTGCCTTCAGGTCCTAGGAACTGGGTTTGACTGCCATTAAGCTTATCTGTGTGTGGATGTTCGTGATTCAAAGATCGTATTAAGCCGTCGTATCGTCCCAGGTGACTTGTAGAACAAAAAATCTTGGGACCCAAAACAAACAAATAAAATAAAATAATATACACATAAACAAATGATACGCAATTAATACTTTGCATTTTATGGTAGATAATGTGGCCAGGCACGCTGTGAGCCGTAAAGTAAAACTTTATATTTAATGTCTGGAACTGAAGACATACATTGAACTGAATACAGTTTTGATGCTCAAAACTAAAGACACTGAGTGAACTGAATTCAATTTTACTGCCTGGAATTAAAGATGCGCAGTAAACTGACTTTGATTTTGATGCCCTGAGCTGAAGACACGGAATGAAACTGAAGCGAATTTTGAGTTGAAACTAAAGACACTAAGTGAACTGAATTCAATTTTAATGCCTGGAATTAAAGCCGCGCAATAAACTGATTTTGATTTTGATGCCCTGAGCTGAAGACACGGAATGAAACCGAAGCGAATTTTGGGTTGAAACTGAAGACACGGAATGAACTGTTCAATTTTAATGCTTGGAATTAAAGATGCCCAATAAACTGACTTTGATTTTGATGCCTGAAGCTGAAGACACGGAATGAATTGAGTTCAATTTGTGATGAAGCTGAAGACATAGAATGAAGTGAAGATAAAAAATAATAATAATAAAACGAAATTTCATACATCGGTTCATGGTCCTGCAAACCATACAGGAACTTTGACGTCCGGATTCCCAATCATTGACATTCAGGAACACTTTAAGTTTTATATATCAGGGCTGCTCGACTTCGTCTTCTAAAAGAATAAAAATTAGTTGTAAAAATACTAATAGTTGCAAAGATAATTTAATTTACGGGGGTGCCGTATGGTGGCAGCATGGTGCTAAAGGGTTTGACGCCCGTTGGTGCAAAACACGTGCTTTTTCTTCTACTGATTCGTGGTCTGGGGAATGATTCTTTAAGCGACAAAGGTTCGGGTCCTGAGTTCTTGGAGAACCATGACTTCAGCTAACCTTGCGCCATGGGGCGTTTTGGAGCACCATGGCCTCAGCCAACCTTGCGCCATGGAGCACAAACGAACTTACTTCAAAGACTTTTTGTGAAACATTTTTTGATTGTACCTTCTCACTATAGAAAAATTATAACACGGCGTGTCTGTTATTGTTGTTGAGTGTATGTAGTATGGTGTATGGGTATGTCATCATATTCAAACTTCACCTATCCACTGCTGGATGAAGGTCTCGCCAACTGCTTGCCACACAAGTCTATCATGAGCAATTCGCGTCCATATCACCCCAACCTGTTTCTTTATTTCATCCACCCATCTGGTTTAAGGACGATTCCTGGATATTTTACGGTATTTAGTTGATTAATTGTTGATGGTATTTTACGTCCGTTTTCCGGTTTTTCCTATTATTATCGACAGCTAAAATGCCACCAGGTCGACTTTACAGTTGAAAATGCATACAAGCGCAATTTCTCGTGATGACGTTTCACTTTAAACATGAAATTTAAATGTGTTTTACTTTAAAGTGTGTACCTGTATAATGAGGAAGAAACGAATGTCTTACATGGTGAAAAAAATAATGGGAGACAATGAAACTGTGATTGAATGATGATTTAAATTAATTGAAGAGATAATGGCCTTTTGATATTCATGATCAGGACAAGGGAAAATAGAAAAATATTTACATCTTATAAGAGAATTCAAAGTACAACCTTCCACGTGGCATTGTTATACATTAAAATTGAAAGAAAACTGATAAACATAGCATGGGAAAACATGCACTCCCACGTTTTCGACTATACAGTCGACCGGGTAGTGTTTTAGCCGTTGATAATGAAACACAGGGAAAGTTGCCTCGGAAAGTAAAACATGAATAACATCGCAACCACGAATTTGTGAATGAAAACCCTCCAGGGTTACGTTTCAGATATTGATCTGAACGTATTTTGCAAATTTCAGACATATCTGTTTTATCGTCATCGCGTATTTTTCTTGTAAAATAGAAGACCAATACAATAACGCGTCTTGAGTATTGCCTCAACAAGGAGTATATGGCAGAAAGTTGAATCAGTGGAGACGGAGTTTAAAACACGCTCATTTGTTTACAAAAATCTTCATGCACGAATGAAGTAGCCAATGAACACTTACGCCTTGAACCAAGGGCAGGAGAAGGGGCGCGCGCGCGCGCCTTCCAAGAACAACAAATTTTTAAAAATTTCCGTGGAATAGGTATAAATTTATTTTCAAAATTTTCGCCTCTTGAAAAAGCTCCTTGCCCCAAATGTAAGGGCGCTTTGCAGACGTCACTGAAGGATTGCACACCAGTAGCGAAGTCATTCTTCCACCGTGATTTTATACAAAATATCTGGAATTGATCGCGCATAACTATTGTGGTCAGCTTCTGTCTTGGGCGAAGCGACCTTCCACTACTTCATAAAGAGGGGGTTGTAGGTTTACAGTGGGGGTTACACACACACATACACACAGAGGCACAACTCCATATAATCATATGTATGCATACAAAATTTCATTCAAATGGGGGGGAGAGGGGGTTATGATCCACATCAACACCACTACATTAGTGAATATAGGATTTCGCTAATGATCAGACAACCTTTTATATTCAATTAACATTTCCGTTCGTGGGTAAACGTTCGCGAATTCTCGCTTCTCCCCCCTTTCCGTAATTCCATCAAAGCGCTCGTCTGTTCGCGCCCTTGTTTAGACTTTGTCCTAGCATATTTGTTATCGGCTTACGCAGAAAGTTCATAAGGTGGGGGTGGGAGAGTTAGAAAGATACAACTCCATACGTTCATATGTATACAGGGTGTTCGGTAACGACCGTACAAACACCGGATATTATCGTATTCATTTATTGTAATTTTTATGCAAAGGCAAAATTATGTCCCACAAGAGTGGAGTATGAGGAATTTTTTTGAAAACGGAAGTTTTGCAATCTTAAACCAGTCTGTATTTATAAAACAATTTTTGGGTAGAAATGCACGAAAATTTATTTATTGTTCACGCATTTATTTCATATACGTTCTTTCTGTATGTCCTAAGCAAATTCGACATTCGAATTTTAAGCTGTAATTATCAGTATTATTCATTAGAAAGAGAAGCCTCGTTCAGGTTATTTCGAAAATTTTGTATATAAATTATGAATATGTATTATATTTTGAATATATGTAAATATTTTACACAATTACACACACACACACACACATATATATATATATATATCCTTTTTTTTTCCTTGAATATGAATTTTGTATATATACTTAATGTACTTTTGTCTACCAACTAAGAAACTTCTTTGAAGATGGGTAAAAGGCTTCGAAAAAAACGTTTTAAAGCTCTATTAAAATATATACTTCTACAAACTGTGACCATTGCGTTTTTTACCAAGATTTATGATATAAATAATTTTTTAACCTTGTTTATAAGTTAACAAGAACTTTTATATTATTTAATAACCATTACTTTTGTTATTAAAGTAATCTATACTTGCGTTATTTAAGTAACCTTTACTTTATGCGAGTAACATTTTTATTAATATGCTCCTTAGATCTTTATATATAATGTACTTACATCTTTAAGTATAACTTGCTTACGTTTTCATTTATAACCTATTTACATCTTTACTTATAAGCTACTTACATTTTTATTTATAACCTATTTACATTTTTATTTATATGCTACTTATATCATTATTTATAACCTACTTATATCTTTATTTATAACCTACTTGCATCTTTATTTATAAACTACTTAAGAAAAAACTTCTTTGTACGCTAGTTTAGAATGCTATATCAGTTACTTTGGAAACTACCTTCTATCAGTATCTATACTCGCGGCAAAGCTAACCTGGTGCACTGTTAAGGCTACGGTGACCTATTCACGCCCGTGCAACAAGTATTCATTCGCCAATTGGCGAAAAATGAGATAACCCTCAACATTATTAGGCTATTTATCGCCTAATTTGGAATGCAGAAAAACGCGGTTGCCAAAATTCCAGGCGCCAAATTTCCCGCCAAGCAAACGAAGTCCTCTGAGTGGTCAGTTACTTGAATGACGTCATCGCTCGCTATAATGTGTCCTTTTCCTAAATTTAACCAGCGAGCAGGTGCGCGGATTATGGGAAAGCGAGAACGCGCGCTGGATACTTTACACTCCCATCTAATTATATAGCAGTATTTCATTAAAAACGTCCAATTTTACGGGGATGTTACAATAATTGGGATGTTCGTTTTGTCACCCTATCCGAAAAGATTGTGACTTTGAAAGAATTTGTCCAGTTTTAAAAGCAAGGGTGGACGGTTCTTTTCACAGATTGTAAGCTGTGGGGTGTGGAACACCCCGCGCACCTTCTCGCAGATTAATAAATACCAGATTTTATTTGCACACACATGCCTATGTTTTATGTATTTTAGCATAATTTTAATGTTTTATGTACGAAATGTATCTTCTATTAACTCTGTTAACGTAAGAAAGGGCGAACTATATTGCACTGGCGAAATCATACTGCTCTGCGCCTTGTCAGTGTACCAGGTTAGCTTTGCCGCAAGTATAGAAATCTTTTGTTTATAGACTACTGAGAAAGCTTTTGTTAATCATACAAAAATAATTTAAAACTTCAGCAAAATCATGTGGTGCTGACTCACTTCATTCAGTCTACGAAATTTCGCTCTTCGGTTTTGAAACCAAGTTTTCACCTACAAAAAAAAAATTAACAAAATTATTAGATAGTATATAGTCCCCAATAAACGGGGAAAAAAATCGCCTATACTTTATAGAATAAAACCCCTCGTTAGCCGATATCCATCCAACAAAAGATGTCATTGTGAAGGCGTTTTTTATTTGATCGTAAAAACGGTGTTACCGTATATAAGAGGTGTCCGTTAAGAGGGATACTGTATACGAAAATGACGATCTGATTTTCATAAGGTTCGTGTGCTATTTTCCTGAGCTATTTGCTTGATGTATATCTTGTGTATCGTAGCATTTTTCAGGGACTCATTGAATCTTTTGCATCGTTTGTTTCCTCTGTTCTTATCACGAAGACAGAGACTCCAATTACTGCTCTGACAACAGGATTTTGTCAACAAGCCAACATCGCCAATCAGTGTGAAACTGGAGATTTCAGCGGAATATTATCAAATCAGCGCCAAATTACTCGAAAAAAAGGTTTCTCTCACCACCTATTTACACACTCTTATATTTAAAAGCAGTTCACGTTGCTTCAGATTGGGAAGAACTTATAATTATATTAATATGTCGTTATATATTGTTTATATGGCGCCTTATGAGAAACCAAAAAATTGGCACCCCTTCTAAACATTATTTATTTCCAAAATAATTCTTTTTGGGGCAGTTATTGTTTTGGGAAGTTTCTCAAGAAACCACTATCATGCACAGAAAGTTCATAGAGGGTTATGGAAGTACAATTCCCTATACTCACGTGTACATATATATACGAAATTTCATCTTTATGGGAAGTTAGAACACCCATCAACACCCCTCATGTACGACAGGTCAAGTGGCCCCCCTGAATTTTCATATTATTACAAAAACGGAAGGTCATGATGATCGTTAAAAAAAATGTCTGGTAAAATATTAGAACACGGTACCACCGCCAATAAATTAATTTGGCGAGTTTTTGTCGTTTTGGAAAACTCTCGTTAATAACTGACAGGGTTGCCATTTGTACCGTATTCTAAAATTTAACCAAATGGCCTTACAAAAAATGCACATGTTTAATAATGAGTGATCAGACCACATTGGATTTGAACTCATCCATTCGTTAGCGTCATCAAGACATTTGGCGAGCTTGGAGTCCTATGTGTGGGTACCGTTCGCCCCGCCCTAAATCACGAATCTTGAGAAATTAACATAAAAAAAGAAAGTCAGTATACTGGGGTGGTATATTATCAAAATTTTCTCAGACCTTTGGAAAGATCGCCCTAACCAAACCAAAGTGGTTACTTATACAGACTATTTCATTTCACGAATTCTATTTTTCTCTTAATTATGTTTTTAATAAGAACTACAATTCAGAGATGTGCGGGGAGTTACACAAAATAGTTAAAAAGTGCCATGAAGTGGTGTAATATCAAAGCGTTCAGCCACCATGTCTTCAAACTGGATTCGATTAAAAAAAAGGCTACTAGCTAATTGCTCCCTGTATTCCATTCGAAATCCTCGGGGGAGTAATGTAGGCTCCCACTGTCGTAACATACCATAATGGAAGTGGGAGCAACGGAGGCTCCCACTTCCATAAGATTCCATAATAGTAGTGGGAGCAATGTAAGAACCCACTGCCTAAGATACCATAATGGCAGTGGAAGCAATGTAAGAGCCCACTGCCTAAGGTACCCTAATGGCAGTGGGAGCAATGTAGGCGCCCACTACCGTAAGATGCCATAATGGCAGTGGGAGAAATGTAGGCGCCCACTGCCTAAGATATCATAAAGCAGTGGGAGCAATGTAGATGCCCACTGCCGTAAGATGCTATAATGGTAACGCATTAGCCTGTCGTGTCATTCACGTGGGTTCAATCCACAATGGTATCGTGGAACGCGTGCAGTTTTTTACCCACTGACGTATCAGTGGGCAAAAAAGCTGCAATTTTGCAAAAAAAAATTACTGCAACTTGCAATCAAAATCCCGACGCCATGACGTCTAGGATTTGGCTCCCTTAGCAGTAGAGGATTTACAGAATTCTTTGGAAAACTGTAGATCCCGGCGCAGCTTAACCTCTACTATCCTTGCGCCGTAAAAGCCAAAAATAAAAGAATTATATTTAGAAAAAGAATTATGCAATAATTTTTGCCACCCACGTATATATAGCTCAAACTAGAGCTTTTTATTTTTGGAGGAAAGGAGATGCTTTTTCCGTCCTGGATTCGAACCAGGGTCCCTCGGTTTAATTCGGAGTGTCTTAGACCGCTAGACGAACAACGACAGGGAGCAACTCTCTTTCTCCGTATATGAGGATGTAAGATATTATTACCCTTCACAGGGATAACACAATTGCCAAATAATGGTCAACACAGAAAAATCTCAAACTCACAAAAATCTCGCCCCGGAGGCTTTTCTGTGTTGACCATATTTGGCAATTGTGTTATCCCTGTGAAGGGTAATAATATCTTACATCCTTATATACGGAGAAAGAGAGCGTTGTTTCCTGTCTTCATTCATCTAGCGGTCTAAGACACTCCGGGCTAAACGGAGGGACCCTGGTTCGAATCCAAGATGGGGACGGCGGCATTTTCTTCTCCCAAATAAAAAAAACAACAAAAAAATTCTAGTTTGAGCTAAATATACGTGGGTGGCAAAAATTATTGTATAATAAATTCCCCCACGAAAAACTCACAAAAATCTCGCCCCGGAGGCTTTTCTGTGTTGACCATTATTTGGCAATTGTGTTATCCCTGTGAAGGGTAATAATATCTTACATCCTTAGAAAAAGGAGGGAGGGTAGATAATATAGAGTCCGCAGTCCAGCCATGCTCTAAAATTTTACGTTTTCTGTCTGTATTATTCCTGTCCGTATCTGCTCTGCGAAAATCAATGAGTAGCACCAAAAAAAGAGTCAGAGTTGACGAGTCAATTCCGTAAAAAAACTATTCATCAAATTATAAAAATTTTTCAACGCCGCCTCTTCATTCCGCTTTGGATTTCTTCTTCATAGGCACCTATCGTTTACCCTGAGGGTCGCTGTTCCCTGTTTTCGTCAACGGTTCAGCAGCCCCTTGCCTCGCTAAGGTTTTATTTCCTTGCAAAACTGGGAAAACCGAGCTGTTTATCTGTGGCCAAAATTGTCACAAACGTCCGCATAATCAAATTAAATCAAACTAGAAGTAATGGAAAACAATGGTCAACAAATTTGGAAGATTATCAAAAAATATGCCTAGTGATAGATACTAACAAAATTTCTTAAAAGTTGAACACCTGACTACACCTCCCTACAGACTCTGTGCGCTGTTCTTCAAGCTGTCTTCCGTTTTCTCTCCTGTGGTGGGAGCTACATTTAGCCCTGGACTCTGATCTCCAAATGGAAATTCAACCTCATCTCTTGGATTATGACCCTTCCTCTCCTGGAAACACAGTGCCGCTTGCTCGGCCAACATTTCCAGATTATTTATTTACTTTTTGCAGACAAAACAACAACAATGAACATGCTGATTAACGGATAGCACGTGATTAGTTTTATTTGTTGTCGACCTACATAAAAACGTACATCAATTTAATTTTTCAATTTCAATTTCTCTCGCAATCTCAACGTGCGCTTATGAAATGGAAAACTGTATTCTCACTTAGAAGTTATGCGTATTTTCGTGTGCTTTGAATGCACACGGTTCTGAAAATATTTTCCGCGTGTTTATGTTTTATGACGAGTACACCAGTGTCATCTTGAATTAAAATATCTGTTATTTCAAAGGACAGCATCATTTCACGAAAAAGTAGAAAGCATTAGGAGTTTCTCCAGTGCATTTTATATTGTGCAAAATCACTGTTCTATATCTGTTTATCTACAAGGATTCATTGAGCTTCAGATATAAGGATGGCCAGCTCAGAGAGTGCGAATGAACAACATACAGTAGATTTGAAAAGTTCTGAAGACCAGACTCGTCGTAATGAAGCTCAGGTAAGAAACATTAACGTTAAATTAGAAGATTTTTCTTTATATATATGTATTTTATAATTTTGTGAAAGAGAGAAGCCGAGACCGAACGACTTCGACACACAAATCTAGAGTTTTGCAGTTGGAGAATAGGAAATGCTCTTTTAGTTGATTATGTTTTCTTACTGCAGCGGATGAATACTGGTTTTGTTTGGCGACTACGGCTCGCCTACCAAAACTTGGCGCAGTATAGCCCAGATGCTCTTGCGCCATAAAAAAGCCAAACAAACAAACAAACAAGACTACGGCTCGCGGCAACTTAACGAGGTCTGAACACACAAACATATGTATATGTGTGTGTGTGTGTGTGTGTGTGTGTGTGTGTGTGTGTATGTTTGAAAAACTGTTCGCTGAATAGAGATATTCGTTATTCGAAAGTGCCCGTTATAGAGATTTTACTGAACATATACACGTATTCACACACACACAGTCGAATCTCTATTTATCGAAGTCTCGATCCCGCCAAAAAGTTTTGTTAAGAGAAAAATATATTAAAATTTGAAAACAAGTCAGTATCCAATAAAAAAATTTACTAAAGAAGGTTTCGAAATAGAGATTTGATCATAAATATATAAATAAATAGACAGTTGTTCTTAAAAAGATGTAAAAATTCCAAGCATTTAATAATATTAAATAAAAGGAGGATTAAAACAATGTTGTTTGCTGCCACCTCGTAGCTTAATTAATTAATTTCAGCGTCCAACTCATGGCTAGTTCACCAACAATCCCGGAAACATGCTATAGCATTTGTTTAAGCCTTTGAGCACCAAGATAGTTGAACACATACTGGAAAATGTGGCACTTCCTTAATTTAATTTTACCATTAAATTTACCGCACACCTTATGTACTGCAGATGATGGTGATGAGCTATGTAAATGTTGATGAGCAACATGCTCAAGGAAGGTGGTACTGTAATTCCAGAAGAGAACTTCAATTTTTCTGCAACTTGAAGACCCATGAAAGTGAATGATTAGATAAATTCTGTGATATAACACTAGCTTAAGCTAACTTTAAAGATCATTTTATTAGCTAGGCACTTTTGGTGCAATTCTAATTAAGTTATCGCGTATTGTTGTAGTGCAGAACGAAACGTGCACTCTAAAAACTTCCATTTGTTTTTCACTATTGAGTCCGTAGGGTATTGCGTAGGGCATTATGAGCGTTGTTGCAGTGCAAAATGGACATGGCTAGTAAAACACGTCTTTATAATCAAATTAGTAGCAAGCTTAGTGTGCTGCAGATGTCCTAACTTGGACACAACCATTTGTTGGAAACTCACATGATAGCAAAGCCAAAAAAGGTTCTTGAAAATCTCGTGAATAAGTTTCATTGAACATTGGAAATATAAACAAGTTACAAAGAAAGAAAAATGAGCCAAAGGTTTGACAAAGGTGCCACAATTAGCAGCTCAGCACATATAAAATGCAAAAATGCGCAGAAAAGGTCTGTAAAAACATATTCACCAAACTTCTAGAAAATTAGGTTTAGAAGAGATGCGTGTGTGTAATCCTACTACATGTACGTTGATTGAAATCTTTCAACGGGTTGTGGATTCCATTAAACGACAAAAAAAAAATTATTGTTCAGTTGCAAAAACTTCGCTTGCTTAATCATGCAATATTTATTTGTTCTTGCTAATTTCAAATATGATTTCAAAATGTTGGTATCGGGCACAGTTTTTTAGCAATTTGATCTTACTTTTCTGTAATATAACTCATTTCATATACATACTTGCACTGAAAGAAAAACATCTTATTACATTAAAATGTCGTTGTATTAGATTTACTTCTGTATTTTGGCTGTACAATATCCCTTTTAAAAGTCCAATAATAGTCAGCTAACATTTTCGGACTCCAATTTGCTTTTCATCTTGATGAAAATCTTCTTGATTCATCTTGCTTTCATCTTGATGAAAACGTTCTCCGTGCTCATCACTCATCACTCAGAGCTCCCGGATTTTTTGGGAAAAATCCGAATGTGAATAGAGGAAATGCAGTATTAAAGGACATATTGCATCCCATGGAATTATAATATTTTAGAAATTGACTAACAAGTTCTTTATAATTTGATACCCTCCTGTTACCTAAAAATTCCACTACCACTTCATTAAAAGATTTCTATGCAACACCTTCAGTTTCGTTCAAATAGTCTTTAAGTATAGGGCTTTTTGTAAGTTTAATTCGTGGGCCAATAAAAATGCCCGGTTTGATTTTAGCTTCATTTATTTTGGGGAACTTATTTTTCAAAAGACGAAAGTCTTCTCTTTCTTTATCCATACCCTTTACAAAAAATTTTATGAGGTCTAACTTATTACGTAACGGTAGTAAGTACATTTTTCCGAAGATTTACTAATGGCTCATCAATGACATTCTTATCACCTGGAATAAAGGACAATCTTTTAGGACATTTAATTTTTACGTAATGAGACTTTTTGTCCCTACTATTCAATTTTCATAGAAAGCAGCAATATTTCGTATATTTCTACTTCTTCAATTCCAGTATTTTATTTAAAGTGGAAAATCAAGGAGTATGGCTAGGATCTTAAGATCTCCATAAATATGCCATACATGTATTTCATGCGCTATATTCTGAAGTATTTGTTTCATATTTGCACGTGTTTCTTTCATACATCCAGAATACGCAATGAGTACAGATGGACAAAGTTTCTCGTTATGAAGGAGGGCAGCTTTCAAGCTTAGTCTTGCGGAGTCTATGGAAAGTCTCCGTTCTCCTGGTTTCTGTTTGTGACCTAAAGATTCAAACAGTAAGTCTATATATCATTACAAAACACCAGATCACCACACTAAGGAAAAAACGGGTTCAAATTCATGTTGTTGTCGACGAAAAGTGCATGTTTTTGTACTTGCGTACAAAAGATTTCATCCCTTCAGTCTTCTTGTTGTGGCTCCAGAACGTCTGCCTATGACGTACCATTCTGACTAACTGCAGACAGATCCTTTGAGAGTCATAGGTCATTTTCTTTCATTGAAAGGCTAATTGTTCATTTAAATATTCGATTACAATAGATTGATGCCTGATAAAACAATTCTGACTTCATATTTGGCTTCAGCAACCACGAAAACTTAAAAAAAAAACATTAAAATTTTCTTTGCTACAAAATCTTTGTTGTTCTGTGTTACATAATGGTAGTTACACCACTGTCCCTCCCCCCACTCCCGATAATCGATAGAGTTATCGTACACGTAGCTGGGATTTGTCACCAAATTAGACGATCATACAGTCTGACTTGATTATCATACATACTCAAGTCTTGACTTTAAGGGAGAGTGCGTTTTTCCTCTCAACTCTTTCTAAACGTATTATTGGATCATAAATAATATTATATGTATAGCCGAATGTGTATCTCTAATGTGACCACTAGCGTATTAGTTAACTACCCTTCAATCTCGAAGTCAATTACCTAACTATATTCGCATTGCTTGCGAACATAGGTTCTGGGTATTCTTACAAGCTAATCTTACCTTAGGACTAAGTTTCTCAAATTTAAAGATATTGTCACTACTCCAGTAGACGGTAACTCGCCCAATGTTTTCTACTTTTATATATTTGGCAACTTCGGGTGGTGATACTTTTACAAGAATTAATATTTCAGCAGTTTGCGGTGTCTAGGTTCAATGCCAATATCCAAAAGTAGTGGGCCATCAGTGCCTTAGTGGGCAGTCCCCCCTCCCCAACTAGACATCCACCGGTACAAAAAAAAGTATTGAGTACTAGAAAGGGGCTCAGATTTTAAAAAAATTCGACCTCCAATTTTAAAACAATACAAATCACGAAAAATCACGATTTCGATCATAACGGACTCACAACGCGCATGCGTAGTAGCGATAACGGAAAGTTTCGAAAAGTCGCCAAAGTTATCATCTTCTGGAGTAACGCCGAAATATTTCTTCGACAAAATTAATGAGATGTCTCAGTCAAATAGCTATGTTTTGGTTCAGATACGATTTCTCTTCTGTGAGATTACTGTATAATACTGCAATCATTTCCAATTTCTATAAGCGACTATAAAAGTCTTGTATACGATTTTTCAAAAAAAAACCCACAAAACAACTTACAATCACTTCTACGCATTTCAAGTTTAGAGAGTGAATCATAAATACGATATCCTCATGTAGAAAGCAGTAAACATTGACCCTATCGGACAGTGATTGTAAATATAATCTTTAGCACAAAGTCTACTGCTTAAGAAAACAAAAACAAGGGACACATTGCTCACAAGTATTGTTAAAAGTCTAGTCTTTAGATTCTTTAGTTCTTTTTCTTCTTAATCTTCAGTTCTTACCGATTAGAAAACTTTCAGTATGTTTTAATGTTCTCTTCTTCAAGGGCTTCCTCTGATTCAGAAGTTGGGAGGCCAACTCCCAATTTTTCTTATTTCCCCCTAGATCACAACTCCCTATCTTTGCTCGCCTGAATCATGCGTATGCTTCGTCCAGTCCCCAGTCTTTAGATTATTTTTTCTGTTTTATTTTTATCTCTAGATCTCATCCCCATAAGGTTTCTCTCTAGTGCTATAGATGTTCTCTAAAATTCTCAAAGTTCAGAACTTCAATTATATATTGATCTCTGATCTCTACAAGAATAAAAAAAAATTTTTGGGGGGACATCACAGATAAACATTATGTTCTGAATGTCTTGTGTCATTTAGTTTCTCCATGAATTATTTTTATACTGTGCCTCAGATGTTGAAACTGGGTTTTTCAAAATAAGTGATTAGCCATAACTACACGCTTTGGCATTCGCAGGGAGGTGTTGGTGGGGAGGTTGTTGCCCCCATCAAGACCTAACACATTGCAATGAAATTTTGTATATTTAACATAGGAATATGTGAGTTGTAGCTCTGTAACCTCCCATTAAGCCTATAACCCCCTTATGAACTTTCTGCTTATGCCTATGACTATGTGGTCCAAAGAGTTCAAAGTCCGGTCTCTGTTGATTTCTGTAACTATTCCTTTTTCCTTAGAGCATTTGAATATGGATTCGGTTTTCGTTTTAATTTACAAGTTTCCATAGCTCTACCGTAACACAGAGGTATAGCGTTCGACTGCCTTGCCGTTAACCTAGGTTGTATTCCAAAGGTATTATATGTCCTTTTTTTATGCCAGTTATTCATCAGAGTTTGGTTCTGTGGGTCGCAAAGGCTCGGAATAATAGGAGAACAGTAGATTCCAATTCAGAATGACCTTAGCTGTCCTTGCGTTTCACAGGAAAATGAGGACAAACACTAGGGTTTTAGTGTACAGAATTGAAAGCCAGAGATAATTTCAGCTAAAAATTTTTTTATAAAAAAAGCTATTTTTTAAATCGCCAAAAATAAGATTGCTGGAACACAGGCGTTTTAAGTTTGACCCCCCCCCCACCAAAAAAAAATAGCACAACGTTAAACATTTCAACGACGTAAAATATCAAAATGTCGTCAAATGTCAAACCATCGTAAAAGGTCAAAACGTCGTAAAAAGTCAAAACGTCGCAAAACGATCAACATTATAAAGATGTTTGATTGTAGTTACGAAGTAACCACGTCACAGAAACACCACGTCATATGCAATTTAGGTTAACATTGTTTTCCTTTTTGTATTTCAGAGTCAGAGAAAACCAAAGAGAGGAGGATGCGTGAAGGTTCTGAAGTTTATATTTTTCTTAATGAACTTCATTATTTTTGTAAGTATATTTAAATTATGACATCATTCTTCAACAGTATTGAATACTCAAGCAAATCTAAAATGATAAATCTTTGAATATACTGTGCAGATCGAAAATGCCAAAAATGCATTAAAACCATCTATAAGACATTGCTTTTGGTGATATATTAAAATCATCTTATTATAAAATATTTTAACACTAAGGACTCGTCTTTAAGGAAAAAATGTAAAAACAAGTTTCAATATTTTGTGCTTATAGTTATAAGAAATCATGAAATTTCGAGATAGTTTTTCAGATAGTTTTCTTCAATATCATAGGCGTCTCCATTCTTTTTCATACCTCTTCCTTTAACTCTTTTCCTAGCTTTTCCAATTTTCGTTCTTCACCCGAAATACTCACATCTTCCCTTATTACTAACAATATGGATTGCAAAAGAAATTGCATTGTCCAATGTAAAAAGCGCAGTGAAATTTTGTGCGCATAGAGCATGCGCAAAATGGTTGTCAGAAAAGGATTCTGTTATTAATAAAGATGTGTGTTTTGATATATATTACTTTAATCATTCCCAATTGCATAATGTGTCAAACACCCTAAAATTACGCTTAATATTTGTAAATGTTCATTATAAAACACAGCAGACAGGAACACACTTCAAGGGAAGAAATTAAAAATATATCATCTTACATTGTGCAACTGTTGTTGAAAAGTTTGTGTATGACCGCTACTGGCAGAATTCTAATCGTAATGTATTAATTGCATTAATGGTATGCATACAAGAGCATAGTAGAAGCTTGGTATATGCATAGTCATATACATACTACTCGCAGAGAATTACAGATATAGCCAAAGTATCTTCTCCCCGTAACTATTTTGAGTTCTTTGACTGAAGTTGATGAATGCCTTACAGTTACAATGCCACAAGCACGTGTGAAAACACAAAAGAAGGTAAAAAAAAAATTGCAGAGTAAATGTCAGAAGAATAATGACTTACAGCGCGATGTAATGATGAAGACAAGATACAATACCGACAGTCTTCAAAAGTTTGTTACCATCTCCGGGTCGCAAAACAGCTCATCTTAATATTGGTTGATGGCGTAATACTCGGTAGCGATTGGGGGTAGATTCATTAGCGTGGCATTAGTTCTTAAAATTTTTACATATAGCTAACTTTTGTGAGCTCTCTTTTAAAATCAATATTATCTCTATTTAATATTTTCTCTTTTAAAATGGGCCTTTGCGAAATTCATGAAACGTTTGGAATTCGAACCAGTGAAACTATAATTGCTGTTGCTTCTATCAAGATTATTCGATGAAGTTGATGCTTGTGTTATAAGTATTATCAATGTTAAGTTACCGACAAAATGTAGTTTTTGTCTTATGAAATGTGTCTATTAAAGTGTTACTATTATTCATCATCAATTATGATTAGTGTTGCGGCATCGTACTGTTCGCTCTTGGGATAATGACGCTTGTTAGTCGTGCATTCCTTGGAACACTACTGGACATAGACTCCGTTAAGGTTACAAGCATAATCCTCATAGTCAGTGGCGCCATAATGGCGCTGTTGTCATTCATAGGATGCTGTGGTGCCGGAAAAGAAAAGAGATGCCTCCTCCTAACAGTGTGTATTCATCTTCGATTTTTATCTAGAAACTGTATATTCATGTAACTTCTGACGAAGTATAGAAAATGCTCGTTTGCTTATTTTTCAGTATTTCTGCTTCTTGTTGATAATAATTCAGGTAGTGTTGACTGCAGGAATCATCATGTTCATATTTAAGGAAAAGGTATGATATTTTTTTTCTTTTTATTACTATGTATTGAAATTCGTACTGATTATATTATGTAATATAGTGGTCACAACGTTGCGATGACAATCCAAAGTTTAGCAGTTGGGATCCGGTCCACGGAGTGGAATTTTTTTTTCTTTCAAACTCTTGCGCATCAAAATCAATTCTACTTGGAAGTGTAATTAATTAATTAATTAATTTTAATTAGTTTATGGCTGCCCTTTTCGCGGATTTCAGAGGCCGTATATCAGAAACTTATGTACGAAAAAAAGGGAATTTCATTCTCCTGTCCTGGTTTCCGGGAAGGTTAAGGCATTCCGCTTCATATGAAGGGTCCTGGGTTCAACCGCTGTTTCGGGACAATATCTCTTTCTCGTCTTTTCGAGAAAGATCTAAATAAAATCACTCTAGCTAAAATGTAGGTTTCAAAACTGTTGTCCCTCATAATCCTCCACAAAAAAAATCAAAAAAACGTGGCTTCACTTGTATATCTATTGGCAATTCTGTTAAAACTGTGGAGGGTAATGATATCTTACACGCCTTATATACGAAGAAAAATAGCATCATTCTTGCATCCACGTGTAGGTGAATGCACTCCGGATCGATCTTATGGCTCCACCCGCTCTGACGGTACTGAAGAAACTGAGGAACAAGCAAGATATAAATTCTTATTTTGAAAAGGGTATCAAAATGATTATTGCAGATTGGACTTACGCTGGCTAAAAAGTTTCCGCGTGTCGCGGTCACCAGAGAGGTCTTTTAAAACTTACAGCAATATACCAAATCAGTGTATGTCAATTTTGTAAAATGTGGTTTTCCTGAAGTCAGAGGTGAGGATTTTGAATGCTAGGGGAGAGTTCCTCCCCACGTCAGATGACTTCGAGGACCATCTAGCTTGCAATGTAAGCGTCGTGACATCTGAGATTCCGACTCAAGTGATTTTTTGGACCCAGAACGATAATTAAGATGGTGGTGGACATGGATTTCTCTCCGCAGGAGAAGCCAGTCAAGCTTTGAAAATAGCGAAAGTGTTCCTTTCAAATAGAGATAAAAGTTCGCAAAAACTCGTGTATGTGGAGAATGAGATTTGTAGGGTAGCTGATAAAAATAAAACACAATGTAAAATAACCGATTCGTTTGCATAATAATTTTGAAATCTGATGTATAAATCATTGTAAAGAACGAAGCAATAGGCATGTAACCTAAATTACTCTTTATTTCGTGACCAGTTTTTTGCTTTTGTCCTGCATTGATTTAACGTTTTCCCGCATGTAACTTTTTTCTTTTCGGTCCTTTAAATAATATTAAATCAGGGTTTCACTGTATATGATATAAGTAATAAATAACAGTATAAATAACAAATAGTTATAATAATTAATGTAAATTAAGAATTATAAAAGGAATGCCATTGGTCAAAATAGACTGCGCGATCGTGAAATATTGGTTAGCGAGCATAAATATGCCAGTAAAGTGGATTTAAGAATATATTATTGATTCATCAAACATAAAATCTCGAGAAGTAATAAGGCTCCTAGAAAAGAGAGCTGGCATATATTCGCCATTTTCTTACCATCGTATCACGTGATCCTATTCACTGCTTTGTTAAAGTTGAGTGATTTACAAGTGTGTAATTTTTAATAAAATAAGGTGAAATGGACGAGTGTTCCACTGGGAATTGTTCTAATCATTCGAGGAATAAACATAGAATGTTTGCAGCGTAAAGTTTGTTTTGATTATTTGCATTATAATTTTACATTAATCGGAAACTAAGTTAGGGTTGCAAATTGTATTTATTGGGGACATCTTAAAAGTTGCGCCAATGTTTACATTCGTCGGATAATCGCGGATCGTTAATTATTTTTATGCCAAAATAGCGATCATCGTTCCAAAGTGGAAAACCTTTATCGCCAAGGTAAATGAAACCGGAAGTGTACAGGAAAATGGCGCTTGATGTTCCGGCCTATCATTCTAGGGGCTCTAGCGAGAAGCAACATTTTAACTTTTTATAAATGTATAAGTTATATATAAAAATTATTTTTTATATTCATCGAACTGTATTTAATAATGTATATTATATTTTTATAATATTAATTTTCGCGTTTTTGATGCTTGTAAAGTTACGAAGAAATTATAAATAATACAAATATTTATGTAATTAAAACAATTTAATGCTTTTTGCATCATGACTAATTAAAATTTGTTCCAATAAATAAAAATAGGGGGGCCTATACAAAATAATTTCCCACCTAAGGGCCGAATAAACTTCACTGCTTCCATTTCAACTTGATACAATGGGGCGGTTTTGCGAAAAGAGAAAGAGTCAAATATACAGATAAAAATTCATATTTCAGTTGTGTTGATGATATTATCCAATCAGCTTCTTCGTCATATAAATCAAATTAACATATAATTGAAGTATCATAATTATATCATTTATGATCAAGATAGACCATGTTTTGATAGTCCACGTTTTAAGCTCAAACTGAAGCTATATTTGACCCACAGTAGTCGCAAGAATTGGAGGGTCACTGAAGCTCATACAGAGTTGTCGTTGGTTCGATTCTAACCCGAACCGATTCTTTTTTTTTTTATTTGTACCACTCTAAAATTCTTGCTATGGTGCGTGACCTTAGCTTGAACTTCGAACGCGATCAATCAAAACATAATTTGCCATCAATATCTCACAAGATTATAAAAACATTGCCTTCGTAGTTTTGTGTGTGCTAACCACTGATAATCATGCTATCGTTGGAAAGGGTTAAAAAATTATAATAATCGTAACAAATATTTAAATTAAATCATCAAAATTATGACTTAACTGTTATATTTCAGATGGACAAAAATATCGAATCGGACCTTGCTTCAACAATACCTAGTTATGGTGATAATGTCGCCATTACTACAGCATGGGACTCCCTTCAGAGAGGCGTAAGTCTATAATTATTAGTAAAAATTTGTATTAAAACTTCACTTTTTCTTCCATTCCCCCAGCTCTCCAATTATTGTGCATGTATACATGTATTGTTCTTTTCAGAGGCATTTACAATTTTGCTGAAGGCAGGCTGATTTATTTTGCCACCTTATCTTACGAAACGTAACAAAGCGTAACAGAGATATTGGCGGTTTTTTTTTCAAATTCTTAGTTTGTCATTCTTGGCGATTATTTCAAAATTGTCTTTTCACAAGTATTTTGACGCCTTTTGTGCCTCTCAAGGCGGCGCCAATGAAATTGGTGCCCTTTGCCAATGCCTAGTTACACCTCTGAATATGACAATTCAAAATTCGTAATTCAATTGACCACCAAAAAACTCACACCAGCAGGCCTCTAGCCAAGCCGGGGCCATCAGGGGTGTGGCCAAGTTGCCCCATCAAGCTATTTATATATACATAGAACGATCCCCGAGTGCCCCATGCCCCATATGCCCTTTGCCTTGCCCCAGTTGATCCTTCATCTTGGCTATAGGCCTGTAGCCCCGCCTTTGCAAACCTCGGCGGCAAAAAAACTTGTCGTCGAAAATTTGCCGCCGCAGGCTTCAGCTTACTCAAACTATTGGTAAAGCCGCCATTGGCTCTTTTATTATAGTTGTCGTTTGATTTTAGATGAAATGCTGTGGCGTTGTGACAGAAAATATCACAGTGGGTTGGACAGCGTGGTCAATTTTAAATTCAGACATGTATGGAAAAGACGATCTGGTGCCAGTTTCATGCTGTAAGAGGAAAAACGAAGAAGACAATTGCGTCACTAATCCTGGAAAAGGGCACGTTCATGATTCGGTAAGTATTTCATCATCCTTTTCACCTTTTTATGCGTTTGAATAAGGTTTTCAGACAAATTTCACTCTATTTTTAAAATACGCTTAAACTATAAATTGCGAATTAGCATAAAGAAACAGAAAATTAGCATTATTGCGTTTATAATTAAAAAATAATTATCCGGCTTGAGAAAATTCTGAGTATTGCTTATTAATATTAATTGTCAGAAAAAAAAATGAAACAGCATGAAATTTAGAAGAAATTAAGATTCAGTCAATTCAGTTTCAATTGATTGCGAAAATAACAACAAAAAGCAAATTGGCTGTCTCTTTCTTGATTAGAGATGTGTCGTTTACTGACCTAATTAGATAAAGATGCTGTCCATCAATTTTTTTTAGACATAATAGTTTATTGATACGACACGTCTGTCTATCTATCTATCTATCTATCTATCTATCTATCTATCTATCTATCTATCTATCTATCTATCTATCTATCTATCTATCTATCTATCTATCTATCTATCTGTCTGTCTGTCTGTGTTTGTGTGCATGCGTGCGTGCATGTATGTATGTATGTATGTATATGCGTACGTACGTACCTCTGCCCTAAGAAACCTAGATCTATATATACACCACTATTCTAGAACCCAGATCATATGGATAACCACATTTAAATAAAAATGTACAGGAATGCCATTATAGTTGTCCCTCTTATGAATCATCGTGTAGACGATATTGTTCCTGAATCTTAAACGATAAAATTATAAATTGATATTCAATAAGTTCATGAAGCACATTGAATAGATCAAATTACAGAAAAAATCAATGTAATAAAATTTATTCTACAAACGCAAATGGGATGGAATCACGTTTTTAATTAATAAATACATTTCTAAAATTAAATATTATATTTTTAACTATTTAATTTCTTTTCAGATCATCTCACTGGCTTTTATCATGAATAATTTATATTTGAGGAGTTTGGTATCAAAGACGGAAAACACCACTTCGAATTTTTTAAAAAAAGCCGAAAACTTGAAACATATTGTTATGACACCAATACCCTAAGTCTATCTTTGAATGAGATTTTCTTCATGTTCTGGCCGTTTTTGAAACTAAAAAGCCCTCAAATTTGAATTCGGCGTAAAAGAACCTATAAGAATGAATCAATAACTCAATTACGAAAAAACGTAGACGTCCGTAGACTTTGATACCAAACTCCTCATATATGTAATATCAAAGCTTTCAAGATTGGAATAATTTCAGCTAATTTGTCTATAAAACCGGTTAGAATTCCAATTAACGTTTTGGATATAATAGAACGCGTATATGCGAAACACAATAAGTTTAATTCATATTAGTTTGAGCAATTTTTTTAAATGGAACTTTGAGAATATGTCCTCGAGTATATGTAAGCTGAAGATGAGAAATAAGATCAAAATGGGAAAATTACATGTAAGATTCAAAATATATGCAGAATCAAGAAGTGTAAAGGATATATATATATATATCATCATCATCATCATCATATTCAACCATTATCTATCCACTGCTGGATGAAGGTCTCTCCAAATGCTTTCCACACAAGTCTATCCTGGGCCATTCGTTTCCACGTCACCCCAACCTCTTTTCTTATTTCATCCACCCATCTAGTTTGAGGACGTTTTCTAGGTCTTCGGTGGTCTCTTGGAATCCAGTTCAGAATTTCTGTTGTCCATCGTTGATCAGTTCTTCTTGCAATATGCCCAGCCCATCGCCATTTCAGCCCTTTTACTTTAACAATGATGTCCTCTACTCTAGTTTGCTCTCTCACCCAAGTGTTCCTTTTTCGATCTCTCCTAGTTATTCCAAGCATGCACCTCTCCATGCTCCTTTGCGTTGTCTGTAACTTTCGTATTGCTCCAACAGTTAGACTCCATG
>QLNU02015003.1:59054518-59079891 GCA_006491805.2 Dysdera silvatica
AAACTCCTTTAGGTCCTTTAATACTTATCGAGAGAGTGCTGAGACCACACGTATTGTAATAAAAGAGTTCTGTGAACTAAAACGTTTGAGAACCACTGTTCGAAATTATTAACTTTTAAAAATGTTAGGTCTTGCATTAAAACAATATGTTTAAGGGGGCACATAGCCCATAAAGTTTCAAAAATTTACCTTTTTTTATTTTTTTTTTATCAGAAAGCCCAAATATTTCTGACCATTTTAAGACCAACCGTTTAAAAATATTTACATTAGAAGTTGAATTACGAAAAAAAATCTAAAGAGTACTGAATCTTCAAGGATATCATTTTAAAGGGACGCAGAGTTTGTTTACATTTAGTTTCGATGTTTTCGTATTCATGTATTCGTTTAAGAATTTTATGCGCATTGTAGGAGACGTGTCTACATACATACTTTCTTATTTTATCAACAGATGCAGGACAAATGAAGTAAACTACTCTACGCACTTTATGTTTGTAAACAAACCAGTGTTCCCTAAAACAAACCACGCTTTTGCGATTGCCTGCTGCTTGTTCCACGTTTGGTTTTTTGACCTCGTTTTTGCGATCCAGGTTTTGAAATCCTATTTTCTTTCTTTTTTAATACATATATTTATATTTTGTCGTTTCTCTTACTCTATATATTATCTATATATTATCAGTGTTATGGCGAATGTTATTCCCACTAAAAAACGTGCATCCGGAACACGGCCAAAAAAAAGAAAATTTACCGGAAATGTACATACACGAAATCATAAAATGCTGGACGAAAGCACATCGAGCAAAAAATTAAAGCTGTGCTTTGAAGAAGATTCTCCTGTAGATCAAACTTTTGAAGGGTACCGAATATTGGATAAGGGTCTGATGTTTGAGGCCCTGGAACAATTCCTTTCTTGCAAGGTATGTGGTTGCAGCATTACCATCAGTGAATTAATTACCAGTGGACTAGCATCTAAATTTATTTTGAATTGCTCAAGCTGTGGACAAATCGGTTCTTTTCTCAGCAGTAAATTTATTGGCCCGAAGAATGCTGTTGCAGAAATAAACCGTCGGTTTTTATATTCCATGAGATGTCTGGGTCAGGGATTGTCGGGGATGAATATGTTTTGTGCTGTAATGGATTTGCCACAGCCAAATGCAGAAGGGTCGTATAATCGACAAATCAAACACCTTGAATTAGCCACCTCGAAAGTTGCCACAAAATCCATGAAGAAGGCTGCGGAAGATGAGGCACTACTTACAGGGTCATCGAACATCATCATTAGTGGGGACGGTACCTGGAAAACCAAAGGGTATATGTCTTTGGTAGGTGTGTGTACTGTTATTGGTGAACAGTGTGTGAAAGTTATCGATAAAGAAGTAATGTCAACTTTTTGCAAGGGGTGTGATGCATATAAAGGTATTCGACGTGGTCCAAACTTCGATAAATGGAAGGCCTTACACGAACTTGAATGTTTGAAGAACTATACGGGTTCATCGGGAAGTATGGAGGCGGTAGGCATGTGCCGTATATTTGAACGATCAGGGGCACTAAGAGATGTTAAATACAGTGGATATATAGGAGACGGGGATTCAAAAACATTTTTATCCATAAGGAATTTACAGCCATACGATGATGTAGACATTAAAAAAATTGAATGTGTTGGTCACATTCAGAAGCGCATGGGAGCCAGGCTAAGGAAAATGAAACAACATATGTCTGGAAAGAAATTAGAAGATGGCAAGTGTCTTGGAGGAAAAGGCCGGCTCACTGATAAAGAGATAGACCAACTCAGTTCCTACTATGGGAATGCAATCAAGGAGCATAAGGACAATTTAAGTGCGATGAGGAAAGCAGTATGGGCTGTCTTCTTCCATAAAGGATCAAGTGATGCTGATCCACTGCACCATTTTTGCCCATGAAGCTTTGTGGCGCAGCTTCAGGATATTTCGCCGCATTCACTTTACGGCTATCATGAGGTGTAGTGAAAAACGGATGCACCGAACGACCTTTCCCATCAAATTGCACAGGTCGTTGCCAGAGGGTGGTGTTGTTCGCAAGAAGAACGACTGGATGGCCACCAGAGTATTTCGGCATAGACAGGACGCCGGAACGACGCAATCAACCACCGAAGGCGGGCTGGGAAGGATTATGGAGTGTTATGGGCTGACGGAATTACAGGAATGACAGCCGGAAGGTGTTTATCACTGCCAGCGCAATGGCGGGGATCGGTGGGATCGGATGAACCTGGTGGCGAGGCGAGGCCTAAACGGCGGCGGGCGAGAAGGAGCTCCTCCCTGAGGTAGCCGTAGGCCGGACACCGCAAAAGAATGTGTTCCAGTGTTTCGTCAGCACCTTCCTGACACTGGAGACACACAGGCGACGGGAGTTGCCTAATGCGGTGGAGGTACTTGTTGGTGAATGCACAGCCAATTCTGAAACGATGCAGCCTGGTCTGTGCCCCCACCTGGGAGACCATCGGGGAAAAGTACGACGACTTTCGCACCTCGAACTTTGATCGGAAGTGCCCCGTAATGTCTCTTATCAAGAGGTTCACCATGTCACTTCGATAGGTGTCCTTCAGACTCCTCATTGATTTAAAACAAATGGCAACAGATATATTTTGCTAGCATTTTATGAAGGGAAACTGTATAATGATGTTGCATGCAATTTTTCATACCTGAGTTTGTGTTATTTTAATATAAATTGTTGAAATCTGGGCTGTTTTGGGACATTTTTGAGGCCAGGGATATGTGCTCCCTACGTGTTTCTCTCAAGACTGTATATTTCACCCTTGTGCCCAAGATATTTACAACTTCATTTGTGCTGCCGTAATGAAATTTGTCATGCTCTTATAATAATACATGGTAAAAATTGCAAGAAATTAAACATTTTTATATATATTAAAAAAATAATGGACAAAAAACAAATATCGTATTTGGATCGCCGCTCCAAGACCGCTGCGAAAACTTATAATTAGGTGGAAAGCTAACAGAAGTTGCAAAAAACTTAAAACTATAACATCCAAGGAAGGTTCTACATACTCGTCTGTTGTATTCTAAACAAGTTTATGAAGGTAGGTTGATGCAAATAGATAATAACTCCAATGTTGACAAATATTTTTCTTTAAACGCGTTTTTCTCAAAACAGTAAATTTTATCCTTGCGCGCAAGATATTTAAAAAACTTTTTACACTAGTATAATAAAAATTAGCACACTCTTGTAGCCATGCATAATTAATAAAATGACGAAAAAGATAAGGGATTAAGTAATAATATTTTTATCTAGATGCATTTTAATATTGAAAAAATGGCAAATTTTAAAAGTTTTATTTTTTATTGTTTTAAAAAATATTAAGTATCATTATTTTCTTAAGATTTTTCGTTAGTTGAATGCTATACTCATTATTTATCATTTAGCACATTACTTTTGGTAATTAGATAATAACAACCAATTATATTATGCGCGCAAAATGGTATTAAAAATTTTAACGAGCAAAATCTAGTATAATATTTTGATTTATTATAAAAAAATAGCAATATGTAAATACATTTTGTTAATGATTTTAGTAAGCTCATAATACAATAATCCTATGTGCAAATTTTTATTTTTGGATATGTGTTATTTTAAAAGTTATAGAATGTTGAACTTCAGCCTATCAGAAGGCATTTCGTAACACTTAAGGGGTATGTGCCCGCTTAATTCCTTGGTATTTCTGAACTTGTGAGAATCCATAGAAAAACTGACCTAATTAAGGATTTTTAAAAAGGGTACAAAAACTAATGACATCCACGCCGTAGGGTAGGGGTAACGCATTTGTTTACCTTGCAGGAAGCCCAAGTTGAATCCCGGTGGTTATTAATGATTTCAATTTTTGCCACTATTTTCTATTTTAGGATTTAATTCCTTAGGCGTCAGAGGTTAGGATCTTTCAGAGATCATAGGTCTTGACCTAGCGTGAGTTTTGCTGTCCCTATGTCTTAAAAATAAATTAAAAAAAATCTCTTTACACATTTATTTTGACGTCCTCTATTACAGATTGGGAAAGATGTTTACGAAGAAATGGTTAGGAGCATTCCTCTCTACAAGAATAACTCGAAAATTACTATTGCTTGGCAAACTATTCAACGATCGGTGAGTTTTCTGCCGTGACCAATTTTACGATATCAGTTTAGGCGATTTCATTTAAAAATTCAGATCTTAGATGAATAAATCTTAGGTAATCAGATCTTAGATAATATCAAAATCATATTATCAAAAACAAGCTCTTAGATAAACAAAGTAGAAACACTAAATGTTAAAGAAATTCTCATCCTTTTTGCATAATGCTCAGCTTTTAAAGACATTCTATTTTATTTGGTAGATTAGATGCTGCGGCGTTGTTACAGGTACTTATACCGCAGGATGGCTTGCATGGGGAGGACTGAATCCTAATGTATTTGGCGACGATGTGAAGGTTCCCTCGTCTTGTTGTAGAAAAGTGCAAGATACAAAAGAAATAGAGGCTTGTCAAAGAGAACCTACGAAGGTGAACGCGTATTTAGAGGTATGTGTGCTGCGCTGAAACTAATTTGCTCCTGTTTCTCGTGAGCCTCTTTTTAAAATCATTTCGAAAGTGCTAACTTTTGAAAATGAGGAAAAAAAATTTTTTTTTGGTTATCTGCTAACAAGATTAACCAGGTACACAGTGAACTGATTGCTAAAATTTCTGCAACTAGTTCGCCAAACCAGTTATTCAAATATCTGCAATTAAGCGAACCGGATGTTAGAATTTTAGCATTTCATTACTGGAGGCATGTAATAACTTATTAATCCCCTGTAAATAACAATACACGTAATTCAAAAACTATTTTGCGTACTTAAAAACGGAATAAAGATTTTGTAAACACACCCTGTATAATATCTGTAGTTCTATCAACTCTAGCCATATACAGATTACATATAAAATACATGTAACGAACGGCAAAGATACTAGCCCAAGGGTGGGGAAACATTTGCGTGTTGAAAGAGGGCATGTAATTTTTAATTAACATTTACACAAGATTAATTAACACTCAATCGTGTCTGTTAGTTGGGGAGGATTATTTCGGTGAATCTTCTTTTGTATTTTAAATATGTTCACTTTAAGATTACAATAACAGTAAGAAAGGTGGAATAAAAGCATATTAATGTAAATAAAATGTTTTTTTCTGAAAAAGTTTAATTTATTCGAAAGATTACGTTTAATAGCCTAAAAAGGGCCATATAAGGCTATGAGGCCGAAAGTTTTTTATCAGTTAACCAGACCAAATAAAACAAGCATGTGAAAGAAAATTGCCTAAGGTCGATATTTAAATTTAGCGAGTTTCAATTAACATTAATTCGCAATTCTCTAATTCGCAACTCTCTAATCCACCACTCTCTAATTCGTCACTCTCTAATTCTCAAGTAACTCGGTAGATTTTCAACGTTAACAATAACCATCATTATTGCATTTACGGAAGACCTTTACCTTACCCTTTTTATTGCGTACAGACAGAAAAACCAAAAGCAATAGCGGGTTCAATATCTATTGAAACCCGCTAAAAAGCATGGCCATATCATGAATGAATATTTGCAAGTGTAAAATTTATAAAATTCTTGGTACTTAATACAACTACTGTTTTGTCTTTAATTTTTGTGGCTACTACAAAAAATAAAATGTACATTTTCGGGTTATCTTCTCTTCTTGCAGTAAAACTCGTTCTTCAAAATTCAAAGCTAGATAGCCCTATTTTTCAATACAAGGGAGACGTGATAATTGTTTATGAATATAATCATTCATATATCGGTTAGACTAAACACTCCTGTAAATTGTGACTTTTCATGAATATGAAAATACGTTGAAAAGACAAAATTTCAAAACTCTTCTCTTGCCCTTAATTACCGGGAGAACAATCATAATTTAAAATTTTTAGACCCTTCTAATATTTGTCAGCCTAGATCGCTATTGGAGCTGAACTTTCTATCCAGTGTTTTTCCATATACTATAACAAAAAAAAATCGACGCACCAAGAAGGAGTTGTCCGATTGCGATAAAAATTGGTGGATTTGAAGAACATACATAGAAAAAGAAACGATTAAAATTTCAGAATAATTGAATGATTTATTGCAGAGTTTGACCGTTACAAAGGGAGGAAGTCAATAAGGCGTTGGTCCACCTCTGGCCTGGATGCAAGCTGTCACCCGGCGTGGCATAGACTGATAAAGAGCCTGGGTAGTGCCTTGCGGAATTTTTTTTGCCAAATTGTCTCCAACTGTCGGGCTAAATCATCAACATTCCGGGATGGTTGCAATCGCCTTCCCATAGCATCCCAAATGTGCTCTATGGGAGAGGGAGATCGGGAGACTTAGCTTGCCAAGGAAGTTTTGAACAGGCTTGAAGACAATTCATTGCAACATATGCCGTGTGCGGCCGGTCATTGTCTTGTTGAAACGTAAGTTGAGGGTGTCGCAAAAGGATCGGTAACACAACCGGTCGTACAATGTCATCTACGTACCGCTGTACTGTAAGTGTGCCAGAAATGACCACCAAAGGGGTCCGGCTATCAAAGGAGATGGCACCCCAGACCATACCGCCCTGTTGTGGGCATGTGTGGCATGCGATAGTAAGGGCAGGATTACCACGCTGATCTGAACGTCTTCAGACACGTCTACGGTTGTCGTCAGGACACAGTTGGAAACGGGACTCGTCACTAAAGACTATACGTCCCCAGTCAGCGCAGTTCCAAGTTGATCGAGCCCGGCACCACTGTAATCGGACTTGACGGTGCAAAGGCGTGAGAGGCAAGGGGTGTAACGGTCGTTGCGAACGTAAATTCAGCTCTTTCAGTCGTCTTCAGAAGATCATGTTGGACACGTGTGTGCGGGCCACACCTTAGATAGTTGATAATGACGAATCCGGTGCTGTGACAGCTGCTCTGACAATTGCTCTGTCTTCCCGTTCTGTTGTGGCCCTAGGTCGACCGCTGCCGTCCCGACGCTCACATCTGCCGTTGTTGACCCACTCTTGCCAGCACCGTCCAATCGCCGCATCACTTCGACCCACATGTCCAGCGATTCTTCGATTCGTCCAACCAGCCTCTTTCAGTCCGATAGCACGACTGCTTTCAAACTCTGACATATGCCAGCAACGAGCACGCATCTTTCGGCGAGTCATTGTTACAGTCGATGTAAGATATCCGCAGTCAAAATGCAACAGAAATTTTGACCACTCTAACACCTTTGATTAAATTCACAAAATATCTTCAGTGTAGAAAACATGTAAGATACTAAATTCCAAAACGAAAGATTTCAATCTTTATTTTACTTTCGAAAACATCTCTTTTCCACTCAAAAACCAACTCTTAATCTCAAAAACTCAAAAAACTAAACTATTATACAAAAATTAATTTCTTTTTCTTTTCTTTTCTCGTAAACACAAAACAACAACAAAAAAAACCGCTATTCATTCATTGGACACCAAATTTTAATCATTTGCATGTTCGGTCAAAATGTCTTTGCATACGAAATTTCATTACAATCGAACAATTCCTTCTTGATGCATCGATTTTTTAGTTATAGAGTATGTATTAACAGCCAAATAACCTTGTTAATGATTTTAAATCAACGCCTGCTTTTAGCGTTGTGTGAAAGGCCTTTTTGAACTTCATTTGTTAATTACGTCCTATCCTCTCTTTTTCAATTTTATCTCCAGTTCCCTGTTTTGATATTTTCTGTCAATGGGAGGCGCTGAGGACAGAAAGAAAACTGTGGCAAAACTCTGGGTTCACTTGGAGTTTATCCCAGTCGTTATCTGACAAAGGATAACGACATCTATCTGAAATGCTACTCTACCCAGCATAAAAACCTACATTCCACAATGCTGATACTACTATTTAATCTACTATGGATTTAACGTCGTACTAAATTGTAATGTATTTTAGGATTGCTATGAAAAACTGAAAGACATATTGATAACTGACTCAAACATCATTGGCAAAACCAGCGTTGGACTTTCGTTTGTCCTGGTAAGTATTAATAATTGGATAGGTGTAAATAAATTATTAATAATTGGATAGGTGTAGTATTAAATTTTACTGCATAAAGTATACACTGTGCTATTGATATGTATCATAAAATCAAATAGATCGATCAAAGTTTTGACTTATGTGGAGCATGATTAACTTAAAAAGTTCTATAGTGTCTTACAATAGGCCTTCATGCCATATTGATAAGGATGTTGACAAAATTTTGGGGCAATTAATCTCTTCTCCTCATGAAGGTACTTCAGGGCACCAGGTGCACTCTGATAGAAGGATGATGGCTTGCAATTATGCCGGGAATCTCAGACATGTTCAATGGTGTTCAGGTCTGGAGATCCGATTGACCACCTAGATGAAGTGGTAATCTAGATCACCAACTATTTCCTCCAATATTCTCACTTTCAAGGAATTCGTTAGTTCAGCTCTTTGTGGACGTGCATTATCATGCATCAAAAAGTTAACTGAAGGGTCTAAGACAGTGGTTCCCAACTCAATTTAAGTCGCGGACCACTTTAGCTTGAGCCTAAAACGTGGAATATCAAAACATGGTCTATCTTGATCATAAATGATATAATTATGATACTTCAATTATATGTTAATTTGATTTATATGACGAAAAAGCTGATTGGATAGTATCATCAACACAACTTAAATATGAATTTTTATCTGTATATTTGACTCTTTCTCTTTTCGCAAAACCGCCCCATTGTATCAAGTTGAAATGGTTTGTTTGTTTGTTTTGTGGTTTTACGGCTCAAAGACTACAATGGTCATGCTGCGCCGGGACCTACTGTTTTCCGAGGAATCCGAACCTCTTAAGGCCTAGGGAACCAAACCCCGGACTACAGTGAGCAGTGCGATCTTTATGAGATCTCTGAGTAAGCGTTCTTTGCACTGCTGGGAGTCGAACCCGGATTAGCGGCGCACTAGGAGAACGCGTTACCACACTGCGCCACCGCAGGGCCACATGTAGAATATGTGTTACTTCAGCGAAGGACATGTAAAATACTAATTGATGTTAAAATAATCGTTAAAATATACGTAATAATAACATAAATAATCGTTAAAATATAAGTAATAATAATATAAAGAATGCTAAAATATAAGTAATAATAATATAAATAATCGTTAAAATATAAGCAATACAATATAAATAATCGTTAAATATAAGTAATAATAATATAAATAATCGTTAAAATATAAAGTAATAATAATATAAATAATCGTTAAAATATAAGTAATAATAAATAATCGTTAAAATATAAGTAATAATAATATAAATAATCAGCAAACATAAGTAATAATAATATAAATAATCGTTAAAATATAGCACACAATATATAAATAATCGTTAAAATAAACGTTACTGAATTAAAATAACTAACTTGCAAGAAACTATAAAAATAAAACTACCGATATTTTTGTCATTATTTTCAAAAATAAAAAGAATATAATAAGATTGAAGTCTAATATAAAAAAAAAAAACTCCCCTACAACTCGTAACAAATTTTAAGAAGGCTTTTGAAATATAAAATAAATGGAATATATGCAATACCGAAAGCGTATTTAGGAAGTTGAATGAAACCAACTAACTCGTTTGCATCTGTCCACTTACTGCTGAAATGTTTTCCTTTGAAATTTCAATCTCGCCAAATTATCCTCGCCAAGGTTTGTAATCGGCGATTTTTCTACGTTTTTTATTAATTTTTTCGAAGTTCATATGGGAATTCGGCTGCTAATTTTTGCGTGATGGGGTTATTAGTTTGTGTACTTTCGACTGTACTTTTTTCATTAAAATCGGCGTCTGTCGGTCAAAAGACCTTCCTTTTTAGTAAAAAAAGGCGCCGGGTCCTTTTTTGGTGGGGAATATGCTTGTAAAATCGTTCTTCGGCAAAAAAAAAACAAAAAAAAATAATAAACAGAAAAAAAAATCTAATGATAATACGGTCAAACCTCGTTAAGATGAACACGCTTAAGACGAATTACTTTTAATACGAACCGTTTTCTGAAGTTCCGTCAGATTGTAAAATACTACAAATATACCATCAATTTCATTTTTATATTTAATTTTAATATTTAATAATTTTTATAAGTACTTTTTTTTAATTATTATTTCTTTTTAAATAATGACCCGTCTCGCGGACCATTTGGGACTCCTTCACAGACCACCAGTTGGGAACCACTGGTCTACGACAATGGCGGACGCAGACTTTCATTTGGGGGGTTACGGACAGAATTTGCCATGGTATTGGAATAACACCCTTCATTTATCATGCAAGTTGGAATTTTTTACAGTGAAAAAATATATTTTGGGGGGTCATGACCCCTGTGATCTCCCCCTGTGTCCGCCCTTGGTCTAAGACCTCGTACGGGACTCTGAAATGGCATTGAGTAATCAGGGTAGTACTTTCAAACATATGGAATACAAGCCTCAATCAAATAAGTCAGTGGTTCCCAACCTTTTTCAAGCCGCGACCCAATTTTATAGTAACCCAGTCATTCGCCACTCCTTTTTATAGTAACTCAGTCATTCGCCACTCCTTTTTATAGTAACTAAAATATCTGCGATTCCCCCGTGTCCGTCACAGCCGCATTTGCATAATAAAAGCATTTTTAACAGAGTAAAGAAAACACATTAAATATAAAATTATATTATATTAATTATATATATTGTATTAATTAAATAAATGTATATTATAGATATAAAACTAACAACCATTAGTAGAATGTTGCAATATAAGCAAGTTAAAATATAAAAGCGTTGGAAACATTGAATATGAAATTCTTTATTAAAATAACTGCGACCACTCCAGGTTGGGAACCATTGTAATAGGCTGTAGATATGTCGCTAACATATAGTCCGTTCGCGGAAAATTGGCGGGTAATACTGTTAGAATTCAAAGGAGCTGATGTCACAGACGGCTTGTTTCATTGCAGTAGAGATAAGGGAGTCTTTCATAATTCGTTTTTCTCACGCAAAAACTGAGTTATGAAAGGCACCCTTGAATTCTAATCGTACTACCCGCCAGTTTTCCGCGAACGGACTATTCCTATCCGTATCATGACCCAAACCCCACCACATAAAACAAATTTCCTAACACTGGAAAAAAGAAATCCGCTTCCGGGGTTCTTCAAATGCGGACACGTTGGGATCCTGGTTTCGGTTGAATCTCGATTCATCACCAAAGAGAACAACAGGCCTATTGATTTTGGATAAAAAGCTGATGTTCTTGGCATTAGTGCAGACGGGAACTTCTACGTGAAAAAGTGAGTAAGATGTAGAAACCATTAGCTTTCTTACATAAAGACTTGTTGCCATAAATAAATAAATAATTGTTGTTTTGTTTCCACAAATAAATAATTGTTGTTTTGTTTCCACAAATAAATAATTGTTGTTTTGTTTCCACAAATAAATAATTGTTGTTTTGTTACCACAAATAAATAATTGTTGTTTTGTTACCACAAATAAATAAATAATTGTTGTTGCCACAAATAAATTGTCCTTCTTAGTATTAAGTTACAAAGACAGAGAGGGAGATCTGTCGTTTTCATTCATAGTGTGGTAATTTAGTAATATATATCACCAAAGATTGTTTTGAGTAAACGTTAAAGTTTCTTAGCACTATTACGCTGAAAGTTGGATTTTGAAATTGTCCGAAATCGCCCGCTCTATTTCGCATAATTGGGGTTTTGATGAATAAAGGGATTTTCAACAAAAATAAAAAAAAACTAATAAAATAAAAGATATTAATTCATTTGTTGGTATATATGTAAATTTTATTATTTTTTTTATATTGATTTAGAATCATAACTTAATTTTCTTGCGAGGTACTTTCCATATTCTGATCAATTTCAAATTTCAAAATTGCTTGTAATTAATCAAATCAATTCCATATATTTAAAACAAATTACACACAAACGCAGTTTAATTTGATCAGAAGAAACATTTTACAATTGTTTCGGTGGAAAATCAAGCGTCCACCATCTTCCACCGAAACAATTGTAAAATGTTTCTCCTGCTCAAATTAAACTGCGTTTGTGTGTAATTTGTTTTAAATATTAATTTTGCGCAGTGTATCGCTCATATTTCTCTCATAATTCCATATATGTTAGTGATCAAATATAGTTTATATTCGGTCGCAAACCTAACAGCTTGTAGTTAGTTATAGTTACTCTAGTTGAGTCTATTAGTTTATATTTTTTTATCTGCTTTCAGGTTGTGGGCGTTGTTGTAACGTACATGTATTCACGAAATATGGAGTTACCCAAAGAAGACAAAGACGACTCCAAGGAAGAGGATGAAATCGACAGCTTCATTGGGTAGAAAGTGTCAAGATTTCTTAACTCCCACTGCGTTCTCCAATGACATTTACTTTAAAATTCCAGCTTATTCTAAAAACCATTTGTGCTGTGAAAGGAAAATGTGAAAAGCAATATTGTCAATATAATGTCTAATTAAAGTTGACATTGACTGCTATTTCAGGCAAACGGAATCTTGTATTACTGTGTTGCAATTCAGAAATCATATTAAACGCCGTAATATTTCAGCTGGCCCGAAAAAAGTTCCAGAGAGAAAAAATTTACACGCAAATTAAAATTAGTTGCTAATTAATTTTTCAAAAATATTGAACAATGGGACACCGCACGGATATCAATTTTTTTTTTTCAAGATTGCTGTAGTTTCACGTAAATGGCGCTAGTGAACAGTGCAATTAAAACCATCGAAATAAACTTTGGACAACTCAAAAATCATTCCAGTAAACGATTAGCCAATACAATTAACAAGCGCTCGATTTGAAATCGCAGTTTTTTATGACACTTTCGCATATGGGAATTCTCTATAGACACATTTAATTGTTCAGACTCCTGCTGGGATTACAGAGTCATCTCAGCAACCACACTTCTCAATCGATGCATAATTTTGTACCATAAAAAAAAAAAAAAAAACTTAAAATCAATACCAATTCAACGAAGAGATGATTAAGTAATCTAAAGAAAAATTATTTTCTCGAAAAAATTTTTGTTTTAATTTATTTAATTTAGATTCTAGTGTCTTTTTCAATTTGGCGGTTGACAACCATTATGGACCATAGTTCTTTATCTCTGCTCGCATGTATAATTCCAAAATTAATTCAGAGAAGGCGATTAAAAATAAACCTTTGTTATTAAAATATTCATATCAATAAATATTTTCCTACCTGCCGTTCAGTTAGGCCAAGTTGATGGGAAAGTGTTTGTCGGTCCGATGCGGTCAAATACTTCTTGTCTGTGAAACAGTCCTCTAAGGATTTAATCTGTTCGTAAGTAAATCTAATCTGAATGCCCCTTCTTCTGGAATAACTCCTTGGCCTCTCCCACGGTGGAAATAATGGATATTCTGCTTAATTAGAAAACAAACAAAAATGAAAATAAATAATAATCAAATAAAACAAGAAAAGACATATACAAGAATCAAATAAAAAAAAAGAAATATAATAAAACAAGAATCAAATAAAATAAACTAGAATCCAATAAAATGAATAATAAACAAATAAACAAGAATTAAATAAAATAAGCAATAATCAAATAAAGTAAAAAAAGAATCAAATAAAATAAATAAGAATGAAATAAAGTAAACAATAATGAAATAAACAGGAATGAAATAAAGTAAGCAAGATTGAAATAAAATAAACAAGAATCAAACGAAGTAAATAATAATCAAACAAAGTAAATAATAATCAAATAAAATAAACAAGAATCAAATAATGTAAGCGAGAATCAAATAAAGTAAACAAAAATCGAATAAAGTAAACGAAAATCAAATAAAGAAAACAAAAACGAGTATACCGTAGGTCATGACTTATTCCGAATACTGCGACATTAGCCACTGAACCTCTTCTTTGACACTATTTAGTAAAATTTAGTAAAGAGAGCAATATTGTAATACGGCAAATAGCCCGTTAATGGGCAAAATAATTTGTCACATAGTCGCCTTTGAATCAAAGTATGCAAATTAAATCGCTTTAAATGAGTGGCGATACGTACACATGCATATAAACACGTGCGTATGTTACATATTATGGACTATGGTAGAAATCTCTTTTAAATAGATAAGGCGATACATTTACAATACGGTATTACAAGACAAGATGGCAAGATGGTTGGATAAAATTCAGGAATCATTAAAAAAAAACAAAAAAAAACATCGAGGGAGAAAGAGATGGGGGGGGGGTTAAAGAATAAAATAAAGTCCATATTACAGAAGATTCTCTGGGTATAAGTAGGAGAAACCTAGTTATTTGGAGGATCGAGAAATTCATTGTGGGTTTGAGTAGAAAAAATCCAACGAAAGATAATTAGATGGTTTGGGCACGTAATGGGAATGAGCGATAAAAGATGGCCGAAATAGATGTTGCAATATGTGCTAGTAGGAAGCAGAAAGTCCACGAAAAACATGAATAGTAGGAATAAAAACTGCAATGGAAAAAAGGAATATTGATGCAAACACTTGGAAGAACAGAGACAGAAGACATGTATTGCATGATGGAAGGTACACCCATACGGAAAAGGCCATGTATACTGAACTGAATTCTTAAATCAGTGTTGAAATAAAGAATGATGAAGAAGATCAAAATGAAAACATGCAAGGATTAAGCAAGGTTAAAGAGAATGAACATAAAAAAATTAAGCAACGTAAATGAGAATGAAGATAGAAAATCAAGTAATATAAATAAGAATGGACTTGAAAAATCAAGTAATATAAATAAGGATGAACATAAAAAAATCAAGTAATACAAATAAGAATGAACATTAGAAATCAAGCGATATAAATAAATATGAACATAAACAAGAATCAAGCAAATTAAATAAGGGACAAGTATTAAAAGGCAACTTAAAATAAAAATAAGATTCCTATTGAAATTTTATTATTTTCCTTTTCGTAGCGACGTCGGTGTCATTTGCATTGGTGTACGCAGGAGGGGAGTGTTGTAGGCCCCCCTTGCAATGAAATTTTGTATATTTAACATAGGAATATGTGAGTTGTAGCTTTGAAACCTACCTTTAGCCTATAACCCCTTTTACGAACTTTTTGAATACGCCTATGGGCATTTGTACTCCAAAAATCCAATTTATATGTTGTTAATAATATTGAAAGTTGCTTTAATAGCGTATGGCTATTTTCCTCAGAATGATAACAAATAGTCTGATGAAAATAGCCATGCGCTATTGAAACAGCTGTCAATGTTATTAAATTTTAATGCGATAATTTGTGTTTATTTAGCAGTTTCGCATAATATATAACTATTCGACTTATTCCTAGTAGTTTTGTTCAATTATAATAATAGCCTTAACTAACACTAATCCGATTAATTGAGTGGAACATGTCCCGATATCTTGGTTGATATAGATACTTTCATGGCTATAATTCTACTTTTTTGAAATAAGTTTTTACGCTTTATGAGATAGCTTTAAATATTTGTCTTTTGGGTGACATCATTATCCCTATATTGGCTTCAGTAATCGATAATTGATTGCCAAGAGAGGGCAGACGCCATCTGCTATTATTTGATTTAGATATGCACCAACCAATATAGCTAAAATTGTCAAACTTCGAGTGGTGGTGGCCCTTAACAATACCCGTTTATCGAATCAAACTGTTAATTAGGTTTCCTTTGCTGATAGCGTTATTACCACGTGAAATAAATTACAAGATCGAATTAATTGCATTTTAAAAAAAGTAAATAATGAAAAATTGGTTTTAATGAGGGGAAACGATTCCATTTGTGTACATGCGTCCGCAAAGGTTTTATCAATACTCGAAAAATTAAATATGGCATGTAATGAATAAGCATTTATTGTGTTTAATAATACAAAACAAATTTAATAATTTAATATATATAATTACAATAATATCAACAATATTCACAAATATTCAAATTAACGGCATATAGTCTAGAATAGTATGTTCGTATCCGGGGGTGGGGGTTCTTGAGGAACGGTCACAGTAATAACGGACATAGACTTTCATTTTGGGGGTCAAGGACAGAATTTGCCATGGTCTTGGAATAACACCCTTCATTTATCATGAAAATTGGAATTTTTACAGTGAAAAAAAATTATTTGCGGGGTCATGACCTGTGACCTCCCCGCGTCTTCCTTATTCCCCCGAAATTAAATTCTTATTGGGAGTTGGCTACTGCTTTCCCGCTGTGATTGTATCGACACATGATGTACAATTTTTTAAAATCCTTCCGAAATTAAATTCTAGCTACGGTCTTGTAGAACAGAAGTGTCCAACATACAGCTCATGGGCCACTATTGTGTCCCATGAGCTGTATGTGGCCCATGAGCCGCCGACAGCTGTTTAGAAGAAAAATAAATCAATATTTTCAAAACAAACAAAACAATTTTTTTTCAATAATAAGGAAAAACCGACCGAACAGCATGGGCGACCATAATAAATTACTATAGAAAATTTTGATGCCTAATTATATGGTCTATTACTTCCTTTTTTTTTACAAAACTTGCTGAAACCACTGGCCCGCGGGATCTGTAAAACGTATTCAAGTGGCCCGCTTCTCGAAAATATAAGACAACTCCGGTCTACAATTTTTATTTGTTATCATTTGTATTGATTATCATTTTTGTTGATTATCATTTTTGTTGATTATGGCGCAAAGTTAGTTATAATCATGCTGCGTCAACTTGGTAAATATTAGTTTTCACACGGCTATTGTACTAATTGTCCAAAGAAGTACAATATTCAAAACGTACAAAGAAGTGTATTTTGGTCGATTTTTTTTATTAATAAAGATACCATTGGGAACTTGAGTACATACTGTAAAGACAAATACCTATATTACATGCATGTTTCCATATATGCACGTGTAAATGCATATAGGTGTTTTCAATAATTTGTACACACTCACTTTGAATTATGACTAATAATTTTGCATATTAGATCTACAACGTAAACTTTGTACTTTGATTTGGAATGATTGCGATTTCAGAAACCTTTACTTGTTCATTAATAAGCATGATCAATGTGAACGATGTTCAGCTTTATGCAAAGCGATGATGACAAGAAAATTATATTCCTTTTAAAACAATGAAAAACCTAAGGAATTGTTTGGTTCGATCATGCTATTGAAGCATCTTTTCTTCAGATATCTATCGGTTTATTTCCTCGATTTTTGGACGCTTACTGGAGCTTACATATAGACATGTTTGGGCATCCGCATACACCCCTTGAACCTCCTCTAGGCCAATCAGCATCAGCGCATAGGTTACTAATAGCAACGAGCTCCTACTTGAAAAGCTGAAAAATAGCGAATGCGTAATTTAGTAGGCAAGCAAACTGTTCACCTGATTACGTGGAAATTTCAAGTGACCGCGATTAACGAGCACTTAAAAGGTAAGAACACTTAAGCGCCGTTAAGTCGAGCCTCCCGACTTACCCTGCTTATCAAAGTAAGCGGAGATAATATTTATCAGCTTCGCATTTGAAACCAATTATGGCCCATTATCTCTCTTCACATCTGAAGTGGAGATGGAGGTAAAATAAAATGGTGCATTAACGATCTAAGTCTGTTGTTAAAAACAAATTTGGGGTGGAGGTTAAAATTAAAGTGGTTAAGTCAGATTTTTCAAAGGCTGGGCTATCTGGAAGTGCATTCCAAATACGCACTTCTCAAAACACTTAGGTGGTAATTCATATAACAGGCATCATGCCCAAATGAATTCTAAATACATATTTGTGTCACAGAAACGAAACTGAATTCGTCAAACTCATGCCCGGGAAGCTGAGTTTAACTACAATAAATCGTCGACGTCATGTTTATGAAATGAAACGATTACAATTGAGGCGATGTATTTGGTTCGTCCGGTTTTCGCAGAATTCAGGAACCAAGAACTTGGTGTTGTCAAGAGGATGGCTTCCCTTCCGTCCGTTGAGGACACTCCTGGATGCTTCCGCGGAAATCATCGGCTAGCAGCCACTGATTAGGGAGCCATCTCCTCTTCCTTCCTCATTGAATGACAACGAAGTTTTTTAACAGAGGCTCCCGGATATACGAAATATTGCGTCGATTCCTCATATCGGAGTTTCCACTCGAAATATTAATTTCAATTTACGTTAAGTCAATGATGTGATCAAAACACGAGAATAATAAATTTTAGCCGAAAACACTGTCTAAAGGCGTGGGAATTGAGAGTGCAAAGAATACCGTTTTCCTCATCAAATAAAAATATTTAGACGGATACAATTATTTACATGAGGTGATAATGACTTAAAATTTATTTATTAAGCTGATCTGTCTAAGCAGCAATGGGTAAAGAGTTTAGGGTCTGCCTATGCCCCTACTAAGTCCCTGTTACCGCTAAGCCCCTGCTACCCAGAATTGGATATAATTACGAGAAGTGGAAGTAATAAATACATAAAAGTCATTGTTGATTAATATGGATATGGAAGGTATGAATTAAGGAAGAAGTAGTGATATCATAATTCTCTCTTCAATAGATATCCGTGGGTGAATTTGCTATACTAGGTAAAAGAACAGATAAACTTTAGTGAGTTATGAGGAAGATTCCACACCCGTGGGCCAAAACAACAACTTGCCCAACTTTACACAACATGTTGAAGTTCAGAGACTGCCCTAAACTGTTAAAGTTCAGAAGTTGCCCTAAGCTGTTGAAGTTCAGAGTTGCCCTAAGCTGTTGAAGTTCAGAGACTGCCCTGAGCTGTTGAAGTTCAGAGACTGCCCTGAGCTGTTGAAGTTCAGAGGTTGCCCGGAGCTGTTGAAGTTCAGGGGTTGCCCTAAGCTGTTGAAGTTCAGAGGCTGCCCTAAACTGTTGAAGTTCAGAGGTTGCCCTAAGTTATTGGCTCGTCCTGTGTCTTAGAACGCAAAAAAATGTGATCACTGAGAGAGTGAATTAAGTGGGTGCAAGGTTACCAATTTAGGGGAAAATACATAAGCACAGGATATTTAAAAACAATAATAATTTGGAACTAATCTTCAGGGGAGGGTTTACCAATTTACGGAAACCACACAGTTTTTACTCCAAAATATGCGCAAATCGACCGTAGTCGATATTGTGATGTTTTATTATTTGTTTGTCTTATTCGCCACCAAACGATGCTTTTACCCACCGGTACCTCCACTAATTGCTTACCGTAGTCTGGCGGTTGGTTTCCTAGGCCTTAAGAGGTTCGGATTCCTCGGAACATCATAGGTTCCGACACATCATGACCTTTGTTGTCTTTGCGCCGTAAAAATCAAACAAATCCCACTGATACCAAGCGTAGGGCGTTTTTTCCACCGATTCATACTCCGGGATTAGACCCCCTAGATGACAAAGGTTCGGGCCCCTTGGAAAACTATTTTCGCACGATCTTGCTTGTTCTTGCGCCATAAGACATAACCTTAACGAAACTTTTCAGAGATGAATTTCTCTCTCTCTGGATCGGATATTTAATTGACGATATCCAAATTTAAAACTATTTCAAAATTTATGTATCTCATCGCAATTCCTTTTTCAAAATGATACAGAAGGGCCCACATTTCACGCCCTGTTGGAGGCTTTAACAGCAATAGTAAAAAACGAATTTTTATTTGAAATATTTCAAAACAGTTTTCCTTCCTTTTACCTCACTTTGAATAGAATGGGAAGTACCGGAATCGGTTGAAAGTGCGGAAAATGCTTTGCACAGTAAGGTCGTAAAGAGCTGGTTAAAAGGGATTTCATCTAACGCGTTTCTTGTATCAAAAGAAAGCTACGTTTGCTAGAGGTGGACTTACTTATGACGTCAGGTCTCTGATGTGAAAGCGCTGTTAATGGTGGTGGTTTGTAGAAATTTGCAATCGCCTCCGGAGCTCGGAACCCAGACTTGGGAAGTTGAAACATAGGACAAGATGAGCCAGACGAAATTACGCTTGCCCTATAACAAGGACTGAATACTTTTTCCCTTTCACGCATGAGTGTTGGAGACGCAGGATGCCGAGTATCTTTTATGACGTCATTTGATTCATCTGCGACTAATAGATTTAAATGATAAAAGCAAACAGTTCTTAACACTAGAATAAAATAATACTTATTAATATACGAGGCATTTAAAAATAGGGTTATACAAAAAGTAATAGGATTATAATAGCATACACAGGAGTGTTTAAGTTTAAACCCAGAAGCGATAAATTAACAAAATTTTTCACGAATTTTTCGTCGTAACGCTTTAAATACAGTTCAGTATACAGAGTGTCTCAGAACCAGGGTTGCAAACATCTAGAAGGGGTAGGGTACACCTAGACGAACAATATTTGTCATAGAATCTAGGGTCGCAAACCACTCACAGCGCCAGTTCTAAAACCGTCCAGCATGCACAAATAGTGACAACCAGTGCATGAGAAGCGCAAAATGCGATGTCCTAATCATCTATGCACTTGAGCAGCTGACCTGAGTTTTATCTGGCGCTTTTCACGCACTGGTTGTAAATATTTGTGCATGCTGGACGGTTTTAGAACTAGCGCTGTGAGTGGTTTGCGACCCTAGGTTCTATGACAAATATTGTTCGTCTAGCTGTACCCTACCCCTCCTAGATGTTTATAACCCTGGTGTTGAGACACCCTGTATACGATATGTGTGCTTACTTGTCAAACTTGTGAAAAGAGAAGAAAAAATGTCAAATCTTGAATAATTTTCAAAATTCTGACACAAGATTACGTTCTGTAGAAAACTAATTTGAGAATATTTTAAAGAAAATATATAGAAACCATTTCCTTCGAAAGTGGACATTATATAAAAAATAAATTTTGATGGCGGCAAGCAAAGATGTCCAATCAAAGTTACAGAATTTACAAACAAAAATTTACAATGATGTCTGAAAATAAAATTGGTATTTTCTCATTAATTTTTCCATGATATATTTATATTTCTTCTTTACGATAAGGACCTCACATTTCTACTCGACATTATTTTTTAAAAGTCTTTTAACTCGCTGAAAGTAAAAGCTGGTTACGTCCTTGATCTAAATCACAGTCGAACCTCATTAAAGCGAACTACGTTTAACACGAACTGTTACATAAATCCTCGTCAAATTTACGAATAATTTAGTAATACGATCTCACCCTTTACGGATAATGTGAATCATTTTTAATATGAACGAGTCTTTCATCACCGTAATCATGCGCGTTAATGCGGTTCAACTGTATATCTATAATCTTTGAAAGATACCGCAGGGTGGGATGCTATTCAGCATACAACGCCGTAGAAGTTATTGTATGTGTAGACTGTGAAATACACCGTATGCATGTCTCCCTTGTTTTTCAGGTATATGTAGTCTTTGAACCTCTCTTTCATGCCATCTTTCATATTTACGATGTCTGAAAATCTCGGGCAAAGAATTTTCATCAAATGATGTTTTTTAACGTCATTTAATGGAACTTCATGCAAAATTGCTTGTAAAATATCACAGAAGGTATGGGTAGTGAGCACAAGAATCATGCCCTTCCTGGTCGCACATTAAATCCTACAAGTCTGTAAATCCCCTAAATCTACAAGTAATGTAATATGTCTGTAAATCTACAAGTAATGTAATATGTCTGTAAATCTACAAGTAATGTAATATGTCTGTAAACCTACAAGTAATTTAACATCTCTGTAAATCTATAAGTCTGGAAATTGTTTTCAAATATGGTCTGTGGATCTTCCTTCTGGCAAAATCGTACCTATAGTCCGTTCGCCGAAAATTGGCCAGTGGTACAGTTAGAATATCATCTTTCATAACTGGTTTTTCGCGATGGGAAAAGCCAATTATGAAAGACGCCCTTCCCTCTACTGAAATGAAACAAGCCGTTTGTGACGTCAGCTCCCTTAAATTCTAACGGGACTGATGGACAATTTTCCGCGAATGGACTATAGATGGAGACCAACTGCCAATACTGGAAATCTGGGGGTTTTCAGGATTATTTTTGATCACATCAGTGTGTGTGGACATTTATTTTCCGAAAAGGGGACAAATGTCTCCAGTTTACCTTCCTTCCAATGTGGCACACATGTTTAAATTGAAACAATTATTATTCGATTAAAAAAATTGTTCATTTTTCGAAACCAGTTACTGAATTTCATAGGATAGCACTTTAAATAAAGTTCCATACCTGACAAAAATAAAGTAGAAATACAAAGGCCTCTTCCTACCTCAGAATGCACACAATGCAACATACATATTATAGTACATATCTATCATATTGTAATATATATATGATCTATTTGTATAAACCATGTTACAAATACCTGAAGCGCTAAATTCTAGATGCGAAAGCGGTGTTTCTGGTGTAGATACTGATTCTCCAGATGTGGACGATGTCGCTGTGGAAGACACAGACTTGCCAAGTGGCGGGCAGGGGCGACCCATTTGAAATAGTGGAACCCCGATGACAGCGTGTTGTCCATAGTTGCCAATTTGACAACAGGAATTAAGTCTGTATATGAAATGGCTATTATCAATCGCTGGAAGCGACGAATATGCAACTTCTTTTGGACGGGTTGCAAGAGGGTGACTGAGATCGACGGGTTCACGACTAAGACCGGTGTATCTTGATTCATCTGGATCAGTCTCTGAAGACGCGATTGATTGGACTGATTCTCGCCTTGAAGTAGGATGTTTGGATACAACCGTAAACGCTCTCGAATCAGACTGATTGTTGTCCAATATATCATCAATTCTAAACGATTTCTTCTTTAACATATTCGCTCAGTTCTGAAAAGTCTAAATTAAAAGCATTCAATACAATTTTATTATTGTTAAGTTATTTCAATTGCCAATAATCACTATACAGTCAATTTTAAAATTATAGATTTTCCTTCACCAATGTTTATATATTTTCTAACGTTCCCGTTACTTTGTCTAATAACTGCTTAAATGGACACTCAAAAATAGGTACAATGATTCTCTTTAAAAAGTTAGTAATTACTCCCTTTTTTAAGAAGAGAATTACTATACCTCTCCTTCAGCATATATTTAAAAATAATATATAATAATTCCTAATAAACTAAGAGAGAGTCAGAGAGTTCTTCACTCTTCAAGGCGATATTAAAAGTCTACGTGTATTTCATTGGCAAGTCCCTGACTCTTGGGGCAAGCATTTCATAACTACTGTTATGAAAATTGGATGCAGTAATATTTTTCCATAAGACATCACCTATGGTTATACTACTCAATGGACATTTAAGATCGTGTTTAGAGTACAAAACGAAAAATCTAATATCTTTCCCTCTATCGTTGCATTTCAGTTACATTTTTGGTCACTTTCAAAGGTGGCAGAATAAAAAGTTATGTTGTCTTTAAAAGATCCTGTCGCTACAATTTGTTTCCTTTAACATGTCCCAGATTTTGTATCTTACCACAAACGTGGTATATGACTTATATTTGAAATACTATCAAGCAGTGAACTGCCGAAACTTTGACAAGTGGTTCGCTAAGTTGTAAAAAATTTGAACAAAACCGATCTGGGTGTCCCGATTGTCTCTTTAACATATAGTAAAAAAAGTTAGCAGCTGATTATTTCATTAATGTAATAACATTCAAAAATTTCGTTCAAATTGAAAATAAAAATTCAAAACCACAGTAAATAAATAATCACCATATTTATCAAATACTAGTACAATAGATAGTTTCCTTCTATGGTTAATTCATGGATTCTTTTGTACAGAGCAATGGCCATAAACGTTAAATGGTTTCACGTAAACGTTCACAGCGCATTATAATAATTAACAACAAATTTTCAGGTAATCAACTGTGTAGCAATTTGCTACACAGATAATTACCTGAAAATTTGTTGTTGATTAGTCATAAACGTAATTATTTCATAATTTACTTATCATAATTACCATAATTCGGATTATTCTAAAGATCAGTAACATTAATAATTAGTTACAAACAATATATATATATATTGTTTAATAATCATAATCTATGGAAGAATCTTTTACGAGACTACCATTATTTTTGAAAGGGTGAATATATCTATCTTACGTGCAGTTATATGATAAGCGCAAAGCCAAGAAACGTACTGTCCATTCGCGCGCGAAAAACCAGTTTCGGCAAGACGCCCTTCCCTCTACTGCAATGGAACAACCCGTCTGCTACTTGAGCTATCGGAACCTGGACCCCAACTTCTCGCGAATGGACAGTCCCGATATTAGTTACGTCTACTTATTTTTGTGTTATCCGGAACGCTGTTCCGGAGCATCTCGACTCAGCCTAAACAACGCTTGAGACAATAAGGAATAACGTCACTAGCCAAATTTAAATAATTGCATTCCTTTTTTTTATTTCATCTCAAACTTTATTAAATAACAAAACTTAAAAATTTAAAGTAGAAGTTAAAAATTACATTCCGATCATGAAAAAGAATGCTGATATAAAATTTTGGGATTTTAAAATTCGATTGTTGAGTTTCCACACCGTGTTTGAATACCATGTTCTACGTAATGTCCGTTCACAAAACGAAGTTCCGTGGAGAAGTTAGAAATTACAGGTGTTGACGTCACAAACCGACTGGCCGGTTACACAATGTAGAACTCCAAGTTTTACACTGGTTTTTGGCGCCGACAAACGTTCACTAAAAACAAGTTCTGAGACTGGAATCCTGCTCTGCTATAAGCGACTAGCCCGTTTGTGATGTCACCTCTTCTTATTTCTAACTGTTCCATCGGACTCCTTTCGGTGAACGAACAGTACTTCGTATTCCGATGATCCGTACGTAGGGTCAATATAAATTTTTAACATACAACTTAGCTATGAATCAACCTATAAAGCTCTCACGTGCCAGTCTACCTAGATTTTTTTTTTAAGTTCAAATTAATAAATCATTCCAAACAAAGGCAAAAAGATCGAGTATACGTATAGTCTACAAATTATCTTAATTGCAAAAACTATTTGTGTCAGTTGTATACCTAATGTTCACAAGTATTATTAGTTGCGTATATCTGCAAGGGGATATATTGCAGTAACTTCGTTTATAACGACAGTTGAGTATTTCACATATCGCATGAACGCGCTGTATACCTGTACATTTTAGTGTAAATTTTCTGTGTTTGTTTGGCTTTTTTATGGCGCAAGAGCATCTGGGCTATACTGCGCCTTTTCTAAGTTTAATACATTATTTAATAAATATTTTATGCTTGTTTTAGCTAAAAAAAATTGTTAAATTTGTGTTGCCACAGAAATTTGTTTTATTATTTAACGGCATTTTAAACAACTGCATCGTCCAATGCCAGTATAACGTTTTTTATTACATTTGTTTAATTATAAATATATTATTATATTAATTGTTACGCGTGATAACCAGAATAAGACAATAT
>QLNU02015003.1:59079991-59093802 GCA_006491805.2 Dysdera silvatica
AAAATTTACCCTGACCTTTAAAGGGCTTTTCCTGACTTTTCCGGTAAAATTCTCTGACACAGTCACGAGCAACTTTCAACTGAACCTCAGTTAGAAGAAAAATGGCTTCAGGTTGGTGAAATATTTAACTATTCAAAACAAAAGTTAAGAAAATTTATCCTAACTTTTCCAAATTTGACCAAAAATCTCGTTTTTCCATGACTTTTCCCTGACCTTTAGAGACCATTTCAAATTCTCTGATAATTCTAGGCTCTCCAGGTGCATGTGGGCTCTGAGTTCAGATCTAAAGTGTTAAATTGGCAGTTGGCCCAAGAACAGACTTAGTACCACAAACATTAATAAAGGGTACAACTCTACATCACAATTTACCAGGGATGGGCTATCCGCAATGTAAATGCTGTCCAATATCCTGAGTAGGTGTGGGAAAAACTTTTTCAGCCATAAACATTCTACTTAATGAGGGCAGACAGAGTTTAACGGCTCAGAGTATCGATAGACACATGGCGATAAATCGTAATAAATATTATATTATATGAAACGTATCATTTTGTGTAGATATAGCAAATATTTCTAATCAGCAAGTTAATAATTTTTCGGTTTAGGACTCAACATTTTCATTTGTCTAAGTAAATGAAATAAATGTTCGAGTGCCTACTTTTTCATTTGATGTGCAATTGAATATATATTTTGAGGATTATTAGTGCATGTTTGTGTACATATTTTGCTGATTTTTGTTGTTTATTTTACTCATATAATCAGGAATCCTATTATCACCATTCAGAAAAACAACGAAATGCATACTGAATATAACTAAAAAAAAAAAAAAAATAGAATCTCTTTCTAGATCAATGTTTCCTATAGGCTGTGTTGCGTTATAGACCTTCATTTAACTTTAAATGAGGAGGAGGAATCAGATTTGAGCAGGGTATGTATTTTTCGGACTTTTCTCATGCGTTGGTCATTAAGCATTTATCACAATATCAGCGTACTCATTGACAATCTAATAAATAAATAAATAAATGCTATTATTATTATATATTGAATATAATTAATGAAAATACCTTGGCCAAGCTCTATCTATATCGATGGTTTTCAAACACGATCATCGTAGCCGCATGCAGACCTCAGCATTTTCATTAAAGCACACATTTAATTATTGTTTCCTATATTATGCCATGATTAATATACGAATAGTAAATAAGGCCTTTAGATAGCTTGAGGTCTGAAGATGTTATATGAACGTTTTTCCTTGTGGTTCCAGTTAAAATAATCGTATTTACTTCAAAATTTCACTTAAAGCTGCTTGAAAATAAGCACAACTTTTAAGAAACAAATCATAGTGTAACTTCATGTGCATTACAAAATACAAAGACACGTACGAAACGTTACACAGACATATATGAAACGTTACACAGACGTATATCAAACATTACACAGACAGGTGTGAGCTAGTGCCTAAACACTTATGACGTATTACACGGACAGACATTAAACATTACATAGTATGAAACGTTTCACAGACACGTATAAAATACCGTACACACACATTAACACATATAAAATAGCATACACACATAACATGTATAAAATAGCGTACACGCATTAACACGTAATACACATACGTAATAATACATTACACAGATACGTACGAAACATTACACAGACACGTGTGAAACATTACACAGACACGAGTGAGCTATTGCCTAAACCTTTTTGAAGCATTGCACGGACAGGCATTAAACATTACATAGTATAAAACGTTTCACAGACACGTATAAAATAGCGTGCACACACATTGACACGTAAGAAACACTCGTAAACATAATGTAATAATACATTACACGGATACGTATGAAACTTTTCCAATGACGTAATTAGCCTCAAGATATAAGTGAAGGCTATAATACCACACCCAAATGCCCCGCACTTGAATTTCATTTGCAATTTTTGTTTCTCTAAGAGGGGCTAAATTATTTTTAGAGAGGGCTAAGCTGTTCCTAGTTTCTCCTAATTACACCGATAAACAATTAACAAGCACCTATGAATCAGTTATGCAAACACACATGAATCATTACATAGATACCCACGATATATTTACACAAAGACGTATGAAGTACTGCGTGACTTCAAATGCTTTTAGTAGACGAAGCTTCAGTTTGCCACTTGTTGGTAAACCCGCCGCTGTTTCATCTTTATCTGGGATTACAAAGTCGCCTCTGGCGGCCACCCTTCCCAACTGTCCCCTGATCGAAAAAAAAAATCATCTTTAGAGAGGAGGACATATTCTCTGAAATTCAATAGTGTAGTTGCTCTAAGGTCTTATATAAATAGAAGCCCTTTTGTGGAATGTCAAATGGGACGAAGCCTATATGACACAATGATCAATCGCCCAACATCAAACTTCGTTAAATTTTAACCTCTAACACATAATTATGTCAAATATAGACGTAAAGATAATCTGATTAGGGATGTTGAAATGAAATTAAAAGTAATCAAATCCTAATTATATTGAACTGAGCACCTTTGTCTTATAACTATCTGGATTGTATTTGTATAATTTGAAAGTACAAATAATTAAAAGAGATTCTTAAAAAACACATTCCCAGATATCAATTGGATTTTGATAAGCCATATTCCACTAAGAAATTCTCCCATTTTTGTGGTAAAAAGCGATATTTTTAAAAATCCGTGTTCCATCCTTAGAATCGAATTAGTCAAAAAAAAAAAAAGATTTGATATGATTGTATAATCATCATGAGCAGTAGCGGATTTTTAAGTAGGCACACAAAGCACAGGCCTAGGGGCGGCACTTATTAAGGGGCGGAATCAAAGTGCTTAAACATAAAATTTTCCGAACTCAACAATGTTGAAAAAACAACGTTTCTTTTAATTATTGCCCTGTTTCCCCAATAGCGATGACATATAGGCGACTACTTTAACTTGCCTGCAAATACAAACTACAGAATCGAAAGACAAAGGGCCCTAAAAATTTTGCGCCCTGGGCATTTGCCCAGCCTGCCTATTTATAAATCCAGGCTTAACACGCTTTTTATATATACTAATAGTAGAAGAATGAATAATGAAAAACTTGAACTGATAACGAAAAAATTCATGCAAGGATGCGTACGTGTATTTTTCCCAAATACGCAAAATATACACAAAAATATCAGAGGCTCCAGGAATCCATACTAAAATTATTGTGGATTCAAAAAATGTCTCGAATCCACGAAGTTGGCGATTATGGTAGCAATAATTTTGAGTTGTATCTTATTAGTTTGAATAATTATATGAAAAATCTCCTTTACATATCAAATGTTAAGAGTATGATATGCGTTTTTTTTAAACAAATATTCCGTTCTTTCTAAACAAGTGGGCGGCAGTACAGGCTGTGCCTGTTACAGTCTGTGCAATTTTATAAATCCACCGCTGGCCATGAGTAAAACTGCATTACCAGCGGCCAATTCATCGATAAAGACTATCGATAACGAATCAAAAATCGATAAGAAAAGCAATCGACGAAATTCTTCGAAAATCCAGGAAAGCTGCTTATAAACTGCCCGCTATCTTAATTTTAGCCCGTTTTTATTTAACATGCAAATAATTACAAAGGTCGTGAAAAAAAAGTTTCAACCCATTACCGATGATTGTCGACTCAAAGTTCGCTGATTTTGGAGGCGTGGTCAAATGTACATTATCTTCAATATTAGAGATCAGACTATGTGATATGAATAGAATGATTAAGAAATCTTCTCTGCTGTATTCTTTGTAGCTTTAGGCTTAGTATACTCTAATGTTATAATAGCCCTGACCAGCGATCAAATTCTAGTTATATATACAACTAGGAATTGGACTTGTAAGTCCACAAGAAACAAGAGAAATTAAAGACCTTATTAAACAAAATCATATGCATACAACATTAAACAAAATAATATGTATACAATAATAAACAAAATCATATGTATACAATAGTAAACAAAATCATATGTATACAATATTAAACAAAATCATAGGCGAGTCTGAAGATCAAATTGGAACCCTTTGATCCATATATTACAAATTAGGATATTATTAGCCGGTTTCAGTAAGTATTGAACCAACTATTTGCTTTTGGTTTTTCGTCTGTATCCAATAAAAAGGGTAAGATAAAGGTCTTCCGGTTACAATATACTATACTCTATTCCGAGCTCATTTGAAATCGTCGGTTCTATATTGATTTAAACATTGAGCACTCTTAAGGCGTGAGAATATACACAAAAAAAATTACTAAAATCTTATTACATATATTTAGAGAGTTTATTCTAATTTTGCGATAAAAAGATATACAACAAAACCCCATCTTAACGAACATTTCGCAGAAACGGTAGGATAAAAATCCCCCCCGCAAGAAATTCATTCATAATAATACCCTTTTTTAAATCACCCCCTCTTTTACGGACATACTTTTCCGTCTCGTGAGTGCCCGCTAATGAAGGGTTTTACTGCATGTGATGCTGTCATGTTGTAGCTAAAATTGCATCTATGTTGAATAAAATTTATTATTGTTTCACTGGCAGACGCATCCGCTTCATAGTGCAAATCACATGCGAAGTATATTAATCTTCGTCTGGTGTTATTGGTTTAGTCAAATTTGATCTGAAGGTTCAAGAAGTTTCCATATGCTTTCTTAATACGTATGCTGTGCCTAGCAAAGAAATCCTTCGTTGAGATTTCTAAAACATTATTGTCTGGTTTATTTTATCAACAGATTTCGTTATCGAAAATATATGATTATGATGGTAAATGGATATAGAACGGGGGTAGCACGGACGGGGTGCGATCTGAGCGGTCGCCCTGGGTCACTAAAATTTAGGGCTGCCGAAAAAGTGTAGTGCAAATACCAAGAAATCAGTTTTTAGCGGCCCCTTATAGTTTTAACAGAGTATTTGGTCAATTGACATTTTGCATGTGACGTCATACTTCTCATAAAGTAATTTTTAAATGGCGGTCAAAAAAATACATGTATTATTAAACCAAATGCGTTAGCATCAGTTGCCTACGTACGGTATCACGTTTAGTGTGGTGGCCATGTAACTGACCACTGCACAGACTCTTGGTTTTCGACACGGCAGTACAAAAAACTAGAAAAATTACTTTGTAAGTTCTAATATTATAAAACAAGCAGCTTTGTTCTTTAAGTTAGCTTTTCATTAATTCGTTATAATTATAATAATTAGAGTAATAATAAATTACAATGATTCGTATTTTATTTAATTTTTATTCCCTATTTTCAATTTAACTTCATTATCTGCTCTTTATTTTTACCTACAGCGTTTAGACAAGTGAAGGACTTTATTTTGTAATGCTAAACCCTGGTAAATCTTTTTATCGCTGTGCAGTTTTAAGGGCCGCTAAAATCTGCCTTGCCCAGGGCCACTAACGTAAGCACGGCCCTGGTCGAAGTCGACCAGATGCTTCATAAAAAAAGAAATAAAAAGAGAGGAATGAGGTTATCAAAAGCTGATTAGGCTTAATATCAAGGGCTTATTAACATCTTGGCCCTATAAGAGACCGCAATGCGCATGACCTTTAAATTGTTTTTATATACATTAAAATAATTGTATAATAAATAAATAATAAATAATTGTATAATTTAAATAATTGTATAATTTGGGAATAATTGTATAATTTGGAAGAACTGTGAAAATAACGAACAATTGTATAATTTAACAATTTATAATTAAATACTGTAATTTAAATAATGTACCTGTATACATTAAAATAATTGTATAATAAATAAATAATTGTATAATAAAATAACGCTTTTGTATAATTGGAAACAACACTTTTCTAATGTCAAGTAATCTATATAGATAATACTTTTCAAACGTTTTTGGAAAAATTCTGTTAAATTGGAGACTTGTTTTGAAAATGGCGGCCAAAAAAAAAATATATATATATAATTACTTTTTTCGTGGGGATGCCCTCCGCCTTAGTATTTGTTTTTAAAATTCATAATTATTAAAGATAATTAGGTTGTTCCGCCTTATTTCGCACCATGAAGTCTATCTACTATCACAACAATCGCTTGTTTAGACTAAGGATCTCTGGGAGTAGTCAATTCGTCAATCTAATTATTATCATCAGTAATAATTAAGTAAATATTAAGTAATAATTATCATCAGTAGTTGCACATCACCTTATCGACAGACGCCCCGAGAAAGTATGGGATAGCAGATGTAGAGAAACGATCTTCAATTAAACTCGTAAACAAACGGCAGATCCTTCTGAAGTCAAATTGCGAAATCATCGCCACTTAAATCTGACGCGTGTGGGGCACGTGTTTTCAATTTATCAGGGCTTTGAAGACATCACATGATATTGTTTTACGTGTCCGCCATATGTTGTGGTGTTTATAGTTGTATGGTCTTGTTTCCGAGCTTAACACAACTCTTCTGCGGATGAATACACGATTCCTTTGAACGGTCTTCTACAGCAGCGGTCGCCAACCGGTGGTCCGCGAGAAAATTTTGGTGGTCTGCAGAAAAATCTGGACATTATTTGCATTTTTAATGTTTGATTAATAATAAAACAAAAATAATATTCTAAGAAATTCTCATATTCTGAATGACAATTTCCACCTTTATATTGTACTAAATTCACGAAATGTGGTCCGTGAAGTCTAAAACGTTGGCGACCGCTGCTCTAAAGGAATAGAATTTCTGAACATTAAGTGAATTGCAAAAAGCAAACGACTAAAATTCTGGGCTAAAACAGCGTAGGACTACAGTCGAACCTCTTTAATGCGGACACTTGCAGTGACAAGATCAATGTCCATATGGAAAATAAGGCTCTTTATCCGGAAAGGGTGGTAGCATATTACTAAGTTATTCAGGTTTAAAAGGTGAAACTTTATTTTAGGCAGAAGATTTGACGGGAGTCTGGAAACTGTGTTAAAAGTCATTCATTTAAAGCGTGTTCGCGTTAGTAGGATTCAACTGTAGTCCCAATATTTCTAACATTTATTTATAATATTATCATTATTTGAAGGATGAAGGTAAAGATAGCTATTAAAAGAAAATTTATTCTTTAATTACAACGTGGCACGTTATTCTAGCAGGCAATGTCAGACAATTAATCTGAATATTTTATTATTTGCATAAATTTATATATTTTTTTTTATTAATACGTTCTCAGCAAGCGTATACAAGGTGTCCCAGTATCAGGGTTGCAAACATCCAGGAGGGGTAGGGTACACCCAGACAAAAAATATTTGTCATAGAACCTAGGGTCACAAAGCATTCACACATACCTTGTGAATTAAAAATTAATCAATGTACAAAGATTTCAATTTAGCTGAAACAACTAATTAATTACTTAAGAAAAACCTCAGTTAATAAAAGAAATGAAAATTCAATTTGTAAATGCAACAACAAATTAAATTAGTTAAAACCACCGAATTAATAAAATCAAATCAACTAAATTACCTAATATGATTAATCCAATTTGATTCATCCCTTTTACGTAGCCGAGCGACAACAAATAAGAAAACAAGATCCGCATAATGCAATTTCTGGTTCTATTCGTCTGAAGGCCAGTTATTCTGGAAATTTTAGGGGCTTGCAAAATTCTGAACGTCTGGCAAACGAATGATGCGATTTCGGTAAAACGTTTTGTCTCACTTTCATGTTAAATGGCGCAGTCCACCAGTGAGCGTGCTTTGGCGTAAGTTTCACTTATTAAAAATGAACCACAGAAATTTTACACATGCTTCATGTTCTGGGAACTTAGAGGTTTGGTTTTGATAACAATCATCTGTAACAGCAATTTTCACTTCCATGTAAGTAAATACATATTGTTGGCAATATTTACTAAGAAAAATCGACCATAGAAATAGCAATAATAAAGCATTTTGCATTCTCCGAAATGCATGCATCAGCAAATATTTAACGATTCCTAAAATAAATGGAGGCGCTTCTACTTGTGGGTTGTTGATACATATGATATATGTAATCGAAAAGTAAATTTCCCTTATCAAGGAAAAATAAAAAAACAATAATTACAAAATTACCAAACATAGTTATTTACCTTTGTACACTATTTTTCCATTTTCCACATAATTTCTATAGCTTTCCTACCATTTTTTGTACCTAGAGAACATGTTCTTTAATTCCCTCTTCATACCACTCTGCGGCCAAATTCTGAAATCAATTTGGACCTCCTCTTGCACTTCGTTGGCATTGGCGAAACAGCGACCGCTGAGATGACTTTTAAATTCAGGAAACTGATGGAAGTCACTTGAAGCAAGGTCAGAGGAGTAAGGAAGGTTCTTGAAAATCTTCCATTTTTGCAGAAGCTCCCTCGTTGCTTGAGCAGCATGAAGCTGGGTGTTGTCGCGTAGAAAAAACTTTTCTTGACAAAAGCCCCGCCGTTTGTTCTGAATAACACGATGAAATCCAGGTCAAAACTTCATAGTAGCGCTGTGCGTTTATTGTCGTTCCTTGAATTACCTCGCGCACGGCAGAAATAGCGCTGGCTTGGCGGGAGGTCGTTGGTCGCCCAGTAAGCTCATCATCATGAACATTTCCTCCGTCTTCAATGAACATTGTTCGCCAACGACGAACCATTTGCACAGACATGACATCTTCATGAACACATCATCATCACATAAACACTGCATAACTGACGATGAATGCCTTTATAACTTTCTTATATTTTAAAAATACTATATATATTTTGTTTTGTTTTGATTAAACTAATATTTCAGCAATGACACTATAGTCACGGAAGCTGGCAGCGTTGGCTAATATAAAACCAAGAGGTGAAAAAGTGTCAAGCCTGAATAACGGCTGTACATTATGAGTTCTAAATAATTCTTCGCTTTTTTTTTTTTTTTTTGAACTCCCCCGCATTGTGGGGTTTTGCAGGCGATATATCCGGCCCTGAATGTATCATACAAATAAATGTTCTTGAAAACCTTTAAATCTATACTTACGTTGCATGGAGTACTTTCATAATAGATGCACAAGCAATAAACTACACTCTGATATATATATATATATATAGTCCTCAAACTAGATGGGTAGATGAAATAAGAAAACAGGTTGGGGTGACTTGGAAGCGAATTGCTCAGGATAGACTTGTGTGGAAAGCATTTGGAGAGACCTTCATCCAGCAGTGGATAGATAATGGTTGAATATGATGATGATGATGATATATATATAAGTAAGGTTAAAATAGTACAAGACCATTTTTAGCATAAAACGATTATACTACACTAGAAATTAATTTGCCTGCACCTGTTAGATTTAACTTCTTTTTGTTTATTAATTAATTATATATATATATATATTACAATGTAAAATAAGGAAATAAAAACATTTGCCAGGATTTTAGTCATAAATATATAAAACGAAATTAAACCTTTAAGTGAGTTTTTTGTCACTACTTGTTTTTATTTTAACAAGCCTGTCAATACCTGACCTTATTTTTTGATGTTTTATGATAATTTTTATTATGATGATTTTTCAATCCTAAGAATGTTTCCAAGGTGGACGTCAGTTATTCTGGTCCTAACTTTTGATTTTACCAACTTAATTTCATTCTTGAAGGAAAGAGCTGTTCGCATAAGCACTGGCGTCTGTAGAGTGAGGTTTTTGGGGGTTGTAATTTCCCATTGCGATGAAATTTTGTACATATACATATGAATTGTGAAAATAAAGTTGTAGTTTTGTAACCACCCATTGTAAGCCCATGACCCCACCTCACGAAATTTCTGCGTACTCCCCTACGCAGATGTAAATACTCCCGAATAGTAACATTTTCAGAGCACAAAGTAAGCTGTTTGGGAAGATGTTCTTATCGACATATTTAGAATAGAATTCAGTGTATCCTAAACTGATTTTTATAAAGCATTGTTGCCCCCAAATCAATATATTCCCCATCAACGACCATTATCAACCCACTGCAGGATGGAGATTTCTGTCATCACAGACACATGTAGTGTGGCGAAGCAAACGCATAAGATTTCGCCTTAATCTTTTCACATGGACCAGACATAAAGGCAAGCTGGGTCTACAGATTAGAGCAGAATCCGTACCTCGTCCGCATAGCTAACACGAGGTTCTACGTTACGATGGGAGTCGTTGCGTCACCCTCCCATCGGGTGACCTTTCTCCTGACTGCTGCAAATTTAGTCAGAACACTGGAGACGACAGCCTCGTGGGCAGAAATATACAACCGTTGACAGTCTGAATATTTTGCAGCCAATTCCAAATATGTTTTACTTCAGCTAACTCATAGCTACAAATCGGAATAAATTTATCAAATAAATAAACCATTAATTGTTTGTAAATCAAATACACTAATAAAAAAGTTACCCATGTTCATTAATGATTATTATTTAAGATCTTTTTATGTAAACTCGCCCTACATGTTGATTCATCATTTACCGCTTAAAATTTCATTTTAGAAATACAGCATGTAAATTTAGAAAATCCGAAAATAAAGGCTAATCAAAATCCCAAGGAGGCTGGATTTTTAAAATTTTACTATATTGTTCCAATCTGCACATTCATAAAGTAAAGTCGAGACGAAAGAAAAGTAATACATCTTTGTTTTGAACAAGGAAGTTTATTAGATTTGTTCATTGGATTTTACAATTCACATTTCATGTTTCATTGAATTGTGTTATAATTATTTGTGACAGCAGTGCATTTAAAATACTGCCTTACAATTGATGAGCATTTCTTGCCATACTGGAAAACTGACAATTTGGTCTTTGCAACAGATCAGCAGGGTTTTCAACTTCCACAATTTTCCCAGAACCTATCACGACGAATCTGAAAATAGATTCATTAGAAACATTTTTCAAAGTAAAATGAGAGGTTTGTCCATTTTATTCTTTCTGCTGCAATCTACTTTAAAAAAAAAGAATCTGAAACTCTGTTGCCAAGGAAACAAACCTCGAAATAAGGTGGGCAGGGGCCGACTATGAATATTGAGGGCACCGGTCGAACTTTCATTTTGGGGCCCCTTGACGCACGTATTGGATATACATCTGAAAAATGTACGCACCCTTATTCCCCATTTAAAAATGTAGGTAAGAAACATGCTTTCCGATCCCACTTTCACGTTAATATCGGATGTCAAAGGACGCACTTAAAGAGCTGAAATTGTAAAAGTTTTGATAAAAGTAGCAAATGATGTTTGGCATCGGCGCACCAATTTCGTTGTTTTGAAAACTCTGCTCTTTTATTATCCAATTCTCAAAGCTGTGGTTATAGTAGTTGTAATTAGATGCCAGCTATGATTTCGCTGAATTCGTTTTGAATTGTAAATCTAAAGAAAAAAGATTCTGTTTTTCCATTAATCTACTATTTTATCACGCTAAGTAAATTTTGGGGCCCCTCCTTTCGCGGGGCCCGGGGCCCGCGAGCCCTTGCCATAATCTGGCCCTGATGGTGGGCAGATAAACTGGAATGTGCTCTACCATACCGTGATACCGGGAGCTCAATCCAGGTCAGATAGACGAATGCATTATCACCACGCCACTGTATACCAATGGACCGACAATTTTTCCAAAGAAACCGGACCTCTTGAGAACTAGTGAACCAACCACTCGGACTATACAGTGAGCAATTAGTCGGTAAGTGTTCTTATTACTTATTTATTCTTTAGAGATACGATGCAAAGTTCCAGAGAATAGATTTACATACAAAAGGTTAAACACTGGTAAAATAGCAAACGAAAAAGATCACCAAAGCTTTCGGACGCGTCGGCAGCAGTCCTTCATCAGAACTGATGTTTTATTTATTCTTTTTATTTTTTAGACACCATTGGGAGTTGAATCTGGATTAATGGCATGATGAACGAAAGTGTTACCACTTCAGAACCGTAAATGAAAAATATTAATAGTTCACAAAATATACGCAAATATAAGTTTCAAATTGCAAAACTACAAGTGGAAATATTAATGAAATAATACTTTTCTTCTCGTATTTTGTAAAACGTATTTTTTATATGAATTTTATTTATTGTGTTCCATACTGAATTTTAGTAATATATTTTCTTTTTGCGTCAAAAGATGGCGCTACAAGTCCACGAGCGTACTGCTTTCCTAACAAAATACAACAGAACCTCCATATAATGAAATGGACGGTTCCATAAAAAAAATTCGTTATATAGAAAATTCGCTATGTGGAAACGATGTATTCAGTAACCAGAGCAGTGTCATATAATACTACAATTGAAATCCCATTTTTCAGTAAACGACTGTTTCTCATAAATAACATTCAACCATTTAAAAATAGATGTTTTTAGGAGTGAAATATACATGCATATAAAAAAAAAAATAGTTGAACAATTCTTTCCTTAAAATGAAAACGTATTTAATGTTTCTTTCATACACATTCATGCTTTTGTGCAAAAAAATTCTAATATCCTGCTGCACGACAAATGGCGGTGTTGATTCATCATAAAAGTGTTAGCACCCCTGTGGGAAATTTGCAAGGTCTGGATTTCTGGTAATCAACCGAGCAAAAAAGGGCAACAAGTACTACTATTCAAACAATATGGTGTATTCAAGGACAATTAGGGCCTGTTCCAAGCCTAACAGCTTTGCACTGTATGGGGCAACCAGATACAGGTGTGCGTGTGTTTAGGAAAACTTTTTATTAGGGATTTTAAAATCCCTTAGGCGTTCCCCATTATATTTGTTTGCCACTTGATTTTCTGTTTTGGTCGTTAAAAATTTCGTTATATAGAAACACTTTCATATACACCATAATAAACAGTATAATAATCATTCATATACACCATAAATACAAGTATAATGACCATGGGGATTTACCAAAACTTCGCTATATAGAAAATTTGTTATACGGAACTTCGTTATATGGAGGTACTACTGATTTATTATCCACAGATGATATCACTAAATATCCTACTCGATCCTGACACTCGTACGATCGAAACACTAATGTAAGAACTCAAATAGACATCCAGCTTAGTTCGGGAGTAACTTTTCTTACTTACAGTGTAAAAATATGTTTATAGTATGTTTGAGTGAAAACCCTTTCCTCCGTACAATTGAAATCATAGTACTAAAATTTCATATAACTAAGCATTTATAGACTAAGCAATTATAGACAGAGATCGACAGATCTTGGCGAACTGTACTCTTCCCCCACCCCCACCCCCATCCTCTATAAGGAAACCTTGAACTCTTTTAGGAAAAACTTTCCCAGTCGTCGATGGCAACAGGGCATCTTTCACCTCAGATTTATCGAGCCCAGATTGCACATAATATACACACTGTACATTTTATTATAAAAGGTTGTCTCACTTGTCGTAATCCATAATCGTATCAGTCTATGGGCAATAGTGATTTCAGTATAATTTTTGAATTGGGATCGAATCGTTTTTTTGGCCTACTTTAAAAGCGCTCTAGCTAAGCACACTAACTGCCTTTAGCCTACGCTATAAAATTAAAAATAACACACTTAATACTATATATCACTGCCATCTAGGATGACCAACTTTCCTGTATTCCCCCAATTCTCCTGTATCAATATAAGTTCATTATTTTGTGTATTTAATAGTCAATAATAAATAGTCTATAGTGTTTAATTATCTATTTCATGAAAATTTTCTGGGGTAACATAGTCTTTTTTTTTTCTTTCTTTTCATTTCCTTTCTTTCTTTCTTTCTTTTTTTAAGAAAAGCTCAAAACTTGTCGCTTTCCTTAATCTCCTTTAATTTGTCCTTGTCGCGACTGAATATCCCACAATTTCTTTCTTACAGCAGTCGATGAAAAAAATGAATAATAATACAGT
>QLNU02015003.1:59102546-59116053 GCA_006491805.2 Dysdera silvatica
AATATACAAGATACCAAAAGGCTACAAAAATAATTGATACTGCTTGACAATTAGTAATAAGCTAAAAAGTACCTTATTTTAAAATGTGACGGTGAATTTTTTTAAAGTAAATGCATATCGGAATCGGGGAAATCAAATTTTTGAACGGCTAGGGGGGATCGAGAACCTCCCTGCTTCCCTATATGGGCGCCCATGAGTCTTTCTGAGGTGTCCGTTATTTAAAGGTTTGATATTAGGAAATAAAAATATTTAAATAAAGTGAACAAATCGTTTTTACAAAGCACTTGATCCATTTGCGTATAGGCAATGTATGCCCGGATCTAGGGCCTCTCGATTTTGAGACCCCACAAAGGCCTTGGTGGGCCTGGTGTTTTGTAAGTTAAAACGTTGTTTTAGTCTTGTTTATTGACAAGTGTGAGAAATTAGAATTTTTTATAAACCTGGATACTGGAAATAATGAACTTAAACGAAACGTATAATGGATTGATTGATTAAAGGTAGGAAGACCACATTCTTTAGGGGCCCATTATATCGTTGCAACCTAGAACACATAAAACCCTCAATCCGGCACAGTGCAAAGTGATTATAATGGCCTTATTTTCATCGCTTCCTGTCAGTGAAATCAGCGTAACGAAATACTGTACTTGTATCTATGATTAGAAGATGCATTTACTCAAGTGCTGAAAATGAAAGCGTACTTGCCTTGCTTTTAAATGCAGTTTCCCACCCGTCTCCTAATCATTAAGTATTTAAATAGCGGCATATATAGAGGCAGAACCGTTGCTGTACCCAGACAAAATACTGACTTGTATTATAATACGAAGCACCTGCAAGGAAACGACGACGCGTGTCAAAGTCATACATTGGATAAATAACATTTGCCATGACGCTTTATTGGTCAGCGTATTAGTTGTTTGTGTTTCCAGGGCGCAAGGAAAACGAAGGTGCTGCTACACAGGGACCTACAGTTTTCCGATGGATCCGAACCACAACTACGGCGCAAGCACATAGCTAGACGCTAGTTACAGGTGTGGGAGGGGAGGGGCTCAAAAGCTACAGGGGGCTTAAAATTCTTACATATTTTGATGTATTTTATTAATATATTTAATAACACTAAATATATAAGTAGACTAATATATTTAAAATTAATAAATAAATTTCTTAAAATAAATTTTGCATTAAAAACTTATAAATTTTAGTATACCTCTCTATAATTTCTCTTATCCTTATTACTAGGGCCCGGATTTCTATGCACTTGCATGTTTTTGCATATTTCGCCTTTGTGTGCATATTTTTCATATTTCTGCATATTTCTGAAGATTTTGATATATTTCAGCGTAATTTTCATAAAATATTCAAAAAGTGTTTATTGTTTTAACCATCTTGTAATTCAATGAATTAGATTAATTCGATGTTCCCTTTTTTTAAAGGCTATTTTTTTTTTTAATGAAAAAAATGCTACAGAATATGTTTTCATTATAAATGATATAATAAGATAATATTAAAGTTAGAAAAAAATAATTTTAGGCGTCTTCACATTTCTGTGCCAATATTTGTCAATATGTATAATACTTTCAAAGTCAAGACCAAGTGTAATACTTTCTGACTCAAACCATAGGTGCAGGCAGGTGTAGGCAAAGAAGGGTCATTGTCCCTCCCCCTATTTCGATTTTCTTTTAAAAAAAAAGGTAAAATTAAAAAGGTGAGGTAGAAAATTTCCATTTTTTAAGGCTTTGCCCTCCGCCCTAGATTTAACCCTGCTGACGTCCTTGGTCCAAAGCCAGTGCTCATGATGCCATATTTTCAAACATGTCTCCGTACGTATTTCATACATTTTGGTATGTATTTTGTATCATATAATATGTATAATCATATTCAAGGACGTAACAAAGTGATATTTTTTATGCATTTCAGTATATATGTTATGCAATAATTTCAAGAACACTTGCACTGTTTCAATAAATTGTCATTTTATACATTTCGAAACATCGCTTATGAGTAGGGTCCAAATTTCTATGCACTTGCATATTTCTTCATATTTTCGTGCATATTTGCATATTATTTGAGCTAAATTTTATGCATGAAAATCCGGGCCTTAATTATTACAAAGTATATGAAGATTCAAAACCCTGTAAAAATATTATATACACAACATTAAGTTATTCTGAAGACAGTTTTTAACATCAAAGAACAATTGTCATTGGTATATACAATTTCATACAAAGCAAAAAATTTTAAATGTAAGTCTACAGAATTTTATTTTGAAGAAAAATATTTTCCAGGGGACACTGACTACATTTTCAGGGAGGGCTCAATCCCTATAGCCCCAGCCTGGCTACGGCCCTGCTACTGCGGCCAAGAGGATTAAACTATGAACTGCGGTGGTCAGAAAAACGGCACACCTCCTAAGATGCCGTTAAGAGTCGAACCCCTATTAAAGGCACAATGGACAAATGCCTTGCCACTACGCCACCGTAGGGCAACGGACCTATATTTGTGGAAAGATCTGAACTTCTTAAGGCCTAGAGGAATCAATCCCTAGACGACAGTTCCCCGGCATTTTTTTTTTTCCACCGTTGGGAATCGAACCAAGATTAGCAACACGCAGGGAGAACACGTTACCACTGCGCAACCGCAGAACTTCAGCGTGGTCCATATTCATCAAATGGAAAGGTCAAATGATCTAAAAGTGATTTTAATAAAGAGAAAGAAAGAATGGGAAATGTGGCTTCCTAATTCAGTGCTGTAATACAACATTTTAATAAAGGTTAGATCATGACGGCCAGATGACCGAATCAAAGCATCGTTGAAATATCAAGGCTCACGAGATGCCCACGGTCAATCATTATGGATAAATATCAGAAGGCGATTTAAGAAGAGAAGCCAGCATCTGGCGGCATGTTGACTAATCACAGATTATCGATGCGAGAGGTGAACGAAGGCCATACCACGTCTACAGGCACGGGGCGTTTTCTGTAATGCTTCGTCACTAACAACCCATACCCGCTTCCTCAATTGGGTCGGCTGTCATCGTCTTTTGTGTGTGCGTGTGTTCTTTTTCCTGTTATTGAAACAACCCTCTTCTGGGAAAACTGGACAACTTTCCCGAACTCACTTGAACAATCAACAACAACTATTTCGCGTCCGGTAGGGACTGATATAAAAAAAAAAAAAAGCTACTGGAGGACACATGAGAGTAAATTTTAACGTTAGTAATGGAAATATATAATGTGTCACGATAAACAGTGCTGAATAGCCCTGTTGCCTAGGTGTCGAGCTTCTTTTGCGAACGTGCCAGTTGCGAGCGAACAAAAATTGCATATATTGGGAGGCTTCATCATGTCAGATGTGGACAATTTTTGAGGGAAAAGAGGTTTGGGTGAATTGAGCGAATTCTCCACCTTTTCTCCCCACTGCAGATATCCTGTCACACTTTTCACGCAAGCTGACATGGCAATTTAAAAATCGCTGGAGAATGATTTCGCAGGTCATTTTAAACAGACTTAGCGCCCTTATGGATAATTTCGGGTTCGATAACCGTCGTCAAATGTATGTCAGCCTTTGTTCCTAAATTATTCAAATTTTGTTGCAAAACTCAAGACTTTTAAGCACTTATTTAAATCTTTGTCTTTTATAAATTCGAAATGATATTTTCAGTTATTTCATCAATGTTTACATATAATTTATCTCTTTTTTTTACCGGTACTTCGGATTCTTCTTTCTCTCTGCTTCAGATTCTGCGTATTATACAGCTAAATGTATGTTTGATTCTCTCTCTTGCCGGGGATCTTCTTTAAATTCCAGTATCACCCTTCCACAACATTATTAATTTACTAATACCATATTTTCGGGACAATTGGCATGACACAAATTCATGGACATTGTATTTTTATTTGGTCTCCCCGCATCCGACTATGGAGCTGCCTAACACCGGTTCAACCGCTAAAAAGTCGTTAAGGAAGAAAGTGGTCGTTTAGAACAGAAGGCCGCCTTATAAGGGATGTCTGTTAAAGAAAAAACGCTCTGCGTAGAAATTTTCCTATGCATAGATAGAAAGGAAATTACAAACCAATATTGGGTTTCATTCTGTGACAATACTTTAAATTATCCCTCGAGCATAGACTGACATAGAAAATACATAAGGGAGGGCCACGAGCTTACAATTGGAAGGGGAGTTACAGAGCTACAACTTCATATACTTATATCCATATATAAAAAATTGTATTGCAATGGGGTTCACGACCGCCATCATCCACCCCCCTGCATACGTCAGTGCCCTTGAGTAAAAGCTTTCAACATTAGCACTATTGCTAGTGTACACTCATGCGCAATTACAGCAGTTTCTGTGAAATAGAAGGTTTGGAAACGATATCTTCTTACATAAGCTATGATCTTTACGCAAGTGGCGTAAACCGTGATGTCCGGTACGCTGTCGTTCATGGCTTTTCCATACACTAGCAGCGAAAGTTCACAAGTACTTATTAGTATTAGGATGACGCATAGGGCCTGAAACAATCACAAAACAAAACATATAATTTCACACTACTCCAAGTCTTAATATGAACATCGTATGCAATATCAATATTTATGCTCAAATTATGCAGACATGTTCTCTTTAGGTGGACTTACGACTTGGCATTACGAAATTATAATCGTTTGAATTATCACTTACAAATTTCTGTGTTAATCATTTGTTATTTGATTTGTTAATTGATTTGTTATTTGATTTGTTAATTGATTTGTTATTTGATTTGTTAATTGATTTGTTATTTGATTTGTTAATTAGTTAATTGTTATTTGATATATCGTAATCACGTTTATACGATATTTATTATATTTATTTAGATGGAAAATTTGACTGCTGCAGTGTCCAAGCCTAGTGTCAGACAGGACGATCTGTTTCGCGCCACCCAGTGGGATATAGCATAAGTGCTCCTGCCACACCGGGCCGCATCATAACATTTCGTCCATGATTTCGGCACCAGCGTGAAAAAATCGTAAGTTTTCTGGTACATTTGTAAGTCATCGTAAATGATTCGAGCAGCATAGATCATCTATTACGCTTATGCAACACGTGTGTGTACCTGTTTTTAAATAAATAAATAATTAATTAATTAATAATTTAAATAAATAAAATTAAAAAGTTAATCAAATATTTAAAAAAAAAGACTCGCGATTGAAAAAAATAAAAATTAAAAACTTTCGATTAAAAAAAAAAAGTCGAAAAAAAAATTTGGGGGGGAAAATTAAAAAAAAAAAAAAAATAGAAGTTTTAAAACTTATCTCTATTTATATTTAGAAAAAAAAACCGCGGCAACTCTTCGTGCAAGTAACAACATAAATGATAAAAGAGGGAGATAAACTTAAGGCAAGTCTTTAGATAATGTTTTCAAACGAATTTAAAATAAATTATATAATATTAGTAAAAGAGAACAGTGGTGTGCAGTATCTAGTTGAAGTTTGCATAATGCAACCGAAATCTAATTCTGCTTCATTAATCTTCGTTCATTCGTGCAGTCGAATATATGTAACATGCCAAAAATATGAATGTTGAACCCATAGTCCTAACTATGCCAATGAAGACTATAAAATAACATATTATTTTAAAAGTTCAGTATTTTTAGGCATTTTTTACAATATGTTATTATCAGAATTTACAGGGAAAGTCATTATCACTACAAAGAAAAGCAAATTCCCTTGCAGAATACATTATACTGATGTTTTTGTTTTGTTTTGTTTAAATTGAATTAAAGGTTAAGCTTCAATTCGTTTACAATAGAACACCTATTATCCGAAGTAAAGGGCTAATCCGATTTCAGATGAGCGAACTCTTAATAGTCCAGAAATTCAATTTTCAATGTAAACGTGAAAAGGAACTACAACATTTATCCAAAAATCCAAAAAACACATTTGATTATGTATCGTTAAACCGCTATATAGATGGTGGAAAACATTCCAAAGTATATATGCGTTAATTAAGGTGCTATCAGCTTCGAAAATAGCTAGATAGCTTTACATAACTCCGATAATTACATAACCTCGTTTGTGTATATGATACTATATACAATTTTGTATAGTATATTTGATACACATACACAATTCTGTATATATTCGATATATATTCTTTGCATATATATGATATATATATTCAGGGCTTAATTTCTAACAAAAAAAAAGTGAAGGAGCCCTAATATTATGATAAATCGATTAAAAAATCGAATGGCTGCAAAAGAATCGATAAATCATATCAATTGTTTATGTCCATTTTTCTGGACAACAAAATGCATGACCTTAATCTCAAATTTATTACTTTTTCATGACAGCGTCTATTTGTAAGAGCTCTGGCTAATATTTAAATGATCTCCAAAAATGAGGAAGTAACAGGGCCGGGCTCCCGCCCAATTCAAGTTCGTCCTGTATATGTCCGATATCAACCATTTGTATTAGTTTCTCTCTTAAAGCTGAAGCAACACTAGAAAATGGACATGAGCGTTTTTACCGAAAACGTTACGAGAACGAATCTCTACTAAAAAATAACGATAAAAATAATGAATGCAACAGGGCGTTTCGGTTAAGCAAGTTCAGATTATCAAGGTTTTACTGTACCTAAATTGCTAACTTATCGTTGACTTACCATTTTCAAAATTCTCAGGACGGTCCATGAAAATCCACCATCCGTAATATTCTTGGAGTTGACCCACAAGCTTATAGATCCCAGAACACTCAATGCGGCGCAAGGGACCAAAATGAAAATTGCTTGCTGAAAACATTCTGTAAAGTCAGGAACTTCCGCATACCATGTCAGATTTGTATTCTATACGATAGAATATTAGTATATTAATTAACAACAAACATTGAAGCAATTAACGTTAATACAGTAAATAATTAACATTAACCTATTAAGCAATGCAGTGGCGTAGGTATAACATGCTCAACTAGCGTTCCTGGATTCGACTCCCAGTGACGTTTAACATAACGCCGGATAACTGCTGACTGTAGTCCGGATCGTGGTTCATCTGGAGGAGCTCAAGAGGTTCGGATTCCTCAGAAAACTATTGGTCCATCGCTCTACGGTGACGCAGTCGTAAGGCATTCGTCTGTCGTGGCATTAACCTGGGGTTGACTTCCAATGGTGTCGTTTTTCAGCTGATCATACGCCGGAGTTCGATTCTCTTGACCAAAGAGTTTCGAATTTCTCGTAAAACTGGCCGTCCTGAAGCAGCATAGCCTTTGCTGTCCTAGCGCTGTAAAAACGCAAACAAACGAGCATTAAACAATTAACGAGTAAGTCTCATGTTTTTATCAACAGTATCCTTAAATTAAAACATGCAAGTGAAAGGAAATCGCCTAAAGTCGATATTTAAATGTAGAGGGTTTCAATTGATGTTAATTTGCAACTCTCTAATTCGACACTCTATAAATCGCCACTCTCCAATTCGCAACTCTAATTCTCAAGTAACTTGGTAGGTTTTCAATGTTAACAACGGCTGTCATTACTGTTTTTTCGTTTCTTTTGCGGCACCGGCGTATTATGCAATTTGTATTATACAAACTGCTGCTGGACAAAACCGCTAAATTTTTTGGATTATTTTTGATTTCCTGCAATGGAGGACTGTAACCAATGTAGTGAACCAATTGTAGTCAAATCAGATGGCATTCCATGTTCCGTGCACAAGTGCGGTTAGTACTTTCATTTTTATTGCGCACCCTTAACAGAGAAAATTTTTTGTAAAATTTCAAAGATCGTATTAAGCATCGGGTATGTATGAACTGCAAAAACACGTCAATTGACTCAACGGTGCTTAAAGGGTCTGTCTACATTATCACCATCAGAGTAATAAATATGAACTTTAGTAAGATCACATTGCATGTTTGTTTGTTTGTTTTTTGGTTTTACGGCTCAAAGACTACAGTGGTCATGCTGCGCCGGGACCTACTGTTTTCCGAGGAATCCGAACCTCTTAAGGCCTGGGGAACCAAACCCCGGACTACAGTGAGCAGTGCGATCTTTTATGAGATCTCTGAGTAAGCGTTCTTTTTGCACTGCTGGGAGTCGAACCCGGATTAGCCGCGCAATAGGAGAACGCGTTACCACACTGCGCCACCGCAGGGCCGGACACATTGCATGTAAACATGGAGCTAGAAATGTAACTAGAATATTAGTTTTATGGTAAAGAGAACGTCATCAAGTAGAAGCGCATTTAAAATTAAGCAATGCTTTGTTGGTGTCTGTTATCTCTATAAAGAGTTGTTAAAAACAAAGCCTTAACCAGAAACCAGAAATTTGTTTTGGGGACCATCCGCTGGCTAGGGGCCCTGTTTAACAACTTGTCTCCACTGCATACGCGCCCCCCAATATTTATGCCGTGGACGCCCTGCGATATGGTGTCACCTTGACGTGGCACCACATAAAAATGATTTAGGCAGAACAAATACATAAGTAAAAAGTAAATAAACATGTATAATCAACCAGGAACTGTTCACGAAGTAAACCCGTAAGATTTCACCACTTTTAACCCACCGTGGTCACTTTCATTTACCCCCCACACACACACACATACTCAGGCATCCAACAAAAACGGGCCCTTTTGTTATATTTGCGGGTATTTATGCCACTAATAAATTGAAAAATGGGGCAATTGCCCATGATTTGCTATCTTAAAATATGCCCCCTATGCTTAAAATATACCCTAATGTACTTCTGACTAAATCAAATAGATTCCTTTGGAAAATTATCCTTTCAAAAAAGGTAACGAAACATTGCTACTTAGTGGACTCTCGGTGCACATAAAAGTTTAAAATTTGGTTTAGTTTGTTAGTTTTACGTCCCAAAGCTACACTTTGGGCTGCCTCAGATGGGACCACTAGCTTTACGTGATCTCCGAACCACAATACGTTTCAAATGAAATGGCCAGCACACGGAGATTCGAACTCCCGTCCTGTAAGTTGCCAGGCTAATACCTTAACGAACTACATCACTGGATGCCCCCAACAGATTAAAAAAAAATTGCCGAAAGAAATTGACGCTAATTTGCTTATTCGCTTATTTGCTCATTTTAAACTATTCGCTAATTAAAATACTACACGCAACTGAAAAAAAAAAAAAAAGAAGGCAGAAACTGCAAGTGTTACTTTAACGATGTTCGAATAACGAAACCTTCGAAAAACAGAAACCTCTGAATAACGGCTGGACATTATGAGGGCTAAATAATTCTTCGCTTTTTTTTTTTGTTGTTTGGACTCCCCCCCGCATTGTGGGGTTTTGCGGGCGATAGATCCGGCCCTGAATGTATTATACAAATAAACGTTCTTCAAAATTTTTAAATCTATACTTACATTGCATGAAGTACTTTCATAATAGATGCATAAGTAATAAACTACACTCTATCTTCATATTTTGCTGAATTGTATTTCAAACATTTTATTATTCCGATCACTAAACCTATTTCTAATAAATTTACATTATACAATTAATAATATTATTTTCAAAATAATACTTAATATCTCCTCATTGTAAATTTAAAATAACGTTTGTTTCAAATACAAATTATTAGTTCCCCCTGATGTCACCAAAAGAGCGCAACGGTTTACGATGTGGGGACCACAGGAAAACGTTAGCGTTTTCCAGCGTTTTGAATGTTTCCCGCCTTTTTTAGTTCCTCCCCTCCCCTAATTCTGAAAAGAAGAGGAGATGGAAAAACTCAGATAAGAATGGGGGTAGTGGCAATAAAACTTCGGACGATTCTAGTTCAAACGTTGGTCGATCCCGGGTGTAGGGATCACGCTTGAAAACAGCCACCAGAAAGCAGAGAGTTAAATCGCCTTTGGGAGGAAGGGGGAGCTATATAATTTATACTATTTCCCATTCCATAGAGGATGAAGGCGAATTGGGCGGGAGGTGGGGGGATTGGGAATGGTTGCTGAAGGCGTCGGAGAGGAAATATAGAGGGAGGGAAGTTTTTGAGCACTCAACTCCTCCAATGTCCGCTTTTTCACCCTTGTCGCACTCGTTGTGTCAAACAAAGTATTGTGGCTTATTCTGTTTTCGGAATATAGTTTAAGACACTTGTTTCAAGCTGTAATTTCGTTTAAATACCCACGATTTATTTTATGATCATTGCTCTAAGAATTTTTTTTTCTTAACAGAATTGTAGAATCCACATATTTTTTATTTACAACTTGAACAGAATTTATTTATTATACATATTTATTTTACATATTTGTAAAGTGTATGATTTTCTAAAACTTCGCCGTATCGCCTCTAGGCGTCCAAAACAAGTGCCGTAGCGCCGCTAGGCCTCGACCACACCACTGCTTCTTACCTGGAGAAACACAACTAAATCTAATCTGCGCCGTATTTCTATACTTTAAAATAAATTTCTCAGATTACTTAATACTAAAATCGGTCCAACTTCATTTGAGATCGCTCGGCAACGTAATATTCTAACAATAGATTATCTTAAATATAAAATTTCAATCTTTATGTTTGGATTTATTAAGTTTGAAAACAATATAGATATCTCTCTACCATGTCTGTCGGGACACGGATATGATACCCGAATGGATACTACTTTTAGATTACACTTCGGGCGAAAAAAATTTCGGCTTGTCACGCATCGGATCTCTTGGCCTTGAGGGGTTGATGGGGTTGTTACCCCTATTGCGATGAAATTTTGTGTATAAACATGTAGTTATATAGAGTTGTATTTCTATAACCCCCATTATAAGCCTGTAACCTCACCCCCTTATGAACTTTCTGCGCATGCCCATGTCTCTCCAAAGCACGTTCTCACAGAAGATGAGATAATGGCGCTATGGCCCCTACCCTAATTCTCCGAATGTAGTTTTGTGTTTTTTTGGTTTTTTTTTCATGAGAAGTGTAAGCCATGCCACCCACTAGTTAGTCTAATGTAAGTTCTTTGGATTTTTAATTTATGGAGAGATTTTCTCAAATTCCAAAATCGCCACCGCCATTTCCACCCATTAGTAGAAAGTAAAGATTTGTGGGGACGAAGAGAAATAACATTCCTTAGAGTGACTGAGAATGATAATTTATATTCAGGGCATGAGTGAATAAAGATGTCAGTACTGAAGAAATGCAGTAGTTTCGTCGATTTAAAATAATATTTATTAATGCTTTAGATAATCAGTTAATACTCCGGAAGACAAATATAATTAAATACAACGTTAAAAGAATTTAGTACGCCTTTTTAGCGGAGCCTCCGAGAATTACGTGTGCACACTTCGATGGTAAACGGAAGACCGATTATTATTTTGCAATGCAAAACGCAGTTACAAATACCGTTGCCAAATATAAAAAGTGAAATTATATTTGTACAAAATATGTTGCCAGATACGGAAAGTGAAATTGTGTACATTTGGAAAATATATAAAAGGGAAAAATTTGGCACGTTTTCAATTTTAGAAACTGTAGTATTAAGTTTCTTTTTTTCTGGAATTCTTAATGGCAACAACAAAGAAAGCCTGCGAAGTGAACAAGCAGAATTTCTATTGTGGGAGCCCACACTTAGAGTGACGTAGAATAAGGATTCATTCACCGAAGAAAATTTTCATATGAATGATAATCCGTATTCAGTGAATGAATACGTGATAATTCGAATTCAGTAAATGAGTTAATCATAATTCAGATTAAGTGAATGATGATGATACCCATGTCTATGCCGTGCGTGGATGCAAAATGGTTCAGAAGGATAAGAATAACTCAAAAAACGGAAATAGATCTCAAGAATAGTCTTTCAAAAGAACGAAAAAGAAGGAACATATTCATTGAAATGTATGATTTTGCACACCTACAATTGGAAGGCTATTCAGTCACCTCTTAATTATCTTTTCCATGTGCTGTGCATGTTCTCCATGTTTTGTACCACGTTGTTCTATTTTTAAACAATACCATTCTTATCTCTTATCTTTAAACAAGAACGCATTTAAGTCATATAGTGCACGATGCGAGCCCAAAATGTGGCGCCCCCTTCCGCTAAATAGCATTATTTTCAAAATAATTCGTTTCGCAGTTCTTATATATTAATAATAATAAGCTCTTACTTGATCAAACTGGATTTGGCCTTGTCTGCACCTTGAAGTCCTTAAACCATTTTGTCGCCCTCACCCCTTCGTTTGGCACCGGTTGCGCCGCCCTTAATCCGTTACTGCTATAACAGGGTTGTCCAACATGCGGCCCGCGGACCACAATCCGGCCCGCCGAGAATTATTTGAAATGAAAAAAAATTACATTTTTTCTTCAGAAATCGGGAAAAACCGCATGAGTGACCCCCTTTCCATAACTTAAGTGAATAAATAACCGGAATAAATTCTGAAGAGAGGCTTTTGTAATTAATTGATTAATTAATTTTATTTTTTTTACAGAACTCGCTGAATCTGTTGGCCCGCGAGATCTATGAAATTTTTTAAGTGGCCGGCTGAACAAAAAGGTTTATACAACCCTGTGCTATAAAGTAGTGTCCGCTGCATAAACATGATGAATAAAGATATAAGAAGATACTGTTATGTTAAAAATATTTAGGAAGATCAAGTATCGCTGAATACAGTATAGTGTTGTCGACAACAAAACCTATACAGTATAGTGTTGTCGACAACAAAACCTATACAGTATAGTGTTGTCGACAACAAACCCTATACAGTATAGTGTTATCGACAACAAAACCTATACAGTATAGTGTTGTCGACAACAAAACCTATCTCGGCTTCAATAGCAAATCGATAAGACACAAAGGATGTGCTATGACACAACAGCTTCCGCGTATCGCACGGAATATATTCCGTGTGGCAAGCAGTTTACGCAATCCACGCTCTTCGTTATCAGTGAAATGACAATAATTCGTTCGCAATACATGTTGGAACATGTGGTGAATTAAAAAATATGGTGTGTCGTAAAACAGAATTTTTCAATCACTGTGCCGTGCCGCAAATGATGTCGCTCTGCTGCGGAGTATGGCGTGGGGGGGGGAGGTCGAAAAAATGAAGATAAAATTAAGGTATTAAAAAGATTTTCATTGAACAAAACTTTTTTGAGGTCACAGGATTTCCTTTTAAAATTACATTTCTCTCTCTCTAATTTTTCCTCTAAAAAAAATTGATAGTGAGCTGTGACAATTTTAGCAACTCATTCTCCTGAGCGCCCAAAAGTGGGGGCAGGTGGCTTTATTCCGCCCCCATTAGATAATTATTTAAAAATTTAATTTGCCCGATTCTGCAATGCGTTTACTTTCAAAATTTTTCAGTCACATTTTAAAATAATATACTCTTTACCTCATTACTAATTGTCCAAAAGTGTCAATTATTTTTGTAGTATTTTAATATCTCGTACATTTAGTAAAATGTTTGATAGCCTTAAAGAAGTTAATGATTTTTCTTAGCTCTCCCCACTCCAAAATACTCACATAGGCGCCACTACATTCAATATACAGCAATGATCCTACTGCCTCGTCCAGGTGATGACAAAGTTGAAAATCACTGGCATAAGACTAAT
>QLNU02015003.1:59116153-59131839 GCA_006491805.2 Dysdera silvatica
TATATATTTCCATTACTAACGTTAAAATTTACTCTCACGTGTCCTCCAGTAGCTTTTTTTTTTTTATATCAGTCCCTACCGGACGCGAAATAGTTGTTGTTGATTGTTCAAGTGAGTTCGGGAAAGTTGTCCAGTTTTCCCAGAAGAGGGTTGTTTCAATAACAGGAAAAAGAACACACGCACACACAAAAGACGATGACAGCCGACCCAATTGAGGAAGCGGGTATGGGTTGCTAGTGACGAAGCATTACAGAAAACGCCCCGTGCCTGTAAACGTGGTATGGCCTTCGTTCACCTCTCGCATCGATAATCTGTGATTAGTCAACATGCCGCCAGATGCTGGCTTCTCTTCTTAAATCGCCTTCTGATATTTATCCATAATGATTGACCGTGGGCATCTCGTAAGCCTTGATATTTCAACGATGCTTTGATTCGGTCATCTGGCCGTCATGATCAAACCTTTATTAAAATGTGGTATTACAGCACTGAATTAGGAAGCCACATTTCCCAATCTTTCTTTCTCTTTATTAAAATCACTTTTAGATCATTTGACCTTTCCATTTGATGAATATGGATCACGCTGAAGTTCTGCGGTTGCGCAGTGGTAACGTGTTCTCCCTGCGTGTTGCTAATCTTGGTTCGATTCCCAACAGTGGAAAAAAAAAAGGCCGGGGAACTGTCGTCTAGGGATTGATTCCTCTAAGCCTTAAGAGGTTCAGATCTTTCCACAAATATAGGTCCGTTGCCCTACGGTGGCGTAGTGGCAAGGCATTTGTCCATTGTGCCTTTAATAGGGGGTTCGACTCTTAACGGCATCTTAGGAGGTGTGCCATTTTTCTGACCACCGCAGTTCACAGTTTATTCCTCTTGGCCGCAGTAGCAGGGCCGTAGCCAGGCTGGGGCTATAGGGATTGAGCCCTCCCTGAAAATGTAGTCAGTGTCCCCTGGAAAATATTTTTCTTCAAAATAAAATTCTGTAGACTTACATTTAAAATTTTTTGTTTTGTATGAAATTGTATATGCCAACGACAATTGTTAAAAACTGTCTTCAGAATAACTTAATGTTGTGTATATAATATTTTTACAGGGTTTTGAATCTTCATATACTTTGTAATAAGTAAGGCCTGGATTTTCATGCATAAAATTTAGCCCAAATAATATGTAAATATGCACGAAAATATGAAGAAATATGCAAATGCATAGAAATCCAGACCCTACTCATAAGCCATGTTTCGAAATGTATAAAATCACCATCTATTAAAACTGCAAATGATCTTGAAATTATTGAAAAATATGTACTGAAACGCGCAAATAATATCACTTTGTTACGTCCTTGAATATGATTATACATATTATATGATACGAAATACGCACCGAAATGTATGAAATACGTACGGAGACATGATTGAAAATATGGCATCATAAGCACTGGCTTGGGTCCAAGGACACCGTTAGGGTTAGATCTGGGGGGTGGGGAGGCAAAAGCCTTAAAAAATGGAAATTTTCTACCATACCTTTTTAATTTTACCTTTTTTTTTAAAAGAAAATCGAAATAGGGGGAGGGACAATAACCCTTCTTTGCCTACACCTGCCTGCACCTATGGTTTGAGTCAGAAAATATTACACTTGGTCTTGACTTTGAAAATATTACGCATATTGAGAAACATCGCCACAGAAATGTGAAGGCACATAAAATTATTTTTTTCTAACTTTAATGTTATCTAATTATATCACTTATAGTGGAAACATATTCTGTAGCATTTTTTTCATTTAAAAAACAAAAACAAAAAATAGCCTTTAAAAAAAAGGAACATCGAATTAATCAAATTCATTGAATTACAAGATGGTTAAAACAATACACACTTTTTGAATATTTTATAAAAATTACGCTGAAATATATCAAAATCTTCAGAAATATGCCAAAATATTCAAAATATGCATACAAAGGCGAAATATGCAGAAACATGCAAAAACATTCAAGTGCATAGAAATCCTGACCCTAGTAATAAGGTTAGGAGACATTATAGAGAGGTATACTAAAATTTATAAGTTTTTAATGCAAAATTTATTTTAAGAAATTTATTTATTAATTTTAAATATATTAGTCTACTTATATATTTAGTGTTATTAAATATATTAATAAAATACATCAAAACATTGACGATTTTAAGCCCTCTTTTGAGCTTTTGAGCCCCTCCCCTCCCACACCTGTAACTAGCGCCTAGCTGTGTGCTTGCGTCGCAGTTGTGGTTCGGATCCCTCGGAAAACTGTAAGTCCCGGTGTAGCAGAAGCTTCGTTTTCCTTGCACCCTTCTTCTTCTTCTTTTTGCAAGGGTTTCATTGGGAAGGGTGGCCGCCGGAGGCGGCGCTGTAATCCCAGACAGGATCCTTGCACCCTTGAAACACAAACAACTACTACACTGACCAATAAAGCGTCTTGGCAAATGTTATTTATCCAATGTATGACTTTGACACGCGCCGTCGTTTCCTTGCAGGTGCTTCGTATTATAATACAAGTCAGGATTTTGTCTGGGTACAGCAACGGTTCTGCCTCTATATATAGCCGCTATTTAAATACTTAATGATTAGGAGACGGGTGGGAAACTGCATTTAAAAGCAAGGCAAGTACGCCTTCATTTTCAGCACTTGAGTAAATGCATCTTCTAATCATAGATACAAGTACAGTATTTCGTTACGCTGATTTCACTGACAGGAAGCGGTGAAAATAAGGCCATTATAATCACTTTGCACTGTGCCGGATTGAGGGTTTTATGTGTTCTAGGTTGAAACGATATAATGGGCCCCTAAAGAATGTGGTCTTCCTATCTTTAATCAATCAATCAGTTATACGTTTCGTTTAAGTTCATTATTTCCAGTATCCAGGTTTATAAAAACTTCTAATTTCTCACACTTGTCAATAAACAAGACTAAAACAACGTTTTAATTTACAAAACACCAGGCCCACCAAGGCCTTTGTGGGGTCTCAAAATCGAGGGTCCCTAGGTCCGGGCCTACATTGCCTATACGCAAATGGATCAAGTGCTTTGTAAAAACGATTTGTTCACTTTATTTAAATATTTTTATTTCCTAATATCAAACCTTTAAATAACGGACACCTCAGAAAGACTCATGGGCGCCCATATAGGGAAGCAGGGAGGTTCTCGATCCCCCCTAGCCGTTCAAAAATTTGATTTCCCCGATTCTGATATGCATTTACTTTAAAAAAATTCACCGTCACATTTTAAAATAAGGTACTTTTTAGCTCATTACTAATTGTCAAGCAGTATCAATTATTTTTGTAGCGTTTTGGTATCTTGTACATTCACTAAAATTCTTGACAGCTTTGAGAAGGAGGTAATATTTCTTCTCAGCCCCCCCCCACCCCTCTCCTAGAAATACTCGTATGGGCGCCCATGGAAAGACTGTTTCTTTTGCAGAGCCGGTGATCCTTATTCAGAGATTTAACTGCATATTATGTGTAATTTTTTTTAAATTATCACTGAATAACAGTTTATTTCAGTGTCTCTGTTTTTTTTTTCTTTTCTTTTTTGTTTATTGAATAGACCGTGGCCATTCTTCTTCTGAAACAGCATAAACGCCGCCAAATAAGGTCATCAGCATTGCTCAGTGTCTTTTGGTGCATATATTCAATAACTAGTTTAATTACATACAGATCATCTTTCATTAGAGTATTCACTGAGGTAAGACACGCCTTAACTATTAATGAGATATACTTCTTCGAGGTAAGAGAATGTATTCACGGAATAATAGTAGGTAGAAGCAAAAATCTCACAAATTTTATTGGTGCGGTTTTAATTTATAAAACATCACGGGCGTAAACGGAAGCCGCTATGCTCTGATGAGGATAGCCGTTGCGCTATTAAACTGGCTATTTAGCAACGTTGTTTTTAAACTATTATAACGTTTTACAAATTAAATGCACCAATAAAATTTCTGCAAGTTTTGCTTTTATTGAATAGTGCAGTTTGTGCTCATTAAACAGATAATTGGTAGTTACAAAGGTAAGGTTTATGCAGCGTGATAAAACTAAATAGCAAAATCCTTTGCAAATTGACGTGGTATACTGGTTTCGGTTTCAGTTGAGTTTATTGGCTTGTTCTTATAAGCTTTATTTGTTGAATTGAACAGCAGAAGCTGCGCCAATTTTAAATTGGAAAATTTATAAATTGCTTTTCCCAAAATTGCAGTATTTGCGTACATCTCAAACGCAGTATTCTTTTAGTATTTTTTCGGTAAAAGATGTATTATACATGCACAATACTTATTATTATTATAAAACAAAATTAAAAGCCTTGAATAAATATGAACTCTGCTGTTTGCTCCTTAAAACTTTTGTGCTTTGTATCGTCTTGTTATGTCACCCATTTCGCTCCACATTACACATTGTTCAACGTTAGGAAACGGCTGTTTCTGGTGGGGGGTGCAAAAGTGGACCCGCGCCTGGGTGACCCGCAGACCGTTTATTATATTATTTTTGGCCTTTAATAATAATAATAATAATAACAACAACAACAATAATAATAAAAAGACAATATCAAGTACTTTTGTTTTATTTTATGAAAATGAATATTAAATTTTTTTTCTTTTTTATGACAATTGTTCCACATTACGTATAATAATAGCGTTATACCGACATGAAATGAACCAATTATTCGTTTCCCAAAGCCAAATAAAAATTGCAACATAAATAAACGAAATTCGTTAATTTGGGACTCTATTTGGGTTGGGTCCCTGGCCCAGTTGACCCAGACGTTAAGATGGCGCCGGCCAGGGTATCTTTAAAATTTAAATTTGTAAAGAACAAATATTACATTATAAGTATTTATATCATAAACGTAACACGATAATACTAACGTAACAGTATTTATCACAGTCAGAAAAAGTTTTTAAAATACAAATGTACTTGACTTTGTGGCTAATTTATATTAATTAGCTACAAAATCAACTTGACACAATATAAATTTATAATAAATTTAAAAATAACCACAGTAATCAAGACATTGTATGTGTTTATGTATGATAATAATAATGGTAATGATACTAGCTGAATGAGGAGACAAACGAGTAGATATGTGAGAAAGATAGAAAAAAATAACAAAGATCTACAAACTGAGCTTTTGGGAATCTGGAAGAACAACATCACAGTTATTTTATTTACAGTGGGTTCATTGTGTATAATTCCCAAGAATCTGGAATACCATCTCAACACATACAAAGTAGAAAAGTTTTGTTTTCAACTCCAAAAAGTTGTACTACTGAGGACAGCCCACACCTCACGCGAAAATACCTTTATTTATCTAAGACACCAGAACATGGCTTGATCATTTAACGAAAAAAAAACAACAACAACAATAATACCGTGTACTATGAAATTGAGCGACAATAGTCGATTGATAATTGTAAAATTGTATCAGAAAGTCATATTTATTTGTTGAATGTTTAACGAATTATGTTTATTGCATAGCTATTATCTGTACGTTTATTTTATTAATGCATATTAACTCGTAATTTATTGCATTTGTGACTGTTTACAGACAAATCTCTCACTTCCAATCGACGAGTATGTGTTAAGTATGATTCATTTCCCCATTGTCATTTGTATGTTTGTTCTCTCAATTTTCAACGATCCGGAGAATTTGTTTTCGTCGGTAAGTTTTCTTACGCACTTATATCCAATATGATTCATAAAATGCATATATAAATTTTATGCGTATATAAAATTATTTTTATTATTAAATTATATTTGTATCCTACGTGTTACAATTGAATATAGACTGTAAGTGCAGAATCATATCTAAAAATTTCCAAAGCAATGGATTTGGCTGTAAGTAGTGAAATAGGGAGGTTAAATAAATATTGTAGGAGTACATGATGAGATAAAGTTAAACTTTTGAGAAGATTTTTACTTTGATTTAATTAGCGTGATTAAACTGGAACAAGACACAAAATTTTAGTTATATTTCATGTAATTGTTATTTTACTACATCCGCCTTACTCTCAAGATATCCCCCCAGCATCCTCAATGAACTATTATCTTCTTAAATTTCTAAGGTATTTCCTAAGGGTGAAAATTTCTGTTAATCAAACAGCTGCTGAAAATGCTTTAAAGATACGTATTTAAAGATTATAGAACTTTAGATGTTTATTTCAGAGAAATAAACAATTTGTTTGTAGGCAAGTATGAATTCAAATCCAACTTCAATTACAGTCGGACCTCGTAAACGTGAATTACTTTTAATACTACATGTTTCCTGAACCGTCTTTAAATTTGAATAACTCTGTAATTCGCCTCCCCCCCTCTTTTTTTAATAATACAAACCACTTTTAACACGAATATCTGCGTTAAGGAAGTTCGACTGCTATAAAGGCATTTTGAGTTAATATGTTTGTTTAAAATTGAAGTGGGAAAAATCGGATATTATTTAGTAACATACATGATATTTTGTAACACACGTGGGCAAGTTTGTAGGTAAGTACGTGTGTGCAATAAAATAATTAATTTTGAATTAAAAATTATTTGATTAATTTGCTGGCGTTTTGAGGACTCGGGTGCACTGTTAAATATATGCATTTTTAAAAAAGTGCTATGCATTTGGTAGCGTGTCTTCAGAGAAAAATTCAGATATGGAATTTGGAGAAGGTCCCTGATGAGGCTCTTAAAATTGCTTGAATACTTGTTAATGAATTTAAATAACCTGATCCTCGATTTTTTCATTGTACGTTTATTTGCAATACAATATGAAATATTCTTGCTCTTAGGTTTTCTCTACACCCCTCTCTCTTTCTCGCTCTCTCTAGATAGATAGAGAGAGAGAAAGTGAGACACAGAGACTTTATTTATTTAAGTTAAATGAAACATATTTTAAAATAATGCGTATTTATTATGGTGCATTTGTGCTGATTATTAAAACATAGTATGACTTTTATTATGATTTTTGAATATATGGTTTTAGTTCATTTTGAAATTATTTTTTCCTATTTTAAATTTTGTTTTTATCCTTTTTTATGTAGGAAATAAGTTTTTTGGATAATTCGCCGCTCTTTTCGATTTTAACAGTTTCTTGGTTCAACAGGTAGGTTTGAGCACACTTTTCTCTAATGAAATTTTCTATTATTTCATAATATTGGTGACCAATATTTTTTTTCACGTGCTAGATTTAGGTTTTTGTACCATCGTCACATCCCTTTACACACATATAAATACATTTATACACTATCTACACATGCTACTCAACCCGCCTGACTAATTAGAAACCACATAAAATAAATAGGTTTTCTAAAACCTACCATTGATACAAAAATTTCAGTGTGCCATACAACACACCCTCATGTGCCATCAAGGGCAAGTATGTCGCGGGTTAGCCACCGCTGTTCTATGATGTAAATAATTTATAATGAACACATATTATAGGTAAGATTATTTGCAAAATAGAAAAGGTAAAGATGCAATTTTATAGGATTGTGGGCTAACACGATACAAATACCACTTGTTCGTTGTACGGGCTTCCTCGTTTGTTGCCACTTCGGATACCAAGAAACGTAACATGTATAGTTACAGTTTCTGAAATTGGCAACGTTCCAAATTGTTTTCTTTTATTTAATGTTTTGCAATTGTCGTATAATTAAAATTTAACTTTCAGTATTTGGCAACACGTATTGTAGGTTGTTTAATTTTATATAATGGGCAACACTGTACGTTATTGACTTGCGAATTCTCAAATTATGTTCAGTCGTCGATTTACCATCAACCTCTCACACGAACCATCGGAGGCTCCGCCAAAATGGCGTATTAAACTCTTTTAATATTTTACTTTATTTTTTCCATCTTTTGGGGTATTATTAAACTACACTGAACATTTAAAGCTTTAGAAAATGTTATATTTAATTCAGTAACCTTTCATGGATTGATTATCAACCATTTCCTCTCAATTAGATTAATAAAATCAAATCAAATCACGTTAACCACATTTCCTTCATTGCCAACTACATTGGTCACTTTCAAATTCCTTTAGTAACAAGATATTATTACCCTTCGCAGGGTTAGCACAATTGATCAAGCATTGGTCGACAAATAAAGCCACTTTTTTTATTATGCATTTAAAATATAGTCTAACCTCGATTTAACGATTTTCACAGGACTAGTGAAAATAATCGTTACATCGAGGAAACACATTTATCGGAATCAATGAATCACTTATGGGTGAGGGCAATGGCCCCTCTGTGGGCTGAAAATTTACATGTAAAATACGTTAAAGGTAACAACTATTGCCTTAAAAAAAATCGACAAATTTTTTACATTTTCGACCCTCCCACGAGCAAAAACCCTGGGTGTGCTCTTGATCAGAACTGAAATAAGAAATTATCGAAAAGGAGAACAATAAAAATGCTTACCAGCATTCTGAAGAATACATGTTAATTTTAATAAACATAAGACACAAGTACGTGCTTAATTACTGCTTCGAAAAGAAATCTTTGATTTGACGTTTGTTTTGATTTTTCTTGGGAGTTGGCATTTAACATTGCCTTTTCGATTTTTTCAAATGCATCGAAAAGATCATTGTTGACGTCAAAACGCAGTAAATTCTTTACACACCTTAAACCGGCATTCACTTCGATTGAGGTTGTTTGGCGCAGTATAGCCCAGATGCTCTTGCGCCATAAAAAAGCCAAACAAACAAACAACTGAAGTTGATTTTCAGACGACAGTTGATTTATTAACTGAAATTCTACTTGCAGCTGCAGGCTAAGGACGAAAAATTATCTTTAAATCAAGGAAAGCAACATTAAATCGAGGAAAATATAACACTGAACTTAATGTAACTCAATCCGGACCAATAAAAGCAATCGCTAAATCTAGAATATCGTTAAATCGAATTTAGACTGCGTTACCATCGTAAAGACATAATTGGTAACATTTCTCCCTGCTTTGGAAGAAATCGTGTATATTTATTTACGTTCTTATAAAACACTTTGTATATTTATGAGTTTCAAATATAGAATTAAAATCATTTTAACCGGTGATTTTGCTTATGTTTTATTTAATCTATTCCGATTCCTGTCAACTTATTCATTTACATATGCATTATTGTAGATTACTAGAAAACACGCTCAGTTTTAGATTTTTTTTAAAATTTAGCATATTAGGATTTACAGTGGAATCTCTTTAAATCGAGCCTGCCTTAAACGTCACTTATTTTTATCTAATGTTAATTATATACAAATAGTTTGTGTTATTTTAGGTATCTTTATACAAGTGCTAAGAAATTGCTAACACTTCAAGATTTTCAACCGTTAAGTACCAAGTTAAAAGCTCATTATTTGTGGGAAAAATTTAAAGCGAATTGGTTGAAAGCTTTGAGGAAAAGGTAATGCAACTATTCTATGCGTTTTTCTTAGAATTCATATAATTTGTACAAATATAGTAGAATCTCCATGCAACGAACTTCCGTATAGCGAAGTTTTGATTTATCCCCACGATCATTGCAAATAAAAGTGTTTGTATATAACGAAATAAATTTCTATACAGGGTGAGCAGAAAAAACTCGAACAAACTTCAGAGCTTTCTAGCCGGTATAATAATGAAAAGAACACTTTCAATTTTTTTATCCTGTCTCGTACTTTCAAAAGCTAAATAACAAATTCAAATTTTGTGCTGTTCTCCAATAACTTCCTTGTTTTCAGCAACGTTAAACAAAGGTGCTGCTGTTTTGGATTTGTTTCGTTAACGTCCTCGTCAATGTGAAATTGTTCGAGGTTTCCCGCCAAACCGTGTCTGATGTCATTAAGCGTTTCTATGAGCTCGGCTACAAAGGCGACCGCCCCGGAAGAGGAAGAAAGCGAACTGTCAACACTTCCGCCAATCGTCAGATCATCCGGGGGCGAGTGAAGAGAAATCCGCGGGTCTTAATGAGAAAATTCGCTGGAGAGACCGGAATGAAACTTGAATCGGTGCGACAAATGGCTAAAAATGAGCTGAAATTCAAGCCCTACAAGCCTTAAAAAGTTCAACTCCTCACGTTCGAAAGCAAGCGAGTCCGGCTTCGAAGGTGCCGACAACTTCAACGCCGGGCCGCAGATACGCGCTGGAAACGTACGCTCATTACAGATGAAAAGCTTTCTGCAGTCAAGCAGGCTCACAATCGCCAAAACGATAGGAACTGGTCCACAGAGGCTACCTCATATCATCGCCAAAACCCGCCAAAAACCGCAGTCCGTCATTGTTAGGGGTGGAATTGCGCCAGCGGCAAGACACCCCTAGTTTTCATGAAAAAGGTGGTAAAAGTCAACAAGGACGTATACAGTATACGCGACAGTTTAGGGACCGTCGTACTTCCAAGGGCCCAACAGCACTTCGGTGAGCGGTATGGATCTTCTAACAAAATTCGACGCCAGATCATAGAGCTAAAACAACCCAGGAGTGGTGTAGGCTCCATTTTCCTGTTTCATCACTTGGCAAGGATGGTCGCCGTACTCACCGGATTTAGACCCGATGGATTACAGCATGTGGGTACTTTTGGAGGCCAGGATTTGTGCTAGGCGCCACAAAAGGTTGGAATCACTGAAGCAATGTCTGCGCCGGGAGTGGGATGGAATCATGCCGGAGGTGTTGCGGCCCACCGCCAAAAATTTCAAGAAGCGCATGGAACTGTGCATCGACGCTGAAAGCGGCCACTTCGAAACCTACTGAGAATGTTGTTACTAAGGTAACATATTATTGTATTTCAGTGATAATTTGTAAATTTTTTTATATAAAGATATGGTAAAAATATTTGTCCGGGTTTTTTCTGGTCACCCTGCATAACGAAATTTTTAACGACCAAAACAGAAAATCGAGTGGTCACGTCAGTGACATCGGGTTCTCTAATACCGTGCGAATACAATACGTACACTTAAAAACGTCTATTTTTAAATAGTTGAATGTTATTTATAAGAAACAGTCGTTTACTGAAAAACAGGATTTTAATTGTGGAATTTTTTTAGTAACGGAATTTTAATATTGCACGGCCCTGGTTCATGAACACACCTTTTCCACCTAGCAAATTTTCTGTATAATGAATTTTTTCATGGAACCGTCCATTTCGTTATATGGAGGTTCTACTGTATTGGCAATTAAATTTCTTTATTACTTTTTGCTTCCAATAAAAAAATTGTTTTTTTTCATGTCGAACAAAATTTACTTTATTATCTTTTAATTCTAACAAATTTGATCTTTGTTCATACATTGAAACGAATTTTTGTTCCCGATTATTTTAATTAGTACAAATGGCGGTAAACATGTTTTCCAAAGCTTAAATTTTGTAACTAATAAAAAGTATTATCACGGTACAGGCATACCTCATTTTATTGCGCTTTTTGAAAATTGTAGGTTTGTGACAACCCTGCAAGTTTAAAAACCCATGTTGCCACAAACCGAGGTGGCGCTTGCTGATAATATTGTTATTGCTGATTGTTGTTGCTGATGATATTGTTAGTATTTGTTTAGCGAGGCAATATTTTTTTAATTAAGGTATGTGCATTACTTTTCTTTACACAATGCTATTGCATATTTCATAAAATTACAGTAAACACGACTTTGATGTGCCCTGAGGAACCAAAAAGTTTTGTGGTACGCTTTATTGCGGCGATCAATAACTTAGCAATATCTCCGAGGTAAACCTGTCTGTACCGATTTCGCCATTATTTAGCATGTTGATAATTAAAACTCGTGTCTTTGTTCACTCAAGGGGAACACACTATGGAAATGAATCAGCTGACATTTCGGAAAAATCATCAGCATCGTCCTGGACGCTAATCTACGTGGTGATACGTAGCGTTTGGCCTTATTTGCTATGCGGTTGTGTATTGCAGCTCGCTTACGATTTTTTAATATTTTTACCTGCCGTTTTACTAGAGTAAGTACTTTATTCTGTCTCGCATTATGTAAATGACTTTCTTTATAGAAAACATCCAAGTACAGGATAAACCTAAAATTTAATCTTTGAAAACTTCTGTATCTGGCAGTTTTTATGGTAAAATTTTCAACTTCAGTGTGTAATGGTTCCAAATCTGATTTCTCGAAATCCACAAATGGGTAATAAACCAGTCCGATGTACGTATGCACACATATGTATATGGTGCAAAAGTACGTCAACGCAAGTGGAACTTAGGACAAAGAAAATCCACTGTATCCGTCTTAGCAATTACGCGACAACAGAAACCACTACTTTGTAGAAGTATGGGTCTCTCCATAAAATTCTATAATCTACATTTGGGAAGTGGCAAAGGCGCAAAATATCTGTGTCAAAACCAATTTTTATATGTGTGTTATATCAGGCAATTCTTCAGATCAGCATTCCCAAACTGTACTTCGCGAAGAACTTGATACTCCGCGAAGATATTCAGAAGGAAAGGAAAATAAATGTGGTAATTCTCAAAATTGTAAATTTACGTGACCAAGGATTGTGAATAAGCAAGTATTAGATAAAAATTATTTAGTTTCTGCAGCGTGTTGGGAATCAGTGTAGATTGCAATATTATAGACTGAAATATATAGCGTCACGAAAAACCGAAATGCGAAGTCATGCGTCATCTGGGTCAGCTTTGCCCGCCCATACCTTCTTGGAACCGTGTGGAAATATTCTTAAATTCTCCATTTTGAACATTGCTATCATTCGGTTTAGTACCTGTATAGGTGCTAGTTGAATATATCTTTATTCTTATGGCAAAGACAAGTGTAAAATTGGTGTTGCGAGAAAACAATATTTCAACTTCCAATTAATTTTCAACGAAAAAAATTGTTTAGATCCTAATTTAAACTTTATAGAAGTCAAAAAATAATTCACGCTTTTGTTATTGGATAATATGTCATCTAACAACTTGAAAGTTATAGCTAGGTAAAAGTAGTCTAAACTGCACACACATGCCGTTGGCACAAGGGAATAGAGATGGGTTCGAGCCCAATTTTCGAAGCCCAAGCGTGCCCGAGCCTGAAACTTCAGAACAGAAAAGTTAGTTTTCGGCTTCATTTGCATCCGTCTTATGAACTCCAGCCGACCCTTCCCCCGAGCCTGAAAATAGTATAAATATAGAGCCCGTCTCATCTCTACAAGAGAGACGACAATACATGTTATATACGTACACTCGAACTCTGCTATAACCGATACACAATTACATTTAAATAATCAGTAGGAGTATTTCAGAACTGGAAGCATTTCAGAGTTAACAGACACTGCAATCGAGGTTGCTACAACAGCGTTCAACTGCATAGTAATAAAATATATGCAGTGAAATCATATATAACGGTACTACCTATAACAATATATATCTCTCTATAACAATATTTTCCTCGGTACAGATATAGAGTGTGTATAAGGTTCAACCTCATCTGTAACGATAAACTGCCTATTGTTCTGCCTTTTTTTTATAGAGGGACTTCACTGTATATGATAATAAATGATACTCAAAAAGAATATGTATCTTCCAGTAGCTCTTAATATAACAATAATTTTTTTCTAGCAAACTTATCACGTTCGTATCGGAAAATGAATTAGCGTGGAAGGGTTATTTGTATTGTGCAGCCCTCTTTCTAGCGGACTTCATTACGCAGCAAGTTTACTCATTCATCTTCTTTTACTCAGCCCTTTTTGGAAATCAAGTCAAGTCCATCGTTATATGTGCCATTTATCGCAAAGTAAGTATATTCAAGATCATTTACTCACGTAGATCCGGATTACGGTTTAGTGGAGCCCTAAGGAATTTTTTTCGCAGGACCTTTGTAGCTTATAAAGGACCCAGATAGCGCGGTACCAAGAAACGACGTCCTAGGGACGTCGTTTCTTGGTCCCGTACGTCCATACTTGGTGCTACACAATGCGGATATATTTCGGACGTCCGTAGCACATTCATATTCGGACTTCCATGGGACTATACACACACATATATATATATATATAGTCCAGTGGATCGCCGTAACATATCCTCAAAATATCCGAATAATGTCTCTAAAACGTCCTAAAAGGATATTCAAATTTTGTCCTAAACACCGCTGTAATGCGTCCTAGATACGTTCGAATAAATTCCTTAAAACGTTCCAAAATGAAATCCTACGTTTGTCTAAAGAACGGTCGTAACACGTCCTAAAAATATCCGAATAATATCCTTAATACCTCATGAAATAAGATCCTGCCTTTGTCCTAAGAACCGCCGTAACACATCCGAAATATGTTTGAGCGGACACCTTAAGACGTTCAAAATACGTACTTCAAACGTGCATATGGATCACCATAGGACGTTCCACGGACGCCCGAAGGTATATTTTGAATGTCCTGGGGACCAAAGGCGGCTCCAGGGCCGGGTAATCCGGTCAACCGCCTAGGGCTCCGCGACTAGCGGGGGCCCGCGCCGGCACAGCAGGTCAACAGCAATGGTCAACATAGAAAGGCTTTTCTGTGTTGACCATTATTTAGCAATTGTGTTATCCCTGTGAAGGGTAATAATATCTTACATCCTCATATACGGAGAAAAATGCGTTTGTTCTTGTCCTCATTCGTCTAGTAGGTCAAGACACCGCGTGCTCAATGCGGGGACCCTGGTTCGAATCCAGGATGAGGACGGCGCCTCTTTTTCTCCAAATATAAAAAAAGCTCTAGTTTGAGCTATATGTACGTGGGTGGCAAAAATTATTGTATAATAAATTCCCCCACGAAAAACTCACAAAAATCTCGCCCCGGAGGCTTTTCTGTGTTGACCATTATTTGGCAATTGTGTTATCCCTGTGAAGGGTAATAATATCTTGCAGATTCAGTAGAAGTAGGCAAGCATAATTGTTTTGAATATTGTAATCATGAAGTTATATCGCAAATAAAGGAAGATGATTTAAAACATACCTCAAATTATATTTCCAATTTTAAATTAATAACCGATAGAAAACAATGGATTGTGAGACGAGAATGTTGAGGTGGAGGAATGGTGTTACAAGGAGGGATAAAATAAGGAATAACCTAATTAGAGGTACGGTCAAGGTTGGACCCATAGGAAAAAAAATACAAGAACATAGGTTAAGATGGCTTGGGCATATGGAGCGTAGAAATGAGGAATATGTTGGAAAGGTAATGGATAAGCTGGTGGTAATGGGTAAGAGGAAGAGGGAAGACCACGGTTGAGATGGAAGGATAAAGTGACGGAAGATCTGGAAGAGTATGGATGGAGTAGAGAAGAGGCATTGGATAGAAGATTGTGGAAGGGAAGATTAAAAGACCATAACGCCGACCCCATATAACATGGGAAATGGCAAAGTGAAAGATGATGAATTGGAAAGCAGTGAATTAGAAAAAAAACTTGGGAATTTGTAGAATTTTATAACGAAGATGTAGACAAAAGTTCAATTTAAGAAATTATTTCGTCAGAAGAATTGTTTTTGACCAAAAACTATGATTTATAGTAAAGATGAAACGACACACTGCGCAAAATATTAAATAAAATAAAACACATTAACACAGTTAAAATAAATACGATGGTTTATAGCTATTTCGGAAGCGCGTTTAGGCTTCCTTCTTCAGAACCCTAGTTACACTAATGTGGCACACGTGCTAGAAAAACTATCGATGCCAAATTGCTAGTCCAAAATTAGTTCGGGTAAACCAGTTGTGGGTCCGTAGCCGTGTCTTTTGCTATGGGACGAATTCGTC
>QLNU02015003.1:59151408-59168241 GCA_006491805.2 Dysdera silvatica
ACCACGTTACTGTTGGCCAAAACGAAACTGGATGGATCGATTGGGCGCAAATCCTTTCGTATCTCATTTTAAGCAAAAAATGGACTTGTATCATTGTTGTTTTTATCGCCTCGTATGTGTTCATTACATTAAAATAACGTGTTCAAAAACTCGGCAGTATAGTAATACGTATTGTATACGTAAATATTGTAAATATAATGTTCAAATATGCTAACTTCCATAAAAACACTTTCAATCTTCTAACTTTTTTTTTTCTTTCTTATATTCCGGACGAAAGGCGGCCAACGACCGCCTGAAACGTGCATCAGATCGAAACCCTTCTACTTTACTTACGCTTATAAGATCGTTTTCTGATTATAAATCTTATTTGAATAGTGATACGTTAGATCATCTCTTGCATGTTAACTGCACCAAGAATTTTATTTATATTGATTATAAGAAGCGAAGAACATTCTTGGAGCGAGTTGAAGCCGATTAAAAATTATATTCGTTCAACAAGATACGCGTAATGAAGAAGTACACCTGCTACATTAAGTATCGAAAAAGATATTGTTCAAAATTGTAATTTTTCCAACATTGCTAACGGCATGGCAATAAAAATGCGTATTTTAAGTATATTAATGTTTATTTTTATTTTTATTTATTGATTATTGGTACACTGTATTACCAGTCCCGTTTCTAGCGTTTCAATACTCTCTTGTAATTTTTTGCTGCAAATTTTTATCACGTTCTTGTGTACATATTGCACACTAATAAGGAGTAAATTACTATTATTAATAAGATTTGGATCATTGGCTAATGAAATATGGATGAAGAAGTGCCGTAGAGCATGACACCACAGTCATAATAATAAATGCACGGATGTATGGTTCATAGATTTAATGTTATCATTTCCTTTGCATTTAGGCGAAAAAATACATAGGTGTTTAATCAAACATGAAAGTTTTACTGATTAAAATTTTGGGATTACTTTTCAATGGAGCATATGCAATTTCGAAACTTGCGAATTTAAACCAAAATGTGGCCATTTGCTAGTTTATCGACTTCGTAGAAAATTTTTAGTGATTGATATGAATTAACTGTAACTTGTATGATGTTTTTCGGGAAGTAAATTCCAAAATGTTATATATATTCTCATTAATCGAATATACTTGGTTATTTATGTTATTTATGTAAATATATCTTGATCGGTTATTCTCAGGCTATTAAACTCTCAAATGCATCAAGACGGCAATACACAAGTGGTGAAATGGTCAATTTGATGTCAGTAGATGTACAAAATCTGTACGAGTTTTGCTATTTCGGTACTTTTACGTTTGGAACACCATTAAAATTGCTTTTAACCATGGTTATGTTATGGCAGTACCTCGGCCCTTCATGTTTAGCTGGTGCTGCAGTATTGACTGTTGTTCTGATAATTGGATTGATGTTTGCAAGACGAACGAAATATTTTCAGGTAATTGGTTTTTTTTTATTTAAAGGTAGTATTAATTCAATATGTATGCTTTTAATTCCTACACCCTCCTTTATACTATTGGGTTTGTTGCAATTTTGCCCATGCCTTTTAAAATTGCATGATTTTTACTCAACTATACCTTTTTTCATGCGAACATTAATAATTAAATCCTTTGGAAAATACGAAGTCTGCACGATCACCGGTGTAGTTGGGTGACAGGACGCAAGTAAATCCTTTCTTCATACGCACTCAATACTTCTTCATATTCACAAAATGCAATCAATACGCTCATCAGTCAATGCAATCAATACACTCATCAATCAATACAATCAATACACTCATCAGTCAATACAATCAATGCACTCATCAATCAATACAATCAATACACTCGATACTTCTTCATACGCACTCAATACTTCTTCATGTGCAAAAAAATTAGCAATAGAAGTTAATGCAGTGATTACGCGTTTGCTTCGCATAGGGGAGGGTTGTACACAGTGGGACAAAAATACTTTAATTACTCTAAATTATGCAGTTATTTTTATTTTAAGTTTGTTTTGATGTTATATTGATAATCAAACCTTTTGCTACTAGCGTAATATATCACCTGATTAGTAATTAAAAAAAAACTATAAGAAAAGAAACTTTTTATAAAGCTTGCAAGTGTCCCATTGTGTACTACACCTGGTACACAGTGCTGAAGTCCACAAAGGGACAGTCAGTAAAGTGGATTTTGAATATTTGATGAATAAAACTACATCTTTTTGAATTCTGATTCATTTATTAGTGAAATGTTTATTAATTTTTAACACATTAAAGGACTTTCAACAAATTTGATCTACATTTAGCGAATTTGGCTACTTAATACCGAAAATGTGAAACCATCTACGGAAATTGGGTGGGGGCAAAATTTTTTTGATTTGCGACTTCCTGATAAAGAGCCTCATTCTTTACAGTTGGGAAGACAAATTTCTTCCTGTCTGTTTTCAAGAAGTTCACTACGACTTCATCCCCCCCCTTGATTTCTACCACTTCTCCTGCATAGTACAGTTTAATTTACTTCCTACTTTCATACTCTACTAAAACCCAGGATTGGACTGCTAGATTGGGAAATTCTTCAAAAAAGTCTTCTTCATTTGCATCTGATTCTGGATCTGAGCCTACATAGTCAGATACCTCATCATCATCATTATACGTTTCTTCGACTTCTTCTTCGGAAGATTCAGAATCCAAAAAGAGGATTTTTTTCTGGGGTTTTTTTTTTGATTTTCATCTCTTTCTCTTTGCGTTTTATGTTCAGATTATCTCTTTCATGTGCTGGTGATGATAGCCATGTTATAAACCAAAAGCCCAGATACGTGTAGTATACAGTGGGACGTCCAACTGTGTACTTCTTGTTTATGTCCCATTGTGTACTGTATTCAGGCTACAACTACACCATTTGTTTACCAAAGCCACTAAAGATCCCCAAAATGTAAAACATAACACACATTCAAGTAAATTCACCTCTTGGGTATTTTGTCTCAGAAATATGAAAAAAGTAACTTTTACAGTAGAAAAACCATAAAATTGCTCTGCCACAGACAAGCTTGTTATGATTCTATGCCATTATGGTTTCAGACATCCGTCATGGGTAGCGGCGTTATCCAGAAGTGATTCTAATTGGCTAATGTAATCAGTGCGAAAAATTTGACCGATGTCCCACTGTGTACAGTGTCCCATTGTGTACTACTCTCCCCTATCATTAATCTAGATTCGACACCCAACGATGCTGAAGAGCAGCTCTTACTTACTAACTCAGGGGTCGCCAAAATGGTCGATATAATATTGCGAGGGGTCAATTCGATCTCATGCGCCCATTGGGGGGTCGATAAAAAAATATAAAACATCGTTGTATTATGGGTAATATTTATTTAATTCGGTGAACTTGGATTACCGCCCCCCATCCTGACTTACTAAGTTACTTTATTTACTAAGTTACAACCAATAGACAAAAGTATTTAATACTTGTATTTTTTATTTAATTTTACAAAAGAGGGCCTGTTTAAACCCTGTTTGATTGGCTATTTGCAATTTAAACAAAATGCATTATAGGTGTAGATTAGTTAGATATAAATGAAGATAAATTTACTTTCAAAAGGTTTATTTAATCAAAAGTTACATCCAAATCCCTGAAGCTGTACAGGACTAAAAATATTGAATACATTAAACCTTTGGTCAAAAGTATGGAATAATAGAAAGAAACTTCGAACTCTAACCACTTCATCGCGATTTTACCCTCCAATTGTGTGATGATGTCATTCATTGTCATGACGTGTTTACGGATATGTAAATTACAGCTACGTAAATCAACACCAGCGCCACTATACTTTCATTACAGTGGCACTCAAGAGAGAGAGAGAATTGACGCAAGACACGAGAGCTCTATTGATAAGTTTAATAAGGGAGAAACACACACAAAAAAAACAAACCAACCCTTGCTATTGAACTTAATTGCTTCCAAGGAACTGTTTCTAAGATTATAGCTAAGTTTAAAGAGACTGGAGGTATCAAAAACTAAGTTAGAAGTGAACAGCCAAGAAAAACGATTGAGTGAGATGATAGAAATTTGATAAAGATTGTCAAAAAACAGAGGATTCTTCATCAAGAGAGATTAATTCAGCTTGGAAGAATGAAAGGGCGGACGTTTCTGATAAGACTGCAAGGCGGAAACTGAAAGAAAGAGAAAAAGGTTGCAGGTTTCGTAAAGATCAAACAGAACTATATATATAACAGACAAGTGGAAAAGGTTTCGTCTTACAATGGCGAAAAGCCACAAGAATTAGTCCATAAGTGATTGGAATCATGTTCACAGATGAGTTGAGGATTTGTCTCGGGTATGGAGATAACTGTGGACACAGTTATTTCCATACGGAATCATCTCCATACCTGTACACGTTTACAGGCAAAACAATGAAAGATTTCATCAAAACTGTCTTTGAGGATCATCAAAATTTCCAAAAGGCATGATTTGGGGTTCAATAATAACGAAAGATGCAGGTAAGATTGTTATCCTAAAAGAAAGTGTAAACTCTGATAAATATTTGGATATTTTGAACCATTTTGTGACGAAAACTACAGAAGAACACTTTGGTGATGATGATGACTACATACACCAAAATGATAACGCATCATCTCACATGGCCAAAATAATCAAAGCTTACTATGCAGAAAAGGGTATTCCATGTTTAGGTTGGCCTGCCAATAGTCCCGACATCAATCCGATAGAAAATATTTGGCTCACACTAGAAAAAAAGTAAGCAAGAAGAAACTAACGACCATTGATGAATTTAAGGCCGCTGTGCAAGGAAGTTGGAGAAAAATTGATCCCTGTGAATGCGAAAGGCTTGTTTCATCATTATGGAAAAGAATTATGGACGTCATTAAAGCAAAAGGAAGGCCTAAGAAGTACTGAGTGCCATTATTCCATACTTTTGACCCAAGGTTTAATGTATTCCATACTTTTGTCCCTGCACAGCTTCTGGAATTTTGATGCAACTTTTGATTAAATGAACTTTTGAAAATGAAATTTATCGTAATTTGTATCTAATTAATCCATGCCTATAGTGCAGTTTGTTTGATTGCAAATAGCCAATCAAAACGGGGTTAAACAGGCCCTCTTTTATAAAAGTAAATAAAAAATACATGTATTCCATACTCTTGTCCAGGGGTTGTAATATAAAAGTAACATTCGCATATATACACAAAAGAACGTATTACTGTTATCTAAATTAAATTTTGTGTATTCCATTGTATTAAACATGTAAAGTTAAGAAGGACTTTAAAAATAAAAAATTAAAGGGATACTTTTTTGTTTATTATTGTATAATATATAGTTATATATATTATATGTATAGCTATATTTATAATGTATATATATAATAATTGATTATAATATATATATATATATATATATATATATATATATATCATTATATTCAATGTAGCATATAGTATTATATCGACTTAAAGGTTGAACCAACATAATAACATAGTCTAAATAAACAAAAATAGCTCTAGTTTGAGCTACTAATACGTGGGTGTCAAATTTATTTGTAATAAAAAAACATATTCTATATTATACATACAGTAAACACTGTTGCTATAAAAGAAATCTAAGAACTCGTATATATGTTTTTCTGCTTGTCTTATTATAATTACGTAATAGTAAAATAGGGGGCGTCGATAAAGGTAAAGAAATTCTTGAAGGAGTCGACGGTCAAAGAAGTTTGCCGACCCCTATATTAACTGCTCATTATAGTCTGTAGGTTATTTGCCTTCAGTGGCGTAGGCAGAAAGTTCATAAGGGAGGGGTTACAGAGCTACAACTCATATATTCCTATGTTAAATATACAAAATTTCATTGCGATGGGGGGTTACAACCCCCCCCAAACCGCCCCCTGGCTACGCTTATGCTTGCCTTGGACTTATGAGGTTCCGGTTCCTAGAAAATTTAGATCTAGTGCCTTATTTGGCGTAGTGTATTCATATAGCGTGCAATTAACCCAGGTTCGAACTTCAATGATATCGTGGAATTATTATTTATTTATTAATTTTATTTTATTCACTTTTTTTTTTTTGACAAGCAGAGGTTCGGATTCCTCGCAAAACTGTAGATCGTAGCGCAACACAAATTTGGCTGTCCACGTGCCATCAAAACATAAAAATCGTTCATAACAATGTGGTATATGAATTTTATTTCTGCGAGTAAAAATACAAAAATAATATTTATCCAATTATGGAGATTTTATTCTTCATCAGGGATCACCAAAATCGTCATCAATATCGTTATTTTTTCGAATTAATTCTGTTGGGAATCAAGAAACGAGTATTTAAGATGCGGTAGCTAAAAAATCAGAATGTGCTAACTCATAGCTTGTTGCTGTAATTCGAACGACAATTATTTTCAATATCATTTACAATAATAATTTGAAAAATCTGTTTCCAGGAAAAACAGATGAAAGTCAAAGACTTACGGTTAAAACACATGAACGAAATACTGAATGGAATAAAAGTAAGTTTCAAAAGCTTTTAATTCGATCAACGTCAAAGTGTTTCAAGAAAACACTGTTTTGCTAATCATCACAATTATCACTTACCTTGAAATATACCCTCGCATGTATTTAATGTGAATATTTTTAACATAAAATTATTTATTATTATTTTATATTAAAACCACAATAAATAACAATATAATATTATTTAGTATTAATGTTTTTAATAAAAAATCATTATGTGCTCTTGTACTAGGTGCTAAAGCTATATGCATGGGAAATACCCTTCATGAAGAAAATAGCAGACATCAGACAGGAGGAGGTTAATTTACTAAGAATGATAGATCTATGTTTTGCGGGGACTGTTTTTATATGGAGACTTGGACCATTTTTTGTATGAGCATGTTTTATTTACGTATTTTTGAAGTTAATATGCCTCTTTTATGTAAAAAACAAATATCTCATGTTGTTGGAAAACCAAATAATTCCGTAGATCTATACCAAGATTCGTAACTCTTTTAAAATACAAATTTATTATTAATTGTTTCTAGATCCTGATCGCATGTTTAGTTACATACGTTCTCATCGATGAAAGTCATATTCTTACTGCTACGATTATTTTTGTATCGATTAATCTGCTTAATCTTCTCCGACACGCAGCTTTCGAGATCCCGGAGCTGATTACGAGGATTGTACAAGTACGTGTATGAATATACATATCCATATGTTTATTTATAATAGATTTACATGAAACAGGGACATTCGTTTTACTATTTTTGTGTGTTTGAGTTCATCTCACGTTCTGAATGAAGCTTTTATTTTATGAATTAGCACAGTGGTTTTCAACCTTTCCTTCTTTTCTGTTTTTTTTTTTTTTTTCGCCCATACACCCCTTTACATGGGCGCCCGTATAAGTGGGCAAGAGGTTCGAGCTCTCACCTAGCCGTTCAAAAATTTAATTTGACCGGTTCTGCTATGCGTTTACTTTAAAAAACTGTAGTCACATTTTAAAATAAGGTACTTTTTAGCTCATTACTAATTGTCAAGCAGTATCAATTATTTTTGTAGCATTTTAGTATCTTGTACATTCACTAAAATGCTTTACAGCCATGAGACTGAGGTAATTTTTCTCAGCTGCCCATAAAAATTAGCATATGGACGCCCATGCCCCTTTACAACATATTTCATATTAAAAGTAGGGATATTATCTCCCCATTCTAACTTACAATTAGCTTGGTTTGCATCATTAGTATGTTCATAGTTTGTCTACCGATTTAAGCCTATAATCCCGCCCTTGAAATTATGAACTTCCGTTTTTGAAATCATGAGCTCCCGCCTTTGTAATCATGAACTTCCGCCCTGAAACGGTGAAATTCCACCTTTGAAATTATGAACTTCGGCCCTTGAAACCTTGAAATTCCGCCCTGATTAAGAACCCTGAATTAGAGAATATAACGTGGTGACCTCCGCCCCTCACCACACACACACATATTTAAAAATTTTATGAAATAAATTGCCTGCTGCTTGTCTTTCACGAGAAAGAAAGAGAGAGAGAGAATATTTATTTGTAAAAAAAAAAAAAGATATAAAAATGAAGTGAGAAATATGACGTTAACATTTATGCTTGTATTGCCATTAGATGAAAGTTTCGTTGGAGCGCATCGTTAAGTTTTTAACAGCAGCTGAATACAAGAAAGATAACGTTGGAAATCAGTGCAAACCTGGTAAGAATATGATTGATTATTCATTCATATAGTTATTTGAACTTTGATGAAACTTTAGCTTGCCACACCTTGTCAAACTAGCTGAGATTCGGGTCAAAGTCTTAACTGATATATATGTATAATTAATGACCCAGAAAGATATTTGATTTATTAATTTCTTTGAAGAATCTCTACATTCCAGTATTTCAGGATCAATATATTATTCAACTATTGAAATATATAATTAAGAACGTAAATTTATTAATAAATGATATCGACATAATTACGCTTTTGAATTAATTTGCCACAAGCTATTACGTCATGAGCTAAGAACTGTTTAATTGAAGTCTAATCCATTGTTAACTTCTAACTGGGGACGCGCGCTCTGACAGCTGTCGCTTTAAGACTGTTCTTCCTACCTCTTACCTTCTACTTTTAATCCAACTGAACAGCCTTTACGTTAGATGTTAAATCACTCTTAAGAAAAGAATGACTTTCCAGCGCCTGGTGGGACCTGAACCCACGACCTCTTGATTGCCGGTCAATTGTTCTACCAACTAAGCTACAGGCGTCAATCATTTCTTCCCTTACGAGCATATATACGGCTTTCTATGGCGAAGTTCGCTATTAGTGTGGCGGTGCTATTACATTCTTGCTTTTTTGATTTGCACTTTAGTTACAAAGTAGTCACAGCTCTGCCATACACCAATTGAGAACTTGTCCATTTAAAGCCTTATATATGCTGGTAAGAGGGGAAATAATTAACGCCTGTAACTTAGTAGGTAGAGCACCTGACCAGCAATCAGGAAGTCGTGGGTTCGGGTCCCACCAGGTGCCAGAAAATCATTCTTTTCTTTACGAGTAATTTAACATCTATTGTTGCCACATCATCAGCTAATATGAAAAAATTGTTGATCCCTTATGTTGCTATTATACTTTGTGAGATACAAAAACTTTTAATTTTACTTTAAAGAGAACATCCAGAAAAATATAGGTTGGATTTTACGTCTATATTTTGTGGTTAATAAATTTTAATTAAATCAAATAAAACACAGTCCCGCACACCGCGCATACTTCGTTGTACCTAAATATTTCATTTCCCCGGTCACGGGTTAAATATAATTATGCAATTAAATAAATGATATAGCGTAACTATTGGAAAAAATAAGCACAAAACTGACACAGTTGTATAATTTATTAAATCGTTTACAATTATTTCCGCAGAAACATTTCTTCCCTCTTCAGAATAATCACGCGAATGGAAAGCGTGTTTTGCTAAATAGTAAAAAAAAACAAAAAAAACCAGTAATTGCGTCAATTTTGTCTATTTGCTCCAATCGTTTTCTACGCGGTGTAACGCTATTCTAATTATAGTGTATTAATTTTTCCTTGAAGGCAAATATTACATACAGTGAAACCTCGATTATACGTTAGTCACGGGACCAGAGCCTTGACGGATAATTGAAAAGACGGTTAAGCGGAAACGGGGAAATTTACAGTACAATATAGTACATTTTTATTAAAATTATACAATTAAAAAAAAATACGTTGTGAAATTTGCTGAAGGCACAAACGAAGTTTATTTGAATTTAAAAAGGGAACACCTTGAGAACGTGCTTGAATAATAAAATAATTTTAAGCCAATTAATATTTTGGTGTTTTCTGTGTCCAATCTTCTTTCTCATTATATCTGTCATTTACAGGAGAAGTTCTGTCCGTACAGAAAGGTATATTTTCATGGAATTATGATGCAGAACCGACTTTAACCGATATTGATCTCCACGTGCCTGAAGGAAGTCTCGTTGCCATCACCGGCGCGGTAGGATCTGGGAAATCATCATTGCTTTCTGCTATCCTCGGGGAAATGGATAAACGATCGGGATCTGTTGACTTAAATGTAAATTTTTAGGATTTTTCAAATTTGTGAATATAGAATTAAACTTTATCAAGTAACGTTGCCGAACAATTAATCAACTAGAACTTTAAAGCAATAACATGAATTTCTTTTGAACACTTATCAGAGTTTAATATTTTGCCAGGTTTAAAGTTCTTGTTTCTAAAATGTACTCTGGAGCAATTATTCTTGAGAAATACGTTTCTACAACTGTACCTCTGGTAGACAACAATTATTGGTGGTCGTAGGAAAAAATATCACTTAAAATTTAATGAAAATTTTTTATAAATAACAGAGAAAAGTTACGTTTCTCGATACCGCGTTGTGAGCAAAAAATTTTTTTTTAAATAATAGAACTATGATTTCGTAAATAAATTCACCATTTTGTTTCAGAATTTTACAGAACGTATAATAATTAATGAAAGATTCTCGTCAAGTGTAACACAACAAAGAAGTACCTGCCTACCTAAGGTGAATACCTTTGGGACTGGACTGCAATGGACACCATAGAGTGGTTATCAATATATACGACAGACTTTGGTATAGGCAAGACTAAGTTCCTGCCAGTTCTTTCTTATGAGAAATAGTCACTTTATTCAGCTGGTCAATTTACCAAGGTGGTCACTTTACCCGGTTCAATTGTATATCCATTTACTGTAATTGAATTATGAAACTGGCAGAAGTAATTAAACAATTATCAAAGACATTAATTAACAATGGAAAGCAACATCGATTACCGAAAATGACAATAATGTATTAATGTCCTTATATATCTTCATGATTACACTTAAAAGTTATTCTTCAAGTTTTATGTCTAATTTCGCCCCAGAGGTAATTAAGTAACAGAGGTAAAGAAGTGTCCCCGACAGTGGGGCGTTCGAGAACAACGGCCAGGATTTGAATGAAATTAATAATTTAAATCGTAGAGATTTACAGTTAAGCTAAAGGTTATTCAGACGTTATAATTTTTATAAAAGTCGAGGTATTGTCTGAGGGCTTGTCAAACCGATTGATGGTCTTCTTTCAATATTTCCTTATCAGTTTCATATTATACAGCCTTAATCAAACGTATTAAGCACCCTAATTGTTCGATTTGAACTGCGGTTGTGTTACATAAAATCACTTCATTTGTTTATGACTGCATACGTAGTAAAAGTTTACATTACTTGCGAATGCATACCACTGACGTACGCAGGGGTGTGTTGATGGGGGTTGTAACCCCAACATTGCAATGAAATGCTGTGTATTTTACATAGGAATATGCGAGTTGTAGCTCTATAGCCCCATTCCCCATTAAGTTTATAAACCCCACTTATGAGCTTTCTGCATACGCCTATGCTGCATACGTAGTATAAGTTAAAATTACATTACATACATTTAGTTACATTAGTAGTTTAAGACAAAGGGATTTTAGTAGGGTGCCTAATGCTTCTGATCAAACCTGTATAATATTTTTGTATTGTGTTGTCTTTCTTCTTGCTTATTTGGGTCTTGAACTGTAAATGAATTTGATTTGCGTAATTACCGACTAAATAAGTTTATTTGGTTTCAAAATTAAACTTACGCAAATGAGCTACCTATTTACGTAGGGGACGGTGTCATATGTACCTCAGCAAGCCTGGATCTTGAATCGCACAGTGAGAGAAAATATTGTTTTCGTTAGTCCTACAAGCAAGGCTAAATATGAAGCAACGTTGGATGCCTGTTGTTTGAGACCAGATTTAGCCATTCTACCTGGTGGTGATAAGACAGAAATAGGCGAAAAGGTAGAAAAGTTTATTTTAATAATAATAATAATTAATTTACAAATAATAATTCATTAGTATTTGTTAATTGACTGAATTGGGTTCGCCATTAATAGTCGTTATTTAATTTGTACTAATTATTAATATTAATTTATTAGTTTATACTAGCTCATGAATAGTTATTAAATATTTTACATTACTTAGAAATAATTCTCAATTTATTTAATGACATTAGTTATTATTGTTAATAATAATTTATTGATAGAAATGTCTTAAAATAAAACTCATTCCTTTAATAGACGTTAATTTTTTTTATATTTATTTTATTATTAGTCTAGCAGTTTGAATTCATAATTAATATTTATTAATTAGCTCATTTACATTAGTTATTGATAATAATAGGTTTAGATCCAAAAATGTGTTGTAAATGATTTTTTTTGTGTTTTTTATTCTATTTTAATCGTTTAAAATTAATTAGCACATAAAATTGCTGTTTGAATTTTCAAAATTATTATTTTAGGGAGTGAATCTAAGTGGTGGGCAAAAGCAAAGGATCAGTTTAGCTCGAGCTATTTACCATAATGCTGACATTTACCTTTTTGATGATCCGTTGAGTGCAGTTGATGTCCATGTCGGAAAGCACATTTTTGAACATGTCATCGGCCATAATGGGGTATTGAAAAATAAGGTACATAGTTTTAATTTTATTGAGAGTGTGAAATTTTGTAAAAATGTATTTTTATTAGTAATTTTATTTAATGTGTTTTTGTTAATAATTTTATTTAGTGCATTTTTATTAGGAATTTTATTTAATGTAGTTTTATTAGGAATTTTATTTAATGTATTTTTAGTAGGAATTTTATTTAATGCAGTTTTATTAGGAAGTTTATTTATGTTGTTTTATTAGGAATTTTATTTAATGTATTTTTATTAGCGATTTTATTTAATGTAGTTTTATTAGGAATTTTATTTAATATATTTTTATTAAGAATTTTATTTAATGTAGTAATTAGGAATTAGGATTTAGGAATTAGGAATGTATTAATTAGGAAGTTTATTTATGTTGTTTTATTGGGAATTTTATTTAATGTATTTTTATTAGCAATTTTATTTAATGTAGTTTTATTAGGAATTTTATTTAATATATTTTTATTAGTAATTTTATTTGAAAAAATTAAATATTTGTATAGAGAGGTTCAATTATATTCTTGGCGAAAAATACCTTTTAGTCGACTTAAACTGTTGCTTTCAACATTGTATGCGCTTTTTAATGTGTCATAAATAGTATCAATTGTTTGATGATCAGTATTTGAGAAAAATCACACCACAAAATAGACATCTTTTTTTTTTAATTAATTGAAAAGAATCACGTGTGTGTTTGCTTTATTTGCTGCCTGTGGAACCGGGATTGCCTCTGACCATACCCGCTTGTTGCGACCCTGCTATTGCTACTACTACTGTTAATAATAATGATAATAATAAGTGCAATTGGTCATTTCGGATAACTTGGATATTGGTTAAGTGAAGTTCGGATAATTGGGGTTCTACTGTACTGATAAGCATCTGCTCTTTTGAAGTATTGGCAATCGTAGATAAATACCGTTTCAAAATATTGCTGGACCATATTTTGGTGACATTTAGCTAAATATCGCCAAAGTATCACCATAATATCGCCAAAGATTTATTAGAAATTTCACTACACCGAAATTATCAATTAATAAGGCGATGATTAAGTTTGATGATGTACTAAATATAAAACTAACATAAAGAGTGATTATTTTACAATTATTTACTTTAGAAAAGGGGTCGTGCGCGTGTAGCTTTTCTATTCATTTTGTCACAGAGCCTAGATATTTCTTGTTTAAATTAAGTATTTCGTTTATAATTACTTTTATAGACTCGAGTCCTAGTTACTCATAACATCAGCGTTTTGCCGGATACCGATTTTATAATAACGATGAAGGACGGTAAAATTGAGGAGAGGGGAACCTACTATCAATTAATAAAAAATAATGGTGTTTTCGCCGAATTCATTGCCGAACATTCCAAAAAAGAAGAGGAGGGGGAGGAGAACGAACCTAATGAAAGCAAAAGGTATTTATTTTTTTATCACATATCATAATATGTGAAGCTTATGTTTCATCCTAGCTATAATTAGAAAAATGCGTTATATCATTATGTATTAAAATGTTAAATTTATTGAAAGCTTTCAAAGTAAAAATAAACGTTCAAAGGTTTTAGAAACAGCGAAATTTAATTTATTGCATTCATGTGGTAATTGTCCCATTTTATTTAAGAAATGTCATGACTACTGTAGTTTTTTAAAAATTTTAATCAATACAGAACCTTTATAAACAATTTCATACAGTGGTAGGATTTGTAAACTTTTTCTAGTCATTGTCCGTTTTTAGAAAGGGAATAAATCCGGCAATGTTGTTTGACCTACATATTTTTAAGTATGGTGAGGAATAATCAGTATTATTAAATTGTATGCAGTATAATATGTAAAGTAGTTTATATCATATAAAACAGTGAGCGAAAAAATATGCACGTTTTGAAATTTTTTATGCAGAATTTATGTATCTCTATTTTTAGCGATTTCAATGTATATTTTATATCCTTTTTAACTCTATTCACACTTTCTTTTAAGAATGTATGCGCAGACGCAAGTAAAAATACAAAATAAATGTAAAAATGTCAGCTGGTAAATACATATAAAAAGCTTATACTTATAAAATTATTTATTTATTATAATTATTTGTTTTTAATAATTATAGCATATAGTTTAATAAATCCGATAGCTTAGTATTCTAACAGTAAAATTATTTTTTTTCATTTTTTTATAATTTAAATTAACTGCGATTTAATATTTGAAAAAGTTTTTTCATTGACTTCCTAAAGGTCAAATACCTTTTTTCCTTTAAAAGTTGTTTGCGAATATTGTAAGTTTTTGGGATAATTACCAGCGACTAATCTTCAAAATTTGTTGTTTCACTTCATGTGAGAAACTTACGAAATTGTTTGATTTTGATAATTTAAAATTTCGAAATATCCGACTTATTTTAAATTTACATGACAGGTTTGAAACGGGAGATGATTTTATTATAGACACCGACGAATCGATTAACCGGTACGACATTTTGCAAAGACATCTCTCCGTTGAATCAGCCATGAGTGCTAAGCTTGTAGACGCCGAAAGCATGGAAGTTGGAAAGGTACGTCCAGCATAATATGTACAAGTTGCGATACTTACATAATAAGTATGGACACAGGAGAACACAGATTCTCATGACCTGTGGTGATCCTTAACGACCGTTGCTAATCAGAATACGGTAATGAATCTGTATTCTAGACGTTATAAAGTAGGGTTCCGTTGTCGATGAACATGTTTTCATACTATAAAAAGTACGAACAAAAGTGATAAAAAAAAATGAAGATGGAAGCATATTTATGCATATAAATATGCCCTTGTAAAAACGGGGTTTCCTCTTTATGCATGTTTAACACCATAAAGAAGAGAATTCGTATAATGTTAACGTGACATAAAACAAGATATACAGGGTGTCCTCTAAATTACTTACACACCCACATAACTTTGGATTGAAGATAGCTCCAGTTATGATAGTTAGGTCTGGGTATAGTAAAGTATCCATGCACTATCAAATGTTATTGGAGGTAGCGCCACTAGTGGTGAAATTTGGAACCTACAAAGTCTAACTTGAGAAAAATGAGAGATGAGGGGGAAAAAGTCAATTTGGAAGTTGTAGAGCATCAATCAGTTAATAGAAAGCGATAGCTCGCATAAATACTGTATTTATTATCAACGATGCCATGTACAATGTTCTTGCCCGATGCAACTACTAGTAGATGGTCGGAGATGGTGGAAATGTGTGGTGGCCTTCATGGTCACATGACCTCATCCCACTGAATTTCTTTCTGAAGGGATATCTGAAAGGACAGGTATATGGAACACAACAGATAACTCTGGAAGATTTATGACTTCGCACTACCAATGCCTATAACACAGTTACACCTCAAATGCTGCTGAAAACACGCTCTGTCTCGCGTACAAATATACATTATGGCCGTATGACGACATATCGAGCGTACACAGCAAAATGTGTACTATTCCCTATGTGTTTATGAACGTGAAAAACGTGTATTTCTGGTGGCACTTTTTTCAGATTATTCTTATTTATTTATAAGATAGCATTTATGCGAGATTCGATTTTCTGCAAACTGCAATTGTATACTGACCGATTAATACTCTGCAACTTTCTAATTTACCTTTCCCCGCATCTCTTATAGGTCTCGAGTTAGATTTTGTTTTTCCAAATTTTGGCACCAGGGCCCTTCAGTCCGCAACGTATGATAGCGCATGGGCATTTTACTTTACTTAGATGTTACGTGGGGGGACACTGTTAATTTGATTTCGTCAGGCGAAAGTATGTAGAGTGACAGTCAGTGACCTCCGGATGTGTCTGTCACTCGTCTTTTAGGTTTCGTGATTGAGGAGTCGAAATGGGTTCTGATCTCCCGAAAATAATGTAGGCCTTGTGGACAGATTTGCGACTGTGCCGCTATGGGAAATAAATGCCTCCATAAACAAAACAACACTTTATTCGCCACGGGTGCTTTCTGAAGGCTTACAAGTCCGCCTTCCAAGGGGCGACGATTACGTCTATATCTGCCTAAAATACTTACAGGCGCACGGTGGAAAACTAGCACCTGTGCAAGAACAGAATAGTCAGGGCCGGATATCGGCACTAGAAACGGACGTGTTTCCTCACTGCCCGCTACTGCCAGACTACTTCACCCAACTTCGAAAAGATCCCTCTACCTGGCGACTCCCTCCAGAAATTCCGAAAGGGGTTCCGGTTAGTGTTATATTATGCTATTACAAAAGAATATGACGTCCCATCACACTATGTCTTAGCTTCCATAACTGGAGCTATCTTCATTACAAAGTTATGTGGGTGTATAAGGACTTTAGAGGACACCC
>QLNU02015003.1:59168341-59237741 GCA_006491805.2 Dysdera silvatica
CATGACAGTGTCTGCATTTGTCGCTTTCTATGTCTTTTCTCTGGATGAATTTCTGATTGTTCCTTGTTGCGATCACTTGGTCTTGGATGGCTAGCATGAATCCTTCTGTCTCTGGCTGGAGAGTGCCTTTGGCCAGCCAAGAATTTGATGCCTTTTTGTCAACGTGTGGTTGTTGCAGGTCATTGTAGTGCCTGCCATGTAATGGTTTTCCGGCCCAAGTTCTCAGTTTCTGTTCGTTGGCTGTTTCGAGGACACGCTCTTCGGTACTACACAGGTTTAGTGGCGTGTAATTTGCATCTGCTTGTATTATGGCTTGGATGAGTGGCGATCGGGGACTCTTCAACTGGAAGTATTGCCTCATGCTCTGGATCTGCTTGTCATGTAAGTCTTTGAGGTCCGCTTGTCCGCGTCCTCCTTCTTCCCGGGGTAGTGTTTGCCGTTCAATTGCCGTTGCAGGGTGTAGTTGTCCGGCTCTTCTCTGGATGGTTCTCATTTTCCGCTGGAGTTGTTCTAGTTCAGTGTTGGACCATTTGATGATCCCGAAGGAGTAGGTGAGCACTGGTACCGCATATGCGTTAATTGCTTGCGTGGTGTTCTTCCCGCTCAGTTTCGTCTTCACAATGCTTCTAAGTCTTTCTTGGAATGCTTGCGTGAGCTGGACTTTGACTTTCTTGTGCTCCTGTTGCCGTTTTTGCATTATCCCTAGGTATTTGTAGGTTTCGCCCTCGTCCAAGGTCTTCAGTAGTCTCCCGTCTTCGAGTTCGATGCCTGGTAAATCTTCTTTGCTATTCTTCTGTATTTTGCACTTATCGAGGCCGAATTCCATTCCTATGTCCTTGGAGAATGTCTCTGTTATACTGATGAGTTGTCGGAGTTGGGTGATTGTTGGCGCGTATAGCTTGATGTCATCTACGTACATGAGGTGGGAGACTTTATGTAGGTTTCTCTTGTCTTTCTTCAGCATGTATCCGTATTTACTTGTGTTCAGCATCCTTGACAAGGGGTTTAACGCCAAGCAGAACCACTGGGGGCTTAGTGCGTCTCCTTGAAAGATTCCGCGGCGGATGGGGATCTCGGCCGTTTCTATTTTACTGTCTGGCGTGTTTAGCTGTAACCGGGTTCTCCATTGTTTCATGCTGCTCTGTAGGAATCGGATGATTGAGGGATGCACTTTGTATATGCTGAGTATTTCAAGGAGCCACGAGTGCGGAACAGAGTCGAAAGCCTTCTTGTAGTCTATGTATGCGGTGTTGAGTTTTCGCTTTTGTTTTCTTGCTTGTTCCAGGATAACTGAGTCGATGGTAAGCTGCTCTTTACATCCCAGAGTCCCTTTCTGGCATCCCTTTTGTTCTTCCGTCATTAAGTTGTTGCTTTCGCTGTGCCGGCTTATTTTTTCAGAGATGCACCCCGTGAGTATCTTGTACAGGGTGTTAAGGCACGTAATGGGTCGGTATTTCGCTGGGTTACTGGTATCCTGGTCCTTCGGTAGGAGGTAAGTTATTCCCTTGCAGAGGAATTCAGGCATTTTGCTGGGGTCTTCAATTATCGCCGTAAGTTCCTTGGCTAATGGGCCATGGGCGCTGGTAAATTTCTTGTACCAGAAGTTGTGTATGCCGTCAATACCGGGTGCTTTCCAGTTGTGCGTACGTTGGATTACCTGCTGGAGTTCCTCTATCGTGATGCCCGTGTACTCCATCTCCTCTATTCCTCTCGTAGCCTCCATTTCTTGCTGAATCCAGGGGGCGCTTTTGTGCTGTACTTCATTGGACCATAGTGTCTTCCAGAAGGTCTCTATTTCTGCTGGCTTTGGGGCTTCGTACTTGTCTTTGTTCGCTGGGGTCTCTCGAAGCTTCCTGTAGAAGGCCTTCTGGTTTGCTTGGAATTGCATGTTCTGTTGTTTTCTGTTGGTATAGTCTTTGTATCTTCGGAGTCTTCTGGCGTATACACCCAGTTTTTGTTTGAGGGTATCCAGATATTCGCTGATGTGTTTATTGGGCTCTTCGTGTCTTGTATGAATCCTATTTCTCTTAAGGGCCATCTTCACTTTCCTCACTAATTTCTTACTCCTATTTCCCTGCATGTACTGGGTTATTCGCCCTATGCTGCTGCGGAGCTCTTCTATTCTTTTCTCCAGTCTCACTTGCCATGGTGGTTGGGCTTTGTTTCCTCTGTTACTTCGGCCTTCGTTCCTTACTTCGTACCCATTGGCGCGTGATGCCGCTACTGCTGCACAGTATATGGCGGTGTGTATTTCCTGTAGGGAGTTGTGGTTCTGTAGGTGTAGTGGTAGAGTATGTTCATTGAGGATCTTGGTTGCTTTGCAGAGTTTCCAAGATGCCGGTTGGCGTGGTATTCTTGGCCTTGTTGCGGCATCCGAGCCTTCATATTCCGCCAGGGCACATTGGAAACCTTCTTCCATTTTCTCCACGTCCCTCCTCTCTTCTTCTTCTATGCTTGGTTGGAGCGGTTCTCTTGCGCTACTAGCTGGTGCTTCAGGGTTGGCCACACTGGTTGAAGTGTTTGCCAGGTCATTGGCGACTTCATCTCTTAACCTTTGTAGTATGGGCTCTGCTAAGAGATTTCTGGTTATTATGTTCCTGCGTTGGGTTGTTATCCTTTCTATACTGATGTCCAGGTGTGGGTACTGTTGTGCGAATTTGGCGTGAAGTGTGGGTCTGTAATTTGTCATGTCTGTTTCCAGCTTTGTAATCGTATAGTAGGTGCGCATGATGTAGGTGTTCATATCTATTGTCCATGACATGCGCTGGCGTGGTCTTTCAGCCCTAGTGGTTGCACCTATACTAGGCTGCAAAGCACTTTGGGCTGTGTTGGTTCTAGTAGCCGTACAGTTGGAGGCGCCGCTACAACCGCCGACACCTCCAAGGAGAGACTGTTGCATATTTTTCGAACTGGCCCCTCTGCTTAAAACTCGAACGCGGTTCTGATTTAAGAGCGAGACAACCGATGCTCCATTCATATTTTCATTATGGTTCATATCATCAGAGTCTGAGATAGCCTTTTTCACGTCGCTGGGTTACCGATAGTTATCCCAACGGCGTTCCGGATGCTGGCATGTCGTCAGCAGGCTACAAATCCGGTTTTAATGGCCCAATGGTATTTTTATTCATTATTAATACTTTCACCGATCAAGACATCGCGCCATGAGCGTAGTAACGCTGGCCTTTTTTTTTTCCCCATACTGGAGCTCGAACCACCGCAGCAAACACCTTTCTGCTTACAAGGCGAGCAATATACTCAGTGAGCCACTTTGACATATATATATATATATATGGCCTGCAAAAGGGTTGCTGGTATCTAACTGGAAGGAGACCCACACGCTGAACGTATGTGACGATGTGTGGAACCGGCCAGGCCAGTAACCTAGTGTCCTACCCCGCCTTCAAGTGGTGCAGGCTGAGCTTTCTATTTATGTGGCAAATTAATATTTGCTACACGGATAGAAAGGCGGAAGGGGAGGGCTAATTCACCAACCCGTCTAGCCAGCGTGGTGAAATTATGGCTAATTCCTCCATTATGTTGACACACCAGAAACCATGGCCCCTAGTCTCCAGGTGCTGGAGTGCTCCTGATCAAGGCAGCGGTCAGTGTGGCATGAAAGCAGGGGGTGCTAAGAATCACTGGAATGGCCCAGGCTGCCGTTTGTTATTGACCTTGGCTACGTTTAATGGACGATCCCTTGCTTCTGAAGCAAAACTTCAGGAATTGGAAGAAGAACTTGACAAGATCAAATGGGACATTGTAGGACTCAGTGAAGTTAGAAGAAAAGGTGAAGAGTTGGTGGAACTTAAAAGTGGACATTTGTTTTATTATAGAGGAACGGAAACTGGAAGAACAAGTGGTGTTGGCTTCTTAATCAACAAAAGAATTAAAGACTACCTTCTTGAAGTCGAAAGCACGTCAGATCGAGCAGCGAGGCTCGTTGTTCAACTAACCCAGCGATACCAACTTCAAATAGTACAGGTATATGCACCAACATCAAGCCATACCGACGAAGAGGTTGAAGAATTTTATGAAGAAATCAAAGAGTTACACACCAAAGGGAAACAACATATCAAGCTCATCATGGGGGATTTCAATGCAAGAATTGGACAACAGGAACAAGGAGAGACATCGGTTGGTAAATACGGATATGGGGAAAGGAATGAACGTGGCGATCAACTCATCGAATTTGCAGAAGCTGAAAATCTTAGCATCATGAATTCATTTTTTAAGAAGAAACCGCAAAGAAAATGGACATGGAAACACCCCAATGGAGGAACCAGCGAAATTGACTATATCCTGGCAAACAAGAAATCAATTATTGAAGATTGCAGCGTACTGAACAGATTTAATACTGGAAGTGATCATCGAATGGTGAGATGTAAAATGCACTTAAATACTAAATTAGAAAGGCAGAAGCTCATTAGGAAACAAGTATGTAAGAGGGTGGATTTAAAGAAATTAAAAGAAAATACCGAGGCATTCAAGTTGGAATTAAAAAATCGCTTTTCTGCACTGGAAGGACTTATTGAAGAAGTTGACATCTCAGAAGCAAATGAAAACATTGTTAAGACAATAGTTGAAACTGCTGGGGAAATTGGTGGTGTAACCTGTAAAAAGCACAATAGCAAATTATCTGAGAAGACGAAACAGCTCATGAAAAGGCGAAGAGATATGAAGGTGGACAATCGAAATACCAGTTCCAGGATTGAGTACATAGAACTTTGTAAAACTCTGCGCAAAAGCATGAAAGAAGACATAAGAAAATTCAACTGTGAGCTAGTAAGGAAAGCCATTGAAAATAACAAGAGCCTTAGGGTTGTTAAAGGAAGTTTATCTGTTGGGAAGAAACACATCATTGCATTAAAAGGAGAGGATGGCACCGTAACAAGAAATAGGGAAGAAATACTTAGAAGAGTTGAAGAATTCTACAAAAATCTATACGAAAGTAACAGTGGATTAAACGAAGACATTGAAATAGTCGAAGGAACAGCTCCTAAAATCTTAAAAGAAGAAGTTTCATTTGCAATAAAAAGTATGAAGAAAGGAAGAGCCCCTGGTGATGATGGTATTACATTAGATATCCTAAAAGAAGCTGGAGAATATGTAGAAGACATACTTGCAAAATTCTTTACCAAATGTCTTAACAGCGGTAACATACCAAACCAATGGGATTCTGCAACAGTAATTCTTTTGCATAAAAAAGGTGATAAAGAGGATTTGAAAAATTACCGACCAATTAGCTTGTTACCTGCTATTTATAAAATCTTCACAAAAGTGCTAACACATCGCCTGCAGAAAAAATTAGATGCAGCTCAACCAAGAGAACAAGCTGGATTTCGAAGTGGATTCAGTACAGTGGACCATATTCAAGTATTAAGAGAATTAATTGAAAGAACACATGAATATGAACTTCCATTGTGTGTGGCATTTATTGACTATGAGAAGGCCTTTGACTCTATTAAAACATCAGCAGTCATCAACTCTTTAAGATCAACAGACATTGAGGATGTGTACATTGACATGGTGAAACGTGTGTATAAAAATGCAAGTGCAAAATTTCGGTTACATAAAGATACCAAAACTATCAAAATTGGTAAAGGTGTGAGGCAGGGAGATACCATTTCTCCAAAACTTTTTACTTCAGCTTTACAGATGATTTTTCAGCAGATAAATTGGAATAACAAGGGAATAAAAATAAATGGTGAATATTTAAATCATTTGCGGTTTGCTGATGACATTGTTATTTTTTCAACGAACCCATTAGAACTCCAAGACATGGTACAGGAGCTCTCAACTAGAAGTAAAGAAGTTGGACTCAAGATGAACCTACAAAAAACTAAGATCATGTTCAATAATTTCGTAGAGGAAACAAAAATACAAGTTGACAACATTGAGCTAGAAATTGCTGATTCATATATTTACCTTGGCCAGCTGATTTCAATGGATGGCAACATTATGAAAGAACTCAACAGACGTATTAAACTTGGCTGGAGTGCATTTGGAAGAAACAGTTTTATCCTGAAGGGGAAATTGCCTTTGTGTCTAAAAAGAAAGGTCTTCAACCAGTGTGTATTGCCAGTCCTCTCTTATGGATCAGAGACATGGAGTCTAACAGTTGGAGCAATACGAAAGTTACAGACAACGCAAAGGAGCATGGAGAGGTGCATGCTTGGAATAACTAGGAGAGATCGAAAAAGAAACACTTGGGTGAGAGAGCAAACTAGAGTAGAGGACATCATTGTTAAAGTAAAAGGGCTGAAATGGCGATGGGCTGGGCATATTGCAAGAAGAACTGATCAACGATGGACAACAGAAATTCTGAACTGGATTCCAAGAGACCACCGAAGACCTAGAAAACGTCCTCAAACTAGATGGGTGGATGAAATAAGAAAACAGGTTGGGGTGACGTGGAAGCGAATTGCTCAGGATAGACTTGTGTGGAAAGCATTTGGAGAGACCTTCATCCAGCAGTGGATAGATAATGGTTGAATATGATGATGATGATGATGATATATATATATATTTATGATCTCTGTATATAATAAACTTAAGTTTATTACTTTATATATAAACATTATATTCAGTATAACATATACTATTATATCGACTTAAGGTTGGAAACTAACATATTTATTCTAAACAAAAATAGCTCTAGTTTGAGCTACTAATACGTGGGTGTCAAATTTATTTGTAATAAAAAAACATATTCTATATTATACGTACAGTAAACACTGTTACTATAAAAGAAATCTAAGAACTCTCATATATGTTTTTCTGCTTGTCTTATTATAATTACGTAATAGTGAAATAGGGACGTCGATAAAGGTAAAGAAATTCTCGAAGGGGTCGACGGTCAAAGAAGTTTGGCAACCCCTATATTAACTGCTCTTTATAGTCTGTAGGTTACTTGCTTTCAGTGGCGTAGGCAGAAAGTTCATAAGGGAGGGGTTACTGAGCTACGGCTCATATATTTCTATGTTAGATATAAAAGCTTTCATTGCGATGGGGGGGGGTTTACAAACCCCCAAAACGCCCCCTGGCTACGCGCATGCTTGCCATGGATTTAAGAGGTTCGGATTCCTCGGAAAATTAATCCAATGTCTTACTTGGCGTATTGGTAGAGTATTCGTATAGCATGCAATTAACCCATGTTCGGTCTTCAATGGTATCGTGGAATTATTATTTATTTATTTATTTATTTTATTTTATATACTTTTTTTTGGGAAGCAGAGGTTCGGATTCCTCGAAAAACTGTAGATCTTAGCGCAACACAAATTTGGCAGTCCACGTGCCATCAAAACACAAAAATTGTTTATGTCAATGTGGCATATGCATTTTATTTCTTCGAGTAAAAATAATATTTTTCCAATCCTTGATATTTTATTCTTCATCAGGGACCACCAGAATCGTCCTCAATATCGTTATTTTTTCGAATTAATTCTGCGGGGAATCAAGAAACGAGCATTTAACGTGCGGTAGCTAAAAAACGGAATGTGCTAACTCGTAGCTTGTTGCTGTAATTCGAACGACAATTATTTTCAATATCATTTACAATAATAATTTGAAAAATCTGTTTCCAGGAAAAACAGATGAAAATCAAAGACTTACGGTTAAAACATATGAACGAAATACTGAATGGAATAAAAGTAAGTTTCAAAAGCTTTTAATTCGATTAACATCGAAGTGTTTCAAGAAAACATTGTTTTGCTAATCATCACAATTATAACGTATCTTGAAATGTACCCTAGCATGTATTTAATGTGAATATTTTTAATATAAAATTATTATTATTATTATTTCATATTAAAACAATAATAAATAACAATATAATATTATTTAGTATTAACGTTTTGAATAAGAAATTATTTTGTGCTCCTGTACTAGGTGCTGAAGCTATATGCATGGGAAATACCCTTCATGAAGAAAATAGCGGACATCAGACAGGAGGAAGTTAATTTACTAAGAATGATACAATTACTTTTTGCGGGGACTGTTTTTATATGGAGCCTTGGACCATTTTTTGTATGAGCATGTTTTATTTACGTATTTTTGAAGTTAATATGCCTCTTTTATGTAAAAACAAATATCTCATGTTGTTGGAAAACCAAATAATTCCGTAGATCTATACCAAGATTCCTAACTCTTTTAAAATACGAATTTATTATTAATTGTTTCTAGATTCTGATCGCATGTTTGGTTACATACGTTCTCATCGATGAAAGTCATATTCTTACTGCTACGATTATTTTTGTATCGATTAATCTGCTTAATCTTCTCCGAAACTCAGCTTTCGAGATCCCGGAGCTGATTGCGAGGATTGTACAAGTACGTATATATATATACATATCGACATGTTTATTTACGTGTAATAGATTTATATGAAACAAGGACATTCGTTTTTCAATTTTTGTGTGTTTGAATTCATCTAGTGTTCTGAGTGAAACTTTTATTTTATGAATTAAAAAAGTGGTTCTCAACCTTTCCTTCTTTTTTTTTGCTTTTTTGCCCATACACCCCTTTACATGGGCGCCCTTATAAGTGGGCAAGAGGTTCGAGCTCCCCACCCAGCCGTTCAAAAATTTAATTTGACCGGTTCTGCTATGCATTTCCTTTAAAAAATTTAGCCACATTTTAAAATAAGGCATTCGTTAGTTCATTAGTAATTGTCAGGCAGTATCAATTATTTTTGTAGCATTTTAGCAGCTTGTATAATCACTAAAATATTTTACAGTCTTAAGAATAAGGTAATTTTTCTCAGCTGCCCCTAGTAATACTCATATGGACGCCCATGCCCTTTTACAGCATATTTCATATTAGAAGTAGGGATATTATCTCCCCATTCTAACTTACAATTAGCTTGGTTTGCATCATTAGTATATTCATAGTTTGTCTACCGATTTAAGCCCATAATCCCGCCCTTGAAATTATGAACTTCCGTTTTTGAAATCATGAACTCCCGCCTTCGTAACCTTGAAACCTTGAAATTCCGCCCTGATTAAGAACTCTGAATTAGAGAATATAACGTGGTGACCTCCATTTAAAAATTTTATGAAATAAATAGCATCATGCCTGTCTTCCACGAGAAAGAGAGAGAGAGAGAGAGAGAGAGAGAATATTCATTTGTAAAAAAAAAGATAGAAAAATAAAGCGAGAAATATGACGTTAACATTTATGCTTGTATTGCCATTAGATGAAAGTTTCGTTGGAGCGCATCGCTAAGTTTTTAACAGCAAGTGAATACAAGAAAGATAGCGTTGGAAATCAGTGCAAACCTGGTAAGAATATGATTGATTATTCATTCATGTAGTTATTTGAACTTTCATGAAATTTTAGCCTACCACACCCTGTCAAACTAGCTGAGAGTCGGGTCAAAGTCTTAGCTGATATACAGTGTGTCCGTGAAGTCATGGTGCACTTTTGACCGGTCACAGGAAATCAACGAAACAAGATAGAAATGTGAAATCTTCACCAAATAAAAGGAAAACTATCCAAGTTTCATACCTATTCAGTGCAGTTTGATGTGGCCTCTATTTGTTGATAAACGATATTCAAGTTCTTCCTACAAATGGTTAAGGACGTCTGGTGTAACAGAGTGAATGACGTCTGCGCACTTTGGTCACGGATTCGAATTTAGCAAGCCACAGAACACACTGAATTTTCCTCTGTAACGTCCACATCTTGACTGGCGTGGGCTGATCCACTGCCGCGCAGCTCGTGGTGTTGCGTCATCACCTGTGTGCGCACACGCTTGCACATCAGAGTACAGAAACTTGGAGAGTTTGTCTGTTATTTGGTGAAGAGTTCACGTATCTATCTTGTTTCGTTGATTTCCTGTGACCGGTCAAAAGTGCACCATGACTTTACGGACACAGTGTATGTATATGTATAATTAATGACCCATAAATGTATTTGATTTATTAATTCCTTTGAAGAGTCTGTACATTCCAGTATTTCAGGATCAATATGTTATTCAACTATTGAGATATATAATTAAGAATGTAAATTCATTAGTAAATAATATCGGCATAATGACGCTATTGAATTAATTTGCCACAAACTATCACGTCACGAGCTAAGAACTGTTTAATTAAAATCTGATCCATTGTTAACTTCTAATTGGAGACGTGCGGTCTGATAGCTGTCACTTTAAGACTGTTTCTCCTACCTCTTGCCTTCTATTTTTTAACCAATTGACTAGTTTAAATAGCCTTTACCTTAGATGTTAAATCATTCTTAAGAAAAGAATGACTTTCCAACATCTGGTGGGACCCGAACCCACGAACTTTTGATTGCTGGTCAATTGTCCTACCAACTAAGCTACATGCGTCAATCATTTCTTTCCTTACAAGCATATGTAAGGCTTTCTACGGCGAAGTTCGCTATTAGTGTGGGGGTACAAAGTAGTCACAGCAGTGCCACACACCAATAGCGAACTTGTCCATAGAAAGCCTTATATATGCTCGTAAGGGAAGAAATGATTGACGCCTGTAGCTTAGTTGGTAGAGCACTTAACCGGCAATCAAAAAGGTCGTGGGTTCGGATCCCACCAGGCTCCAGAAAATCATTCTTTTTTTTATATGTAATTTAACATCTATTGCTACCACATCATCGGCTAATATGAAAAAAAATTGTTGATCCCTTATGTTGCTATTATACATTGTAAGATACAAAAACTTTTATTTTTTCTTTAAAGAGAGCATCCAGAAAAATATAGATTGGATTTTAAGTCGATATTTTGTGGTTAATAAATTTTATTTAAATCAAACAAAACCCAATCCCGGACACCGCGCGTTCTTCGTTGTACCTAAATATTTCATTTCCCCAGTCACGGGTTAAATATAATTATGCAATTAAATAAATGATATAGAGTAACTATTGAAAGATATAAGCACAAAACTGACACAGTTGTATAATTTATTAAATCGTTTACAATTATTTCCGCAGAAACATTTCTACCCTCTTCGTGATAAACACGCGAATGGAAAGCGTGTTTTTACTAAATAGTAAAAACAAACAAAACAAACGAAAACAAAATAAGCCGATAAACTGCGTCAATTTTTTTTTATTTGCTCCAATCGTTTTCTGCGCGGTGTAACGCTATTCTATTTATAGTGTGATTAATTATTCCTTGAAGGCAAATATTATATACAGTGAAACCTCGATTATCCGTTAGACACAGAACTAGAGCCTTGACGGATAACTGAAAAGACGGTTAAGCGAGGAAATGGAAATTTATAGTATAATATAGTATGATTTTATTAAAATTATACATTTAAAAAAAATTACATTGTGAAACTTACTGAAGGCACAAACGAAGTTTATTTGAATTTGAAATGGGAGCATCTTGATAACGTGCGTGATTTACGTGCTTGCACCGATAAACGACTGTGTCCAGCTGATGAAGTGCTGATTTTTTCACTGTCTTCCTCACTGTTATGTCGCTATCAGAAGTAAGTTTGGAAACATGGCTTTGGATTTTGTCGGCATTTCTCTTAATTTAATTCACAGTTGTTTTTGTTCGGCTTACGCCTTAAATTGTCACGATGCTAACTGAACTTTCGCCCTTTCGTAGATGCTTAAGAATCTCCAATTTTTTAGAGAAATCGAGCACAACAGGCTTACGTTTTTCACTCATTGTTTTCGAACAATTGTTAGCACTAGCGTAAGAATAAACTTACACAGAGACGCACACACGAATGACTTAGCAGGCAAGGATGTATTGACGCTTACAATCTGAGTTGGTGCCGGCGCTAGCCTATCGGCACCAACTTGAACTTGACGCCGACGGTTTGGCGAGAAAGATGGTAAATCGGACGGCGGATAATCGAGGCTCCACTGTCTATCACGAAAACGAGATACAAGACTACGAGACAGTTGTTTCCGATGTTAGACATATTGGATCTTGATTGTCACAAACCTTAATAATTCTAAGTCAATTAATATTTTGGTGTTTTCTTTGTCCCATCTTCTTTCTCATTATATCTGTCATTTACAGGAGAAGTTCTGTCCGTGCAGAAAGGTATATTTTCATGGAATTGTGATGCAGAACCGACTTTAACCGATATTGATCTCCATGTGCCTGAAGGAAGCCTCATTGCCATCACGGGCGCGGTAGGATCTGGGAAATCTTCATTGCTTTCTGCTATCCTCGGGGAAATGGATAAAAAATCGGGATCCGTTGACATAAATGTAAATTTATAGGATTTTTCAAATTTTTGAATATAGAATTAAACTTTATCAATTAATCAACTGGAACTTTAAAGCAATAACATGAATTTCTATTGAACACTTATCAGAGTTTAATCTTTAGCCGGGTTTAAAGTTTTTGCTCCAAAAATGTACTCTGGAGCAATTATTCTTGGGAAATACGTTTTTACAACTGTACCTCCGGTCGACAACAATTATTGGTGGTCGTAGGAAAAAATATCACTTAAAATTTAATGAAAAATTTTCATAAATAATAGAGAAAAGTTATGTTTCTCGATACCGCGTTGTGAGCAAAAAAAAAATGTTTTTAAATAATAGAACTACGATTTCGTAGATAAATTCACCATTTTTTTTCGGAATTTTACAAAACGTATGCAAATTAATGAAAGATTCCTGTCAAGTATAACACAACAAAGAAGGACCTGCCCGCCTAAGGTGCCCACCTTTGGGACTGAACTGCAATGGACACCATAGACTGGTAGTCAGTATATACGACAGACTTTGGTATAGGCAAGAATTAAGTTCCTGTCAGTTTTTTCTTAGGAAAAATGGTCACTTCATTCAGCTGGTCAGTTTACCAAGGTGGTCACTTTACGCGGTTCAACTGTATGTCTATTTACTCTAATTGAATTACAAAACTGGCAGAAGTAATTGAACAATTATCAAAGACATTAATTAACAATGAAAAACAACATCGATTACTATAAATGACAAGAATGTATTGATGTCCTTATATGATGTCTTCATAATTATACTTTATGTCTAATTTCGCCCCATAGGTAATTAAGTAACACAGGTAGAGAAGGGTCCCCGACAGCGGGGCGTTTGAGAACAACGGCTAGGATTTGAATGAAATTAATAATTCAATCGTAGAGATTTACAGTTAAGCTAAAGGTTATTCAGACGTTATAATTTTTATAGAAGTCGAGGTATTGGCTGAGGGCTTGTCAAACCGATTGATGGTCTTCTTTCAATGTTTCCTTATAAGTTTCATACTATACAGCCTTGATCAAACGTATTAAGCACCCTAATTTTTCGATTTGAACTGCGGTTGTGTTACATAAAATCACTTCATTTGTTTATGACTGCATACGTAGTAAAAGTTTACATTACTTGCGAATGCATACCACTGGCATACGCAGGGGGGTGTTGATGGGGGTTGTAACCCCCATTGCAATGAAATTTTGTATATTTAACATAGGAATATGTGAGTTGTAGCTCTGTAACCCCTTATTAAGCTTATAAACTCCACTTATGAGCTTTCTGCGTACGCCTATGCTGCATACGTAGTAGAAGTTGAAATTACATTACATACATTTAGTTACATTAGTAGTTTAAATAAAGGGATTTTAGTAGGGTGCCTAATGCTTTTGATCAAACCTGTATAATATTTTTGTATTGTGTTGTCTTTCTTCTTGCTTATTTGGGTCTTGAACTGTAAATGAATTTGATTTGCGTAATTACCGACTAAATAAGTTTATTTGGTTTCAAAATTAAACTTACGCAAATGAGCTACCTATTTACGTAGGGGACGGTGTCATATGTACCTCAGCAAGCCTGGATCTTGAATCGCACAGTGAGAGAAAATATTGTTTTCGTTAGTCCTACAAGCAAGGCTAAATATGAAGCAACGTTGGATGCCTGTTGTTTGAGACCAGATTTAGCCATTCTACCTGGTGGTGATAAGACAGAAATAGGCGAAAAGGTAGAAAAGTTTATTTTAATAATAATAATAATTAATTTACAAATAATAATTCATTAGTATTTGTTAATTGACTGAATTGGGTTCGCCATTAATAGTCGTTATTTAATTTGTACTAATTATTAATATTAATTTATTAGTTTATACTAGCTCATGAATAGTTATTAAATATTTTACATTACTTAGAAATAATTCTCAATTTATTTAATGACATTAGTTATTATTGTTAATAATAATTTATTGATAGAAATGTCTTAAAATAAAACTCATTCCTTTAATAGACGTTAATTTTTTTTATATTTATTTTATTATTAGTCTAGCAGTTTGAATTCATAATTAATATTTATTAATTAGCTCATTTACATTAGTTATTGATAATAATAGGTTTAGATCCAAAAATGTGTTGTAAATGATTTTTTTTGTGTTTTTTATTCTATTTTAATCGTTTAAAATTAATTAGCACATAAAATTGCTGTTTGAATTTTCAAAATTATTATTTTAGGGAGTGAATCTAAGTGGTGGGCAAAAGCAAAGGATCAGTTTAGCTCGAGCTATTTACCATAATGCTGACATTTACCTTTTTGATGATCCGTTGAGTGCAGTTGATGTCCATGTCGGAAAGCACATTTTTGAACATGTCATCGGCCATAATGGCGTATTGAAAAATAAGGTACATAGTTTTAATTTTATTGAGAGTGTGAAATTTTGTAAAAATGTATTTTTATTAGTAATTTTATTTAATGTGTTTTTGTTAATAATTTTATTTAGTGCATTTTTATTAGGAATTTTATTTAATGTAGTTTTATTAGGAATTTTATTTAATGTATTTTTAGTAGGAATTTTATTTAATGCAGTTTTATTAGGAAGTTTATTTATGTTGTTTTATTAGGAATTTTATTTAATGTATTTTTATTAGCAATTTTATTTAATGTAGTTTTATTAGAATTTTATTTAATATATTTTTATTAGATTTTATTTAATGTAGTTTTATTATTTTATTTAATATTTTTATTAGTAATTTTATTTGAAAAAATTAAATATTTGTATAGAGAGGTTCAATTATATTCTTGGCGAAAAATACCTTTTAGTCGACTTAAACTGTTGCTTTCAACATTGTATGCGCTTTTTAATGTGTCATAAATAGTATCAATTGTTTGATGATCAGTATTTGAGAAAAATCACACCACAAAATAGACATCTTTTTTTTTTAATTAATTGAAAAGAATCACGTGTGTGTTTGCTTTATTTGCTGCCTGTGGAACCGGGATTGCCTCTGACCATGCCCGCTTGTTGCGACCCTGCTATTGCTACTACTACTGTTAATAATAATGATAATAATAAGTGCAATTGGTCATTTCGGATAACTTGGATATTGGTTAAGTGAAGTTCGGATAATTGGGGTTCTACTGTACTGATAAGCATCTGCTCTTTTGAAGTATTGGCAATCGTAGATAAATACCGTTTCAAAATATTGCTGGACCATATTTTGGTGACATTTAGCTAAATATCGCCAAAGTATCACCATAATATCGCCAAAGATTTATTAGAAATTTCACTACACCGAAATTATCAATTAATAAGGCGATGATTAAGTTTGATGATGTACTAAATATAAAACTAACATAAAGAGTGATTATTTTACAATTATTTACTTTAGAAAAGGGGTCGTGCGCGTGTAGCTTTTCTATTCATTTTGTCACAGAGCCTAGATATTTCTTGTTTAAATTAAGTATTTCGTTTATAATTACTTTTATAGACTCGAGTCCTAGTTACTCATAACATCAGCGTTTTGCCGGATACCGATTTTATAATAACGATGAAGGACGGTAAAATTGAGGAGAGGGGAACCTACTATCAATTAATAAAAAATAATGGTGTTTTCGCTGAATTCATTGCCGAACATTCCAAAAAAGAAGAGGAGGGGGAGGAGAACGAACCTAATGAAAGCAAAAGGTATTTATTTTTTTATCACATATCATAATATGTGAAGCTTATGTTTCATCCTAACTATAATTAGAAAAATGCGTTATATCATTATGTATTAAAATGTTAAATTTATTGAAAGCTTTCAAAGTAAAAATAAACGTTCAAAGGTTTTAGAAACAGCGAAATTTAATTTATTGCATTCATGTGGTAATTGTCCCATTTTATTTAAGAAATGTCATGACTACTGTAGTTTTTTAAAAATTTTAATCAATACAGAACCTTTATAAACAATTTCATACAGTGGTAGGATTTGTAAACTTTTTCTAGTCATTGTCCGTTTTTAGAAAGGGAATAAATCCGGCAATGTTGTTTGACCTACATATTTTTAAGTATGGTGAGGAATAATCAGTATTATTAAATTGTATGCAGTATAATATGTAAAGTAGTTTATATCATATAAAACAGTGAGCGAAAAAATATGCACGTTTTGAAATTTTTTATGCAGAATTTATGTATCTCTATTTTTAGCGATTTCAATGTATATTTTATATCCTTTTTAACTCTATTCACACTTTCTTTTAAGAATGTATGCGCAGACGCAAGTAAAAATACAAAATAAATGTAAAAATGTCAGCTGGTAAATACATATAAAAAGCTTATACTTATAAAATTATTTATTTATTATAATTATTTGTTTTTAATAATTATAGCATATAGTTTAATAAATCCGATAGCTTAGTATTCTAACAGTAAAATTATTTTTTTTCATTTTTTTATAATTTAAATTAACTGCGATTTAATATTTGAAAAAGTTTTTTCATTGACTTCCTAAAGGTCAAATACCTTTTTTCCTTTAAAAGTTGTTTGCGAATATTGTAAGTTTTTGGGATAATTACCAGCGACTAATCTTCAAAATTTGTTGTTTCACTTCATGTGAGAAACTTACGAAATTGTTTGATTTTGATAATTTAAAATTTCGAAATATCCGACTTATTTTAAATTTACATGACAGGTTTGGAACGGGAGATGATTTTATTGTAGACACCAACGAATCGATTAACCGGTACGACATTTTGCAAAGACATCTCTCCGTTGAATCAGCCATGAGTGCTAAGCTTGTAGACGCCGAAAGCATGGAAGTTGGAAAGGTACGTCCAGCATAATATGTACAAGTTGCGATACTTACGTAATAAGTATGGACACAGGAGAACACAGATTCTCATGACCTGTGGTGATCCTTAACGACCGTTGCTAATCAGAATACGGTAATGAATCTGTATTCTAGACGTTATAAAGTAGGGTTCCGTTTTCGATGAACATGTTTTCATACTATAAAAAGTACGAACAAAAGTGATAAAAAAAAATGAAGATGGAAGCATATTTATGCATATAAATATGCCCTTGTAAAAACGGGGTTTCCTCTTTATGCATGTTTAACACCATAAAGAAGAGAATTCGTATAATGTTAACGTGACATAAAACAAGATATACAGGGTGTCCTCTAAATTACTTACACACCCACATAACTTTGGATTGAAGATAGCTCCAGTTATGATAGTTAGGTCTGGGTATAGTAAAGTATCCATGCACTATCAAATGTTATTGGAGGTAGCGCCACTAGTGGCGAAATTTGGAACCTACAAAGTCTAACTTGAGAAAAATGAGAGATGAGGGGAAAAAGTCAATTAGGAAGTTGTAGAGCATCAATCAGTTAATAGAAAGCGATAGCTCGCATAAATACTGTATTTATTAACAACAATGCCATGTACAATGTTCTTGCCCGATGCAACTACTAGTAGATGGTCGGAGATGGTGGAAATGTGTGGTGGCCTCCATGGTCACATGACCTCATCCCACTGAATTTCTTTCTGAAGGGATATCTGAAAGGACAGGTATATGGAACACAACAGATAACTCTGGAAGATTTATGACTTCGCACTACCAATGCCTATAACACAGTTACACCTCAAATGCTGCTGAAAACACGCTCTGTCTCGCGTACAAATATACATTATGGCCGTATGACGACATATCGAGCGTACACAGCAAAATGTGTACTATTCCCTATGTGTTTATGAACGTGAAAAACGTGTATTTCTGGTGGCACTTTTTTCAGATTATTCTTATTTATTTATAAGATAGCATTTATGCGAGATTCGATTTTCTGCAAACTGCAATTGTATACTGACCGATTAATACTCTGCAACTTTCTAATTTACCTTTCCCCGCATCTCTTATAGGTCTCGAGTTAGATTTTGTTTTTCCAAATTTTGGCACCAGGGCCCTTCAGTCCGCAACGTATGATAGCGCATGGGCATTTTACTTTACTTAGATGTTACGTGGGGGGACACTGTTAATTTGATTTCGTCAGCCGAAAGTATGTAGAGTGACAGTCAGTGACCTCCGGATGTGTCTGTCACTCGTCTTTTAGGTTTCGTGATTGAGGAGTCGAAATGGGTTCTGATCTCCCGAAAATAATGTAGGCCTTGTGGACAGATTTGCGACTGTGCCGCTATGGGAAATAAATGCCTCCATAAACAAAACAACACTTTATTCGCCACGGGTGCTTTCTGAAGGCTTACAAGTCCGCCTTCCAAGGGGCGACGATTACGTCTATATCTGCCTAAAATACTTACAGGCGCACGGTGGAAAACTAGCACCTGTGCAAGAACAGAATAGTCAGGGCCGGATATCGGCACTAGAAACGGACGTGTTTCCTCACTGCCCGCTACTGCCAGACTACTTCACCCAACTTCGAAAAGATCCCTCTACCTGGCGACTCCCTCCAGAAATTCCGAAAGGGGTTCCGGTTAGTGTTATATTATGCTATTACAAAAGAATATGACGTCCCATCACACTATGTCTTAGCTTCCATAACTGGAGCTATCTTCATTACAAAGTTATGTGGGTGTATAAGGACTTTAGAGGACACCCTGTATATATTTGCGGCGTTAACATGTAATAATATGAGGAACATACATTTATAAGTTACATATATGGGGAAAAGCATTGACATCCGAAATTAAAGAATAATTATCGTTCCTTACGACTAGACTTTGGTACGAGCTAAACATATTTTTCGTAGCATAAGAATTTTCCTTTAAATCGATCGTTTATCCTGTACACTCGCATGTTGATGGGCAAAATTACTCAGTAATCTTGCTCTTGAACGTTTATGCATTCTTTTGTTGTGTTCACACAATCAGCAAGGGCCATTATGAAGAAATTTTGAATGAACGAGTTACGTGTATATCCAAGTAATTTGAACGTCCTTTCTGTATTTTTCAGGTTAAAAGAGCAATTTTTCTAAGCTATGCCAATCACCTTGGCTTTTGGCTTCTATCCGGAATGGTTGGAGGGACCCTAGGTTCTGTAGCATTCGAGGTGAATAAATAATAATTTAAATAGCTTCATAACTTCTACATGTACAAATACGTACGAAACAAAAATATTGAATGCGGTTTTTCTAAAATTAGCGAATTATAACCATCTTCAGTTACGTTTTTTCTAGTACAATTACATTTTTTCTGGTAAATCAATCAGTCAATCAATCCGTCGATCGATCGTATAGATCAAGGACGATATATAAATAAAGATCGCTTAAAATATGCAAGCTTTATGTAAAATACAGTCTTAGTATTCATATAATGCAGTTATTGTTTCAATACATTATTTAAATTTCAGCTATTTTAGCAAAAGGGGATGATGTTTGCTCTGGTAATTTTAACAACAGGCTTCACAATTTTTAAAGTAGTGGCACCAACTCTTTGTGTGTGCCCGCCATTTAGCATTTCCTGTATATACTAAACAGAAATCTTTTCTTTACCCATTATTTCACCAAGTTGCTTTTTGTCATCAACCGAAAAATACCAAGCTCTTATGTACGTTATTTTCATCTAAACCAGTGTCTCCCAACCTTCTTCAAGCCGTGATCCACTTTTATAGTGACTAAAAGGTCTGAGATCTCCCCTACCTTTGTCCGCCGCCGCCACATTTACACAAAAAAGTCATTTTTAACAGAGTAAAGAAAACACATTAAATACAAAATTATATTAATTAAATATATTAATGTATATTATAGATATAAAGTTAACAACCATTAGTAGAATATTGCAATGTAGCCATGTTGAAATACAAAAGCGTTGGAAACATTTGGTATGAAATTCCTTATAAAAATAATTGCAACTAAAAAATAGTTACGTTGATCCCCCAGAAACGAGTTTGCGAACACCTTGAGGGTCGCGACCCCCAGGTTGGTAACCGCTGATTTAAAGGTATTCTTTCTTTCTTATAACTCGGAATCAGGAGTAAATCATTTTGTGCCAGCGTGGTCATAATTCATTCAACAATCAATAGTATTGGTAAAGACATCATTTTTGCGTCATTAGTATATTTAAAATATCGTTACATCATTAATATATCTAACTATCATCTACTGCATAAATTGAGGTCTTTCCAAAACGCTCTGTATGTCTGTTTGCTCTGGAGAATTCTCTCTCATTCTCTCCCCCCCCCTCACTCTCTCTCTTCTCTCGTTTCTATGTTATTTCACTCTATTTCATGATCTCATTCATCCGTCTTATTTGACTAAGGACGATTTTCTCTTCGATTTTCTTTCAAAATTTAGTTCAGAATTTCGGTCTGGTAAGTTCTTGTAATAAATCTAGCGAATTCCAATTTTAGTTTTCACCTAACAGCGATGACCTTAACCCTTGTTTGCCCCCTCCTCTAGATTTCTTCCTTTTTATATTTTTTCAAGAGTTTTCTCTGGTAACAGCTGATATTACTCCCGAATATGAGCTATTAACTCTTATTTTCGTTTATGTTGATAATACATTGAATACCATTGAACTGGCGATGAATAAATGGGAGATAGAAGGTAACTCTAACGTAATGACACTTCATCAATCATAATCAATGAAGATGATTGTGATTAATGGAAATGATCATAATCAATTGAAATGATCTTAATAGCGGCATTTATGTTTTCATATGAAATAGACATGTCTGCAATATATGAAATACTTGTATATATATAATTATATTTAGACATATTTGTATGTTTTCAGATTGGAATGAATGCTTGGCTAAGCAAATGGAGTGGTGATTCTGCTACGGTTGACGAAGTTCAAAATATTCAACAAAGAAATTTCAGAATAACGATTTATGCTGTTCTTGGGCTATGCAAATGTATATCAGTCATGCATTTAATGTCCTTTATTAATTACATGTATTTATGTTTTCGAATATGTTAATTGCAGCAGAGTACCGTAAATTTCAATCAAAATACCATTTGCCTTAGCAGAGCTCTTAGAAGTATTGACTTAAGTCATTTCATTTAACGCTCCGTTTATGGAGCAGTTTCTAATTGCTATTAGCTTTTTAATTAAAGTATTGATGCAAACTAGTGTTAAGCGTATCTTAGGAGATCAAAAATGATGTCATTACCCATAACTGTATCTCCAAATATCTTACTTTATTACACCTCCATTACTTTTCAACCGTACAGATCATTTGAATTCATCTGTAAGGTTAAAAATAATGATGGATTAACGAAGCAAGCATTTTGGAGGAAACGACGTTGCAGGTAATGACATTAATTAAGATTAAAAATCTTTAATTGCAAGTCAGTAGGTGAGTTATTATTTACAATAACTCTAAATAATTATACACTGGCTACGTGATTCCCTGGATACAAACAAAGTTTAGTTAGCTTGTGTTTCATGATGTCAATGATGGAATCAATTCCCAACCCTCCGTAGTACACCAATAATGTCACCAGTTCAAACGTTTACCAAAATTCCTGCCAATCTCTCCAATGACAATTAATTACGCAATAATTTCACAATAATATTTATATTAATGATAATGTCGATAAAGATTCTATTTGCGTTTTTATCGATGCAATTAGAGTTTTATTTTTCCTTTCTACTCCTTTTCTTTCTAGTCATCCCATATTCTTAACTTCGTTTTCCGTGCTTGATTGCAGTTTGTTGGCAGAAGTTTTGACTTGGCGATTTCGACCAGGTTACTATAGTCGAATCCAAAGCTTTAGTATTAAATGTTTCTAAACTTTTAAACAACTTGAAAATTGTTGTTAATTGAGCGTGAAGAAAATGTGAAGGTCAAAGGACAAGGGCAAGCGAAAGGGATGTCAAGGTCAAAAGTAAAGGACAAGTAAAGAGAAGGTCAAAAACAATTTAAGAATTGTCAAATTTCTAAAATAAAATTTAAAATATAGTTAAAAACCTATTGGTGACGGAAACTGTGTTTAAAATTTTGTTCCTTGGCGATTATTGGTAAAACTTCCTATTTCACGATCTTCACAATACAAACAGGCTTTACTATTCCCCGATCTATAAATGCCGATCACTTTACTTAATATATTTTTTTGTATTTTAGCCATTGTTCAAATAATTTCATCCTTTTGTCTCGCATTTGGATGCGCTAAGGCTTCGAAATTATATCATAAGGAAATGCTACAGTCGATCATGAGAGCCCCAATGCACTTCTTTGACACTACACCACTGGGAAGAATTGTCAACAGGTAGATTACGAGATTCGAATTAATATTTAACTTTACCTTCATTTAATCAATGTCATCCATTCAATTTCATTTAATCAATTTCATCTGATCAATTTCATCTAATCAATATCAGTTAATCAATTTCATCTAATCGATTTCGTTTAATCAATTTCGTTTAATCAATTTCATCTAATCAATTTCGTTTAATCAATATCATCTAATCAATTTCATTCAATTTCATTTCCAAGTACCAAGTAAGAAGTTATTGTACAACTTCTTATTTGATGGCTGTACGAAAGTGGACATAAAAGTTCTGGTTAGGCAAAATGAATTTTAGCTAATTTTATTCATTGTCTGAAGAAAAAAATTTGGTAAATGTGCAGGCGTGGACTGGGCCGGTGTGCCCTCATGGGCGATAGGACTTGCGCCCTCATGGGCTATAGGACTTGCGCCCTCATGGGCTATAGGACTCGCGCCCTCCGATAATCCAAGGTATGCGCCCTTTGAGAGGACCCAGTCCGCCCCTGTAAATGTGAGTGAGAGAAAATGAAAGGCGACCTTTTAGATTGGGAATGGTGGCCACCAGAGGCGGCACTGTAATCCCAGACAGGCGCTCAGACAGCGTAACCAACCGCCAAGTCATGTTAGTGACGACCTTGCGATGGGTTAGACTCCCAACCGTGCCTAAAAGAGCGCTTATCGGAAAACTGCTCATTGCAGTCCGGGGTTGGTATCTCTAGGCCTGGAGAGGTTCGGAGTCCTCTGCAAAAATGTGTCCACTGCCTTACGGTGTAGTGATAATGCATTTTTATTTGTCGTGCCATTATATACAGGTTCGACTCCCACTGGTATCCTAGAACGCATGCAGTTTTTTTTCCCCCAATCACCGTTGTTCGAGGTTTGGTTTCCTTAGTAGCAGAAATTCAGATTCTTCGAAAAACTGTAGCTCCCAGTGCAGCATGACCTTTACTGCTCTTTCACCATAAAATCAGGAACATGAAAGGCTACTTATAACACGTCAGAGAATACATGACGTCAGTTCCATTGCTCTAAGATCTTGCTTTGTGCTACAGTAGTTCAATTCCCTGTTTCTGAAACGTGTCTTCAAGATCCACGGACATTTTTTCGTGAAGCCATTCCAATGCTTCCATTAAAATCTGGAAAAAGTTAATAAAATTCGGGTTATGTAAAGAATGCAAGAATGCATAACTTCTTCGGTTCTTAGAAAACGTGTTTCGAATCTAGTAAATCGAATTACTGAAGTACAACCGAAATATTATCAGTGCAATTTAAATATTATCAGTGCAATTGAAACATTATCAGTGAAATTGAAATATTGTCAGTGTAACAGAAATATTGTCAGTGCAATTGAAATATTATCAGTGCAATTGAAATAGTCAGTGTAACTGAAATATTATCAGTGCAATTGAAATATTATCGGTGTAGTTGAAATATTATCAGTGCAATTGAAATATTATCAGTGCAGTTGAAATATTATCAATGTAACCGTTTATTATTTTCTAGGTTTGGACGTGACATCAACGATGTTGACAGAGAATTAGGTCCGTACGCAGAGAACTTTCTGGCTTGCTTGTTTCAATTTCTTGGAACGGTAGTTATCATCAGTATTAGCACACCACTAACCCTCGCATTTTTTGTACCCATTGGAGTGCTTTTTTACTTGATTCAGGTACATATCTTTATAGCAGCAATGAGAGATTATTTAAATCTATGTATACGCTAGCCGAACGGCACTAACAAGCAGAGTTCACGAAGTGAGAATCCAAATGTGTTTCATGTTAGTTCTATAATAAAGTATAAACGTTTCAATAAGAAACTAAAAAAAATTGCCTAAATCCCCCATGGGGCGGGAGTTATAGCCCCATCAAATTTGGCAAGAAAAAGTTATCTGCGCCAAATTTGACTTAATGCGCATTTTATTAAAAGCAGGAACGGCGAGATATTTTAGAAGATGCCACCAAAAAGAGAATTAATAAATAATCCTTCATTCGCGATAAAAATTTTATTGAGTTTGATTTCATAAGAATTTATGCATATATTTGCATAAATATTTAAATCTTTATTATTAGTGGATAGAAGTCTCGCCTTTGTTATATAAAAAGCGTTATTTCGCTTAAAAAAAGTAATATGCCTACTTGGCTTTATTAAAAATATACCTACTTGGCTTTATTAAAAATTTAACAATATTTATAAAAATGAACAAACAAATTGCAAAAAATAAATTGGGTTTGAACAACGACTGCATCAAATAACTGAGGGATTTTCACAATATAATGTGTGACATGATTTTTGGAAAAAGTGAGACAAACTTGTTTGACATTGCGAAATGTATTTGGTTTGAGAATGTGCTCTTATACCAAGCATATTTGATCATGTCATTGAACGTTGGAGCTGAAAATTGGCTATGTATTTATGAATGTAATTTTATCTGAAACGGAAATTAATATAGCAAATTAAATTATTGCTTTTGCTGAAACCATTACCGAATCTAACAATTTTGAAGTTATTAACGATTTTAGTCTTGATGCGTATTGTGAAAAACTTGTTAATAATAATGAAGATTGTAGATGGTTAAAGTTCTCATGCAACGAAACAACATCTGAGAATTTTGTATGTGGTTCGTTATCGTATTCATTGGAACATAAGAAAGAAGTTGTAGCTTATTCCTGGACGGCTTTAGGACGGCGACGGTCTATACTCAATTCAAGATCGTTTTGGAAATGACAATTTAACACTATCACAAATTTATAGAATGAAAATATACCTTGCTAATATGGGGAACAGAATTCAATAGCTAAATACTATTAAAACACAAATGCATGAGAAATTTTTAAAACCCAGGTCCAATAGAGGTCTAGTTCATGAAGTTGATGTACAAATTTGAGCTCTTGATGTTGCGAAAAAAATTTTTTTCAAATTTTATAGCATCTCGTAGTTTTTTTTGGCTTTTTTTAAAAAGAAATTTGGTAAAGTTGGACTAAAAATTACTAAACTCGTTATGAAAGTAAAATTACAAAATGACGAACAAATAGAAAATGCAGCCATTGCATTTCCACTTCAAGCCTATGAAAAAATGCAAGATTATTCGCACACTTGTATTTTTAATAGCGATCAAACAAGCTTTACTAAAGAATTGACACCATTACGCACCCTTTCGCCGAAAGGCGTACAACACATTTACAGTGTTGTTGAGAATAGTAATGCAATTTCGCATTCGTATACCGTACAATCCGTCATCGTAATTTAGAGTGGTACAATCTTAGCAAAATTTTTACTCCATATACCAAGTAGAAATAGATACTTTTGGCTCTCGTGTTCGCAGAAATTATTCAGCCAACCACCAAACGTAGTACTTACATGCACAAAAAGTGGGAAATCATGCGGTTAAATCATGCATGTGGGAATCATACATGTTAAATCCATGAATTATTTCTAAAAGAAATAATAAAACCCTAATTAATAGATCAATATGGCGTAATTTTATTAAATTGCTGGACAGGACAGAAAAACGAGGGGAAAAAATAAATTTAGGAGATAAATCATCGCTTGAATCATTATATATACCTGCAAGCACCACTGCATTAATTCAACCTTGCGATGTGCATCTTTTAAGGAAGAGGAAATATTTCACAAAAACTGTCATACGATATATTTTACTTCATTAATTTAATGACACTAATTTACACGAAAGAAATACCATAACAAAATTACATTCATTAATCATTAATACACAACCAATTATCAGCTCCAACGTTCAGTGACGTGATTAAATATGCTTGGTATAAGAGCACATAACCAGTTCTCAAACCAAATACATTTCGCAATGTCAAACAAGTGTATTTCACTTTTTCCAAAAATTCATGTTACACATTAAATTGTGAAAATCCCTCGTTTATTAGTTGCAGTCATTGTTCAAACCCAATTTGTTTTTGTTTGTTTGTTTTTGCATTTTCTTGTCCATTTTCATACACATTTTTAACTTTTAATAAAGCCAAGTAGGTGTATTTTTAATAAAATCAAGTACGTATATTATTTTTTTAAAGCGAAATGAACGCTTTTTATATAACTAAAACGATACATCTCTCCACTAATAATAAAGTTATAAATATTTATGCAAATACATGCATAAATTCTTACGAATCAAAATCGATAATATTTTTATTGCGAATGAAGGATTGTTTATTAATTCTCTTTTGGTGACATCACTTCAAAAATATCTCACCATTCCTGCTGTTAATAAAAAGCGCATCAAGTCAAATTTGACAAAAATAACCTTTTCTCTCTAAATTTGTTGGGACTTTAACTCACCCCCATAGGGGATTTCGGTAAATTGTTTTTAGTTTCTTATTGAAACGTTTGTACTTTATTATAAAACTAAAATGAAGCACATTTTCGATTCTCACTTCGTTTACTCTCCTTGTAAGATGCATTCAGAGTTGAGACACGCGTTTTTAAATGTACAAGTGCGATATGGACTTCTCAAAAATTCAACAGATTGTACGCTTTCTTCGTTCCAACTCAACGTTATCCTAATTTAATATACACTGAGTGGACAAAGTATTCGAAAAGAATGAATTTGCATGTTTTGATCGTCCAATGGACGTTCTGTTTCTTATGCTCATTCTGTTTCATGAAACGCTTGTGGCGCAAACTCTTTTCCAGTAAAACTCTTCCTCGATGGCGGCTTTGGCAGAGGAATGGAGAGATATTCTGCTATACACCTACCAATATAAATAGTATAAAGTACACCTAACATGGTAAATACAGATCCTTCATAATATCCTGTAGTGGCATAATGGTAAGGCTTTTGTCTACCATCAGACGAGATCTAGGATCGACACCCCATATATGATATCTGTTATTTCCCTGTTTTTTCCAGAAGATCTGCAAAAACAGGTTTAAATTTCTTGGAGACATCGATCCGAAATCCTTGAGAAACTGCAAGTCCTGATGCAGCAGGATCTTACTTGTCCTTGCGTCATAAGACACAAATTATAGTTTCAGCTAATCGGTAATTTCGGCAAATAAGCACTATTATTTCCTTTCGACAGACGCGTCTGAAAGCGTTTGTCATACGTACTGCATGCATACTCCTGAAGTATACGAATAGCACTTGAAAGAAGAGGATTTCTGCGAACTCCCATACCTTTTAATAAGGAGTTCCAAATAAACACTTTTCTGAAGTAATGTATTACACTGATGGCTGTATATCGTAATTCGGGGTTACTTAAACCACTTTTCAATTTAAAACATCTGCGAATTCAACATCATTTACTTTAGAGATTAATTAATTGTTGTAAAACTTGGGTCTACAGTTACACTCTATGTTCAGATGTATGAAAGTCTTCTACAACATGTATGTTAAAGACAGATAAAAAACATGGTGGCTTAAGTTACCTCTCAATATGGGGTAACTAAAGCCAGCAGAAGAATTCAATGTTTGACTTAGGTTAGTTGATGATGGGGTATCAAAATCCATATAAAGGGCTAAAATAAATGTAGATATACTGCTCAAGATATTTATTAGTAAAAATGAAAGTAAAAAGTAAATTTTTTTACATTTTAGTGTTTCGGATGTTTAATTTACACTAAAAAAGTTCAAGATGTTTAATTTAACATGTGTTGCCAAAATCAGTGTCCGAAATTTACCCAGCATAATGGCTTTATTTATCCCAGTGGCTTAAGTAACCGATTTACGGTACTTAATGCGCTAAATATTTTGCGGCAAAAATACAATCATCATAGGTGCTGCTTAACGAAGCAAAAACCTATAGACAATTTTTGAGCACCTCTTAATAAAATTTATTTTGGGAATGAATTCTAACATGTTCTTTTTATACTATAATTTTTGCCACCCACGTTTTAATTACAGCTCAAACTAGAGCTTGTGTAATTTTGGAGAAAAAGAGACGCTTTCCCCATCCTGGATTCGAACCAGGGTCCCTCCGTTTAGCCCGGAGTGTCTTGGACCGCTAGACGAATGAGGACAGGAAACAACGCTCTCTTTCTCCGTATGTAAAGATGTTAAGGTATTATTACCCTCCGCAGGGATAACACAATTGCCAAATATGGTCAACACAAGAAAGCCTCCGGGGCGAGATTTTTGTGAGTTTTCGTGGGGGAATTTATTATACAATAATTTTTGCCACCCACGTATTAATTACAGAGGGATTAATCGAATCCAGGATGGGGAAAGCGTCTCTTTTTCTCCAAAATTACACAAGCTCTAGTTTGAGCTGTAATTAAAACGTGGGTGGCAAAAATTATAGTATAATAAATTTCCCCCACGAAAACTCACAAAATTCTCGCCCCGGAGGCTTTCTTGTGTTGACCATATTTGGCAATTGTGTTATCCCTGCGGAGGGTAATACCTTAACATGTTCTTTTTTGTTTTAGTTTATTGTATTGAAATTCAAGTGGTAGCGTAATACGTTGTTCGTCAAATTTTAAGTAAATTCCATGCTTAACATTACTGTAGGCCCATTGCATACACATACATTACCTCATCAAACTTTGTTTTCAAAGTTTGAAATTCTAAATCACAAAACAGATTTAGCGAGCATTTTTATTGATCCCAGATGTATCGTTATATACGTATCATACTGTATTTCTGTATCTTAATAAAGAAGTTTGTATACTTTGGGCCAATGGTTGCGTATTATAGTTCTGTTGTCAAGTTTGTGAATGAGGTTATCAGCTCTGTGTTCTCGTTTAGAAAATATACTTGATTGCATCACGTCAGTTAAGAAGACTTTTAGCCGTCACAAGATCTCCAATTTATAGCCATTTCACAGAGACCATTAACGGAGTACCATCTGTAAGAGCATATAAAGCGATGGATTATTTTGTGAAGTCAGCGGATCAAAAACTCAATGAACATGCTTCGTGTGAACTTTATATGAACATGGCTGACCGGTATTTACGATTTTTTCTTCTTATTTTGTGTGTGTATGCGCAACCCCAACAACTAAGCGCATTGTTAGTTTTTTAAAGTGCATACTTGGATAAAAAGTATATTACTTCAAGAGTTTAATATGTATTAAATATAATGAATGGATGACAATTTTCTTTAAATGTATGAGTAAATCTGACGGGACATCAAAATTTCTTCAGTAAACGAATAGTTAATGAATGGAAGATCTCCGAACATCGGTGTTTTACTATAACAGTATTTTAAATATTTTCAAAACACAGAGGGGGTTTGTTTTTTTTTTTTCAAATAGCAAATTCCACCCGAAATCAACGGTAAACAGAAAAATGCGCCGATGGAAAAATGCGCTGACGAAAAAAAGGGCCGATGGAAAAATGGGCCGTGGAAAGAAAGGCCGCGGAAAGATCGGATGTATGTGAAATGATAGTGCGATCGTGATTATAGTGACAGGTTAGGCCTAACAAAATGCAATAGGCAAGCGAGCGTTAGGCCCTACACGAAGCAGTATATTGCGAGGGTTAAGCCTAGCAGAATAATGCGAACGTTAGACCCAAAAAGATATACGTCGTTTTGCTTATGCCCCGATTCATTCCTATATATTTTAATAGTAAAATATTTCTTTTATATGGCTCATTTCTTATTAGCTTCGTTTATGCGTTGTTTTTCAAGCTCTAAGTCGAAATTTCTCTCCTAGTTACCCCTTTGAGTCTTAGGTGAGAATGAGATTGGTGAAAAACACTCCTTCTGCAGAACAAAGCAAGATAATGTGAATAAGTTTTGGATCAATATAAAAAATGTGTTTGAGTCACGTCCTTTAATAAAATAAATAAAAATAAAATAATTTAGAATTTTCTAATAAACTTTCTCTTCATTTAACTCTCAAACAAGTTCTCGACATAATCTCTACTTTGCTGATATCCTTTGAGTCGCTTTTTCTATTTGTCGTCAGGGGCGGACAGGGCCAGTGCGCCCTCATGGGCGATAGGACTCGCGCCCTCCGAAAATCCAAGGTATGCGCCCTTTAAGAAGATTCAGTCCTCCTCTGGTTTGACTGTATGTATTTTTACAAATATTTTTAAGCAGTTTAAAAATTGCATTGAGCACCCTAATACGTACCATCATTTTCGTAATTTAATTTTTACACAAATGTGATTTTTTTTTTAGAATTTTTAAAAATTCGTCATGAATGAGAGTAAATTGTTATCGTCATTAATCGGTGAACATTTTTATTCTGAAAAGATCAAAAATTGTTGTGTTTTTTCAATAACTGCTTTTAACTAATTAAAAATTGTAAATAAATAAAAACCATGTAGCTAAATTTTTTGAGAAACGTTGTATGGTTAACATCATATATGTATATCCAAGGGGTAGCGATGTTCATAGCATATCCTCATTAAAATAAACCTAGTGAATATAATCTATTTATTTGCTTATTTAGTGCATTTTAATCGATTACCAATTGCCTATAGTAGTTATAAAAAATTAATAAATATATTGGCATTTTGATTATTACAAATAGTCCTTTCAATTGCCCATATTCGAAAACAATTACATTTGGTTTTCAAAACTGAAATTAATTAAAACCTATCGAAGATGTGCAATGAGTCAAGAAATACTAAGTAACCTGGCAACAGTATCAATTGAGACCAATGGAGTAGGCAAGGGATGGGCTAAGGGAGTTCAAACCCCGCATTGTGGATATCAAACCACGTTATTTCCTCTAAGGCCGCATCACATAATCGTCATTAAAGCTAAGAGTCCCCTCCTCGTTTTGAATTGCTACGCTACTGTTTGAGAAAGATTTTAATGTAGATTTCGATACTGCCAATGAAAAATTTGCACAAATTAAAACAAGGCGATTTTAAATACATTTGAATATACTGACATTAAATGCATCTTACTTCAAAACCATTTAACATTTAATTTTTTTAAGTATATCAGTATTTTCTTAAAATAAAATATACATGCGTGGGGGAAGTGTTTCGATATTGGGCTGGCGGAAAGGAGTGTTAAGTGGTTTTAGCGGGCGCAGAAGAAATTTATATACATTTTTTTTGCCACCCACGTTTATGTAGCTCAAACTAGAGATTTTTTATATTTGGAGAAAAAGAGACACCATCCTCATCCTGGATTCGAACCAGGGTCCCCACGTTTAGCCCACAGTATCTTGACCAACTGGAAAAAATAAATATTGTACGTTTTAATTTTTCCTCTTTTTCATTTTTTCTCCCCATTTGCTCAATTTTTTCTTTGTTTGATTAAAAATTAATTTTTTACGCCATTTTGCCGCCCTAGGCGGTCTCCTGATCCACCCCAACGATGATTATTTTTTCTAATTAATTAATTTTTTTACTATTATGACCAGGGATAAAACTTAGTTTTTTTACTTTTAAATCCTTGTTAGATCAAGGTTCTCTCTGTCTTTTTTATCGAAAATACATATTTCTAAATATTTTGCTCAGCTCTGGCCCTATATACATAGTCGTGCACAGAACGTTGATGGGGGTAGGGTGGTGCCAATTGGAAGACGAACGGGCTGGAAACAATGTCTGCCTCCCCCACCCCTATCCGGGGGTCTATTCCATTATTTTTACACCTATAGTAAGTTACTATGAGTTGAAAACGAGAAAGAATGCCACTAACTAACATTGTATTTTTAGATGTCACACACATATGTATGCTCGCTTGCACATTGCTTCTTGTTAGGCCTAACACTCGCATTATAAGGCCTAACGCTGGTACTATAATCACGATCGCACTATCATTTCACATGCATCTACTCTTTCGTCGGCCCTTTTTTCCGCGGCGCATTTTTTCGTCGGCGCTTTTTTCCAGGCCCTTTTTTCCGTGGTGCCTTTTCCCGCGGCGCTTTTTTCAGTGATTCGAAATCAACATGAGTAAAACCTTTTCTCTAAAGCACTCAAACTCATTACTACCCACATGAAAATTTTCACAAACCAAAAATTTATGTATGGTATATTTTAAATGTTTTCCTTCCTATCTAATTTTAGGTGGCTAAAATTTTATATTAGTTTGGTTGGCGAATTCATGATTTTAGTTGCCTCCGTCTTAGCTGTGCATTCGAGAGAGAAAATAGCTGCTGGTGAAGTTGGCTTGTCTTTAGTCTACGCATTATCTGTGAGTTTGGAATTTAAAATTATAATTAAAATTTTAATTGAAATAATAAAATTGCGACCGATTTAACGATTAAATTAAAGTGTTGAATTAGTTGCGGAAAACATTGCATGTTCTGAATAATTCTATTTCAATATTCTACCCCGCCATGATTGAATCATACATTAAATTGAAATATTTTATTTTTGTTTATTTTATTCTAAATATGGGATGCAATATCTATTTTCAGATTGCTGAAATATTGACTTGGTTAGTTTATTCCGGCAGCGAAGTAGAAAATAAATGTATTTCTGTTGAACGAATAGAAGAATATTCATCTATTCCTTCAGAAGTGAGTTTTTTTTCTTGAAGGATGATTTCAGGAAATGGTTCTTACATAATTTTAGTTTTATTCTTTCTTCATTATCCTTTTATTAATTTATGTATTCTCCTTAATGAGACAGATATAGTAAGCACTGACCCCAATCTGCTATAAAATGGCAAATTATCAAACGACCAATCATATTTGATATCACAACTGTCGCTTAACTAGTACGAAGATGTGGGTTTCACAACAGCAATACTGTCGTCATAAATAACTGAGTAAACAGTAAAGTGGCATGCCAATTTAAATTTGCATGGAATATATATATATATATATCATAATGTAACTGTGTAGTATATGCAATAGATGTATAACACTGAAAGATATGTTCCCTATTTCTAGGAGTACTGCTTCAGTAATATGAATGGGAAACTAAAAATAATTTTAATAGCTGTTTACTCTGAATTTCGTATGTAAAAAAAAATCCACTCTGATAGTGAAAAATTTTCTAAATGCATGTTGGGTAAAATAAAATTTGAAATTTTTAATATTATTTATATATCTGTTAATCTTTAGGCTCCATGGGTATCATCCGGATCTCCTCCTCCTCCATCGTCTTGGCCAAAGAAAGGAGAAATAGAATTTAAGACATATAGCACTCGCTATCGTGAAGGATTAGACTTCGTCATCAAAGATATAAATCTTCACATTGGAGAAAATGAAAAGGTTAGATTGGTTGACATAGCATTTTCTCTGCATTGCCTTATTTGGCTGTAAATATAGGTTGTCATTATTAGGGGCGGACTGGGTCCTCTCAAAGGGAGTATACCTTGGATCGGCGGAGGTACCGATGGAAGGCGCACCCGCCCTGAGGAACAGTCTTCCCCTGGTCATTATGAATATAATCTGCCATTAATGATATTATGTCATTCTCATGTGCATTATATCGCTGATCACAGAAGGTCATGCTATAGTTTGTACGAGTAAACACATAATACACGTCTGAGCATGAATGAGTTTAAGCATTGATTCATGTGCCTTACAAAGTTGAATGAAGGTTTTCCCTACTTGAACCAATAGACTACCATATTATTTTTAATGTCATTTTTCCATCCAGCCTTCCAATGAAATAAGCACATTTTAATAAAACAATGAATTATATTTAAGAAAATATGGAGATTTTTCTTTCAAAAAATTAAAAAAATGAGTATTTAGTAATGCTATACTTTGTCTGAATTTTCTATAACTTTTATAATTTTTCAAGGGTGCTTGTAAAAAAAAGCATATGTATATTATCCTGAAATCGTATATTAATACATGAATATTATTCTACGTATTTTGATCCCTTCAAATAATAGAATCTGCAAAATTGAGGGAATAGGTTTCAGATGTGGGGATCAGTGGCGCATCCAGAATATTCCCAAGGGAGGGGCCCAGTGGTGCAAGGAATTTTGGTGGGGGGAAAAAATGACCGGACGCCATATTAATTACGGTTGCTTTTTTGGGCACTTTTACCATTATTAAATTACTAATTATTCTATAATGCAAGATACTTAAATAATTAGAAGTAGATTATGTTTATACAATTTTACAATGGCCAGCACTCTTGTCTTATCTCCATCAGTGAGGTTAGATTTCTTGACATAATTAGAAATATCTGCAGTCAGAATTTCTATTTCAACTGTGTTTGATATTGTGTTTTGATCTACCTTTACCTCCTGGAAAGCGTTTGAAGACAGTCCCAGGCCACTTCTACTGTTGCTTGCCTTAACAGTAGTCTCATCAATGTAACCAGAGTTCAAGGAAATCTTGGGAACATCACTAATTTTATCCTACATTTTTAATAAAATAATTTACCAGTGTCTGTTGGCGTAATAATTTTTCGTTTTGTTAGCCCAAGGAAGGAACCCGGGCCCCCCTACGTCGGTGCGCCATTGGTGGGGAGTTTTTTCAAGAAATTTCTTTCTGCATATGCCAAGAGTTCCGAGTGGCATTTCATTAGGATTTTCATGACAATTCCGGTGTTGGTGATCGTGTACAATTGTGGTGATATACGTTTGCTGTTGTTATTATCGCTAACGTAAAAATTTGACGTTAAACTAAATTGATGTGCTTACTAGTAAGAGCAGTCGTAATTTTAGAACATGGTTTAAATTATTTGAAAAATAATAATTTTAATTGATTGGTCAAGTCAATTTTGCTGTATTAAATGGGCTAGTATCTTGTTTTAAATGGCATTCCGTACTAGTTGAATTCGTACTAGTTTTTTCCCCGTCTGTAGAAATTTCATTTATTTGAAAAGATAGACATGTAACTATAATTAACTTGTACATTATTTAGGTTGGTATTGTCGGAAGAACTGGTGCAGGTAAATCATCATTTGCTTTAGCATTGTTCAGGATAATTGAACCGGCCACAGGTACGATTTTAATCGATGATGTTGACGTATGCAAAATTGGTCTTCACGAGTTGCGGTCCAAGCTAATGATCATACCTCAGGTGAGATGATCAACTTTTTTATATTTAGTCCTTGTTTCTATGGGTAATTTCAACGTAGAATTTTCAAAATTATTGGGGAATTCAAGCCCATATTTACTTACATTAATACACTATGAAATAAGTAAAATTGCAACTCATTTTAAATTATTTGAATGTGGGTGGGTTCTCAGGCCCCACGGACCTGTCTATATAACTCAACACCTATGATCATTATATTGCTTAAAGCCCTATTTTAAGTTTTAGATCTTTCTGCATGATACAGATAAATTTTATATTATTCATGACTTGCTTTTTTCAGGATCCCGTCCTTTTTACAGGACCGCTTCGAGTGAATCTAGATCCTAATAATACACACTCTGATGCAGAATTATGGTCAAGTTTAGGGAGCGCGCATTTGAAAAATTTTGTCTCTTCCCTCAATGAGGGCCTTAATTACGAGATAGCAGAAGGTGGCGATAATTTAAGGTCAGTACCTAATTCTTTATAAGCAAGTGCCTTATATATTTAGTTATGTTATTTATTAATTTAGTTATGATTTGCGATTCTAATGAAATATACATATTTCTATAAACTTCTGTGGTTATTTTTATAAATTTCTGTCATTATTTCTATTAATCCTGTTTATATAATTGTATGCTTTTATCGATGTTTTTTATAAATCATATCATATCGATGATTTTATGATATTCCCGAAGATGTCTATTGTTTTTCTACAAATATTTACCTATATTTTTGTGAACTTCATAAAAGATAACTCTAAATTTCTGTCGCTGTTTCTGCAACTTATTTATATTCCCGTAAATATATATATATATATATTTCTATAGATTTCTATAGACATTTATTTATATATCTATTGATATTTATGTATACATCTATTGATATTTATGTATACATCTATTGATATTTATGTATACATCTATTGATATTTATGTATACATCTGCAGATATATATAAGCCGCATTTACTGATATTTCTGTAAATGTCCATGGATAATTTTGTAAATGTTGGTGGCTATTTTGCAAACTTTTATCCATGTTTCTGTAACGAACTTAAAAAAAATTCTGAAATTATCTCAATTCTCCTCATTATATTCAAATGTATGTAGTACATCGTGAAGTTTTCAATTTTTGCCTTAAAATTACAATTCGTTTAAAACTAACGTTTTAATATCTTCATGTATAAGCCCAATTTGGCGAGCTGTTTCCAAATAATATCAGTTTTCATTTACTTTTGGTGAAAAAAAATAGGTTTGAAACTAAACTTCCTGTTCCAATGAATATATGAATGAAAACAAAATTATAACTATTTTACAGATTAGACAAATAATAAAGTCATAATATAATTCATTATGTTCTCATAATTACTGATAATATTAATAAATGAAACACACGATACATTATTTACTTCAAGGGACACATTGCGGTATATTGATGTAAAAATTAGTTCAATAATGAACGTATAAGTTGTTGATAATTATTCTATGTTGCATTAAAATTTGCTAAGAGACCGAAGATGACAGATAGCCAGATGAAAGCAAAACGGGCCTGCATTTCCTATTCATCCTGGACTGGTAACCACCTTAGGGCGGGCCTACAGATAGCAAGAAGCTAAAAATATGGTCCTTGAATAACGATCTTTCAAAAACAAGAAAATTTGCTTTGCATGATAATTTATATTAAATTACGTATTTAATTGATTAACTTTATATAATTCTGTATATTAGATAGAGTATAATATTGATTTTATCATTCGATTTTGCAGCGTGGGGCAAAGGCAGCTTGTGTGTTTAGCTAGAGCCCTCTTGAAAGAGGCCAAAATTTTAATTCTTGATGAGGCCACTGCGGCAGTGGATATGGAGACGGACAGATTGATCCAGAATACAATTCGAACTGAGTTCAAAGATCATACTTTGATTACCATTGCCCATAGACTGAATACAATTATGGATTATGATAAGTAAGTAACACAGGCTTGTTCTTGTTTCGGCTAAAATTTAAGTTCATCGTCTCTTTTCCACAATAATCTGAGACGCAGCTGCTGAATATACAAACCATGGTGCATTTACGAACGTGTATAGACATATAAAAATAGGCGTAACGCAGAAAGTTCATAAGGGGGTTATAGACTTAATGGGAGGGGTTACAGAGATACAACCCATATATTCCTATGTTAAATATACAAAATTTCGTTACAATGGGGGATTACAACCCGCATCAACATCCCTTGCATCGCCAGTGCATATAACGAGGATGTAAACGAGCAGAGCCGCTCCTGGGTCGGCAGCCGCCCTGGTGTTCCTCTAGTATCCTCGTCCTTGTTGTCAATAGTATATAATTATGAATGTTACATGGGAGACGCTTGCTTTTATATATATATATATGCATAGTTGTAAAACGGTTATATAATTATAGTTCAAGAGAAATGTTTTTAATTGTCATGAAATAAAATAAAGATCCTTGACATTATATTCAACCCAAAGATTAAAGACCATTAATAGTACAAAGACACTTCTTGAAGCCCCCTCAGGAAAATGGTCCTTTGTCCGATATCATAGTCAGATAACAAAGATCGGATATCGGAAATTAGGATGTCCTGAGGACGTTCCGGACGTCTCTAGGACAATCTTTGCTAACTGAGTTATTTCACATATTCTAAATTCTCTTTTAATATAAATAATAAATAATAATAAATAATATAAATATTCTAAATTCTTGCAACCGAATTAATGTATGCTTTTACGTACGTAGGCTTAAACGGGGCTCTACACATCCATTCGGTTATGAAATTTCGTTTTAAAAAATAAATTATTATTACATATATTAATGCTTTTGCGAATTGATGCTAATGCATTATTTTCTAAATCATTAACATAAACATGTTATTGCAAATTTGATATTATTATGTTATTTTAGGGTTGTCGTGATGGATTCTGGAGAAATTGTGGAAGTTGGAAGTCCATCTGAACTTTTAGAAAATCCTAATTCATATTTTTACCACATGGCAAAGGATGCTGGTCTCTCATAGTGAAACATTTTAGTTGTATGTCATTTTTAAATCAAAGTTTAGATAAGTAAAGTCCGTTTGTAAACCACAAGATTTAAATTGAACCCCTATTCTTCAGAGCAAATAGTTGAATTTAAGATAACTAAATCAATATTTATTTGTTTGTTTGGATGTTTTATGGCGCAAGAGCATCTGGGCTATACTGCGCCAACTTTTATTTTCTTATTCGCTGTCTGCCAACATAAAAACAAAACCTATAACTAAATCCCAACCGTAATTTAGTATTGAATAAATTGAAAATATTATATTATGTAATTTATTTAGTATATAAATATGTGATATCAATGTGTTGACAAAACTGCGATAACCTCAGGTTGAGGCCTCCCCATCCTCGCGTTTTTTTCCCTTTTACTAATGATAACAGAACATATCTAATTAATACAAGTAATCACTGATTAAAAATATCGCAATCATCAACTTGGATATTTGATTTTATCAAACTTGAGTTTTTCCTCCTCATTCGTTGACGACAACAGAGTGCGTATCGACATATTATAAACGCTAATTTATTAAAATCATGCTAAAATCACATCAAAAATTCATAAATAAAGTATTGAGAAATTCGCGTTATCGATCTAGACCGTTTTCTCAACCTGAATTAAAATGACCTATATCAATTTGGGCTTTACCCTGTCCGTTGTCGCAGTTTTCTCGAGGGAGGCCATGATGTACTTTAAGTACTCTTCATCATCAAATTATTAAATATGCAGCTAAAATTATCAACGCGACAAATCTGTAAAAAATGATTTATATAATACTCTACCCATATGGAGGAAAGCTATGCAACAAGCTATAGCTTTCTTCTCTGATCCATTTCTAACCTAATCAACAGTTAACAGTTGTAACCTCAAAGTCAAGACCAACTACGTAACATCAATATTATCATATAGCAGAATATCTATTACCAAAATTGTAATTAGGTTGAATAATATTTATTCTTATTCTTATATCTTTGATCGGAATAAAGAGTATTTAATGTAAGTCACATTAATGCGCGCGCGTCATCAGTTTTATCGAGTTCATAAAGAACATTCATGCTAGTATATTTAAGTTTTATGAATAGCTCTTTACTTGTTTTTTTTTATTTTCCCATTTATTGAGGCTGGCTAGACAAGAATGGTTAGATTATTTTCGCAATGTACAAGTGAAAAGTGTATTCACTGCATTTGAGATCATTTTTCTCAAAAATCTCTTTAGTCAAGACTTAATGTAAAATAAACGTATTTAAGTGCAGTGTGAACCTGGTAAAGTGATCACCTTTATAAATTGACCATTTTTATAAAAAAAAATGCTAAGGCTTAGTCATGTTATACCAAAGTTTGTCATGTACTGTGATCACCTCTCAATAGTGACCATCGCAGTCCAGTCCCAAAGGTGGCCACTTTAGACAGGTTCTACGCTAGATATTTTTATCTCTATTTAATTACGTATTTTTTTAAGAAGCAACTGTATTATAATTTTTATTATTTTTTATTTTCTGTTCAGAAATTGAGTATTTTTTGGTATTGTTTTGTTATTTTTATGTACAGAACTTTTCTTAGTTACTTACAGATGTTTGTGTTTAATTTGTATTTATTATATTGTTTTGAGTTGTTCCGATTGATTTTTAATGCTAAGCATTTCGTTATTCTTCAGTGTAGACATACGTATTGTTATGTTCAATTTGATCTCCTTTTTTGTTTGTTTGTGCTTTTATTTATTATGTTGAGAATGGTGGCATAGCAAAGGGAAGGGTTCAATGGGCTCAAGCCCCCCCCCCCATTGATTTTAAAAAATCAGTATGTTTTATACATCAATCAGCATGTGTTTTGTGGTTATTTTCAAATTTTAGAATATCATCTTACACAAATGTAAAAATTTTATTTAATAAAATGTTATACCTTCTTAAATTTCTTGCTGTGTTTCATTTCACACACAACTCTGTTTCGTGTACTCGTATGTTTACCATGTTGACGTTTTTAAATTTTCTTAAATTCCGACATTTAAATGCTCCAGTCTTTTGAAGATAATGTAGGAAATTTGCCTTTAAATTTTCCTTCTTTTATAGTTTTTAGAAAATTTTCAAATATAAATTAAGAACGGGGATAAAAAATGTATGCATAAAAACTAAACAGAAAAATATTTTTAAAATATAATATTTATATCACTTTTGAAGGGTTTGCAGCTCCTCTTTGATTTTATGATCTGAATCTGTGATAATAGCAAATTTACTTCTGAATATGTACTATTGAACACATACGCTGTTAAAAAAAAGTAGACAATTTTTTGCACTAAAATAACACATTATGTGTCTAAGCGAATATAGCATAATATACAAGAACTTAAGACGATTTTGAAATTATTTTCAAAAAATCACCTAGAGTTAAAAATAATTTTGTTTGAATTCACTTAGACACATAATGTGTTATTTTAGTGCAAAAAATTAAGTCTATTTTTTTTAACAGCGTAATAAATCAATAAATATTGATTGATTGATTGATATTATGCTGTAGTCCTAAACCTTTGCTTTTATTTCAAAACATCGCATTTCTAACTTCAAAACTTAAAATAATTTAATATAGATCTTCTCTTACATTTCTATAATTTTTATACTGCTCAAGCTATGTATCACGAAATATTGTATATCGGGTTGAATAAAAATTTATTATTATTATTATTATTAAATTAAAAAAAATCCTTCGCATTCATTAAAAATAGATGGTTAGTGGTTTTAAATGTTTGCGAAACGCTGGAACACACAGAATGTAATTTTGATCGTGCCCCTTTCTAAAACCGATTGTGCAGCATATACAGGAAAAGAAAGTGAAGGACATCTATTATTCCTAAATAACGTGATGACAAGTAAACGATTTCCTTTTATCTGTATAATAAAAGCCTTTAGCATACTTTTCTTGCAGATTATAGAAGACATATTATTTATAAATCGCTCATGCATTGAATAAGGAAATTTTTATCAGAATTAGCAAGAACTTACTTTAAAATTTCAACATTGTTGTCAACGATGGCAAATCTGCCATGAAATTTAACCCCCAGATTTCTAGAAGTCCAAGGTGGAGAGGGGGTAAAATTTTACCAAAATTAATCGTTTTCCTTTTTTTTTTACCACAATCAGGGATCCAAATTTTCAACTGGATGGCATCAAAAACACGTGACCACCACTGACTAGTAGACAACACAGCTGGGAAAATAAAACTTACCAGGATGGGTGAGGTGCAGAGAAGCTTTAATTTTTAATGACTTGAATAACACACAAATTGAACATTATTTATACAACTGTTCATTAAACATTTGAAAATGTGTCTTTCTTTTCAGTGTTACACTTTTTTCTCTTGTCACTGACCACTCGCGGTCCATTTATTAGTCCTCATTATGACACTGGAAGCATAGCATTGCTCGGTGGTCTGGACACATTGGCTCGAGGCAACGGGCACACTTCAAGGCCTTATCCTTTGCTCTTAAACAGAACAAGAATTGCCGTTTGCTGCCCCAAAGTTGAGGTGGCTGTTGCTTGGACCAGCCATTGGGAGAAACGTGAAGTGGATTAATTCAGTTCAATACCAGTATAGGTGGGGTACACTGAACCTCTAACACACCAAATCACGTAATGTACGAAAGCTAGCTGTCTGCACAACCTACCTTGGCAAGATCTCGGTGAAAAATAAATTTACGTGGAGGCGCTAGTGCCTGTCATCAAAAATGTGCGTGCGCCAATGGTTTATTTATCAGTGGGGTACTGCGTATCCCACCTATGCTGTCTAGGGTTAGGAATAAGTATATATTCATAAAACAATTCTTGATAACGCTATCAATTTTTCTATTGAAAAGTATTCTAAAGCGGTGATAAGAAGCAGTTTTTTCGCTAGTTATCAAAAATAAGCTTCGACCTAAGAAAGAACATGGTTTTTCAAGATAGCTTACTGGAAGTTAGACGACGTAATGTATAAAGGTGCATATTTGTTAAAAACTAAGAGGAAGTTTTGACCAGGTGATTGAATCAATGTTACCCATTTTGCATTTTTATGGAAATACTTTTTCTGCTAATGTTTTTATGAAGAAAGACCTGTAAAGTCGCCAAGACTTGTAAAGGTCATGCTATGGCGAGACTTGTAAAAGTTATGCTGTACTGAGGCCTGTAAAGGTCATGCTGCACCGAGATCTGTAAAGATCCTGCTGCGCCGAGACATCTGAAGATCATGCTGCGCTGAGACCTGCAAAAATCATGCTGCGCCGAAATCTCTAAATGTCATCAATCCGGAGGCTTTCTTGTGTTGACCATATTTGGCAATTGTGTTATCCCTGCGGAGGGTAATAATACCTTACATCTTTACATACGGAGAAAGAGAGCGTTGTTTCCTGTCCTCATTCGTCTAGCGGTCCAAGACACTCCGGGCTAAACGGAGGGACCCTGGTTCGAATCCAGGATGGGGAAAGCGTCTCTTTTTCTCCAAAACAAATAAGCTCTAGTTTGAGCTAATTAATACGTGGGTGGCAAAAATTATTGTATCTAAATGTCATGTGGCGCCGAGACCTGTAAAGATCATGCTGCGCCGAGACTTGTAAAGGTCATGCTACTTCGAGACTTCAAAAGGCTATGCTGCGCCGTGACTTGTAAAGGTCATGCTACGCCGAGACTTGTAAAGATAATACTGCGTCTAGACTTACAGTTTTCCGAGGAATCCGAACCCGTTATAGGCTAGGAAACCAACCCGGGACTACAGTGTGAAGTTAATCGGTAAGCGGTTTTTTTTGGGGAGGGGGCACAGCTGGGAATCGAACACGGATTAACAACAAGCTAGAATCGTAATTTAAGACAGTGTGTCACGTAAATGTAAATTTGCAAATTTCCATTGTGTATTAATTTATGCCATATGATATAGGCAATGTTTAAATACGTGACATTACTGCCAAACTAGACACGCCTGAATCAATGTTAAGCAATGTCATTAAAAGATAGAGAAATGACGCCACTACTGCAGAAGAGGGAAAAAAAAAAGGTGCTGAAAAGAAGTCCCGAAACTTAACATATGTGCAAAAAAATCCTTAGTTTAAAATGTTCGGGAATTTCCCTTCACTACTGCACTAAAATTCACTGATGATGAAGTACAAAATACTCGTGGCACCTTGAACAGTATCCTATCCGTCAGTAAAGAGCTTCACTTGTTGCTTGGTTGTCATGGTAAAGCAGCAGTTTGCATGTAAATCATACGTTATTGCTATGCACGAATAATAACGTTTGGCTCGGGGTCTTGCCCGTTATTTCTAAAATTTAGATGCGGAGTCGGCCTTTTAAGCTGATTTAACTTATGTGGCTTAACATGTTGACTGCCGCGTCACTCGTATTTGGGTGACAGCAAAAGTTCTCATCGGGCCGCGTCTCCCGTATTCGGGGTGACGCTTATTTGACTACTTACAAAGGATCTTCGAAAATATTTGGACAGATATTCCACAGGATGTAATAAAACTATCGAATTATTATAAAAATGTTTTATTAAAAAAATTATTTGGAGTGTAAAACATTAAAGCATTCTATGCAAAGCTGAGGTTGGTCAGGACATTTTGGACAAAAAGTTGTTTTCTTCAGATTCCCTCATGCCTTTGATGGGTCCATTTTACATCTTTTATTTGAATAACATCGTTTGCATGCACGTCTAATGCTTTTTGCAGAATCATTTTTGCGAACGGCGATATTATGCTGACTTCGTCGAACAGAAGGCTTGGTTGTAATTCTATTTATATTTCTCTTTCTTGGCAATCTGATCTCTTCCTCATCACTGCTATCCGAATTTATGTGCGTATCGTAACAGGTTTCTTCTTCACTGCTATATGACTCACTAAGAACTAATTTTTCCATTTTTCTTTTCAATATTGAAACGAATTAGGGCAGAGATTTTAAGTTATACCACTCGGTACTCGGCAAAGATTCGAACTGTTCAAGCAGAGTAGCGAGGTGACAAGTGAGGACCTTAGGAACGTATCCATAGAAACAAATGAACAGATATGAGCCAGCAACTTACGCTTTGTACAGCGGCGTGCATGGCCTGACGGAGATTTCGTTGCAAACACATGCGGCAGTCAACATGTTAATCGGGTTTCCATTTTGAAAGGAGCTTCGCACTTTTATAGAAAGGGCTAACCATCTTTTTTTTTTTTCGATTCTAAACAATAGGGCAGCAATTAAAAAATAATAGGGGTGGGGGCTCGAGTTCCTTTAAAGAGGATTATGTAATGCGCCCTTACATAAAATAATGTGTTTTTATATTCAATTGGGGCTTGAGCCCATTGAGCTCCCCCCCCACACACACACACACTCTCCTACGCCAGTGATTACAAATTAAGGCACTTTTTTTGCTGCGAAAACCGGCAAACACAATTTTTAAACCCGATTTAGCCTGACGGGCTCTCTGCTTTGAAACAAAATAAATCAACAAATAATTTCATTTTGAGTGCCACTAAGTAAACTGAAGTCGTACATTTATTTGGATTTTTATGGCGCAAGAGCATCTGAGCTATACTGCTCCAAACTAAAAGTCATACGCCATTGTAGTAATGTATACACTTTTCTGGTAATTTTTCAAACAACATTAATATTTTATGTTCAACTACAGTAGGCTCTCAGTTTCACGGATTCGTACAGAACTTCAAATAAATTCACAAGTTCATGAATGAGAATTAACATTAGTTCTATGAGGTGCTTTCGATGATCACCACAGTAATTCGTATGAACTTAGGGTTCGTCCGTTTTTCCGGAGACATTTCCGTTTTTTGATAAAAAAACAACAACCGTGTGTCCCGAACTCATTCCAAATGCCTTGCTTTTTAAGCGTTCTTCCTGGAAACCTGTGGATGACGTATTTTATGCTTGTTTTAATACAACCATGCACCCTCCCGGTGGCTAATTGTTGGTGCCGATATGAGTACATCTGGATGGAGCTGAGAAAAATGGAGCTACCAAACATTTTAGGGAATGTACAAGACACTAAAATACTGCAAAAATAGTCGATACTGCTTATTAATTAGTAATAAACTAAAACGTGCCTTATTTTAAAATGTAATTGTGAATTTTTTGAAAGTAAAAACACAGCAGAATCGGGCAAATCAATTTTTAAATTACTAGGGGGCGTGGGGTCGAACACCCTCTGTCCCCACATATGGGTGCCCATACTGCAATATTAGATACTGCTTAAAAAGACGAGTGGAAAGTCAAGTATGGTTTGATTAGCGATTGCTATCTAGTAAGCTGTAGTGGGGGATTCGAGAGTTGGGGGGGGGGGATAATGCGTGCTGTAATTAATGCAAATGTTAGAAATGACAGATGTGTGAAGTGGCATTTCTTAGGACGAAAAATTGATTTCAAATGTTATTAAGGAAGACCATTCTTCTTTGTTTCAAAACAGCTGTCTTTCTGTTTAAAATTTTAGTTAAATATTCACATGGTGCACAAAAGAAATGCTTTATTTTTGAACGTTGGTAAATGAGAGGGAGCCTTTTTGCTTCAAATTATTAGTGGGTAATTAATATTTAAATCGCGAATATCAGGTACGGTTATAAATAGATTTAAAAATGAAATTCTGCTGAAAAAAATATGCATCGTGTTCAGAAAAAGAAAACCCTCCACTTGATGCAATTCGCAGCTTGAAAAACGGAAGAATTTTTGAAAAAAAAAAAGAGAAAAAGCGGCTTCTGCTTGCGTGGGGATTCGAATACGGTATCTGGTTTTTTGATAGTGAAAATTTCACCGCTTCACGAAAGATTTTCTAAGAACAAAGAAATCCTCATTGGTCTACGGAGCTTAGTCCTTAGTAGTGCTATCAAATCAAAGTTCTTCGATTTGAAACCACCAATTGAGTTTTATTCCGATCATTTAGGAAGTTCAAATGCTTGGATTTTGGAAGGAGAGCAGGGTGTATGGAAGACGAAGTGGATGGAATCCGAAAATCTTCAAAGATACACCGCGATGGCTTTCTTAAATTGTGAAAAAAACTCTCTTTCCAAATATTTAAATTCTTCTAATATTAGCCACGGTTCCTATGTCTGCAGCGTTAGTTGAGAGGACATTTTCGACTCTAAAGCAATTCTATTTCTCAAGTATGTCTTGATGTGCTAAAAGACATACTTGAGAAATAGAATTGTCCAAGAGCATCTGAATGGCCTTGCTTTGATGTCGACACACAGAGAATCGGGGTATCTGATGAAGTAATTACCGCATATGCAAAAAGAACGGTGTCTAAAGTTATAATATACATAATTATTTTTCTGTTCAATTTTAAATAAATTATCAAGTATTAATTAGATTTTAATGGAGAAGGATGACAATACTGTGCAACGCCATTTAAAATAATAAAACAATATACGTTTGGGGTACAGTTAAGACGTTTATTATCTTGTGATCTTAAGATGTTTATGATCTTGAAACGTTTTCTAAAGAAGTTTTTTGAAGAAGACAGAAAACGTCTGCCGAAAAATATTTCAAGCTAAAAATAAACATCTTATTTGGGCCAATCATGTATTGCTTTATTATTTTGAGCATTCATTAAATATACTAAAAAGATGAATCACTGTGCAACGTTAAGGTTAGCAAAAATAGATGACGACTAACAGAATTAAATTTAACTGTGTTAGTGACGACTAACACAGTTAAATTTAACTGTGTTAGTCGTGTTTTTTTGTTAATAATTAATTAGGTGTTTAAAAGAAATATTGTTTCATTCTTATGATCAAATCAGTCAACTGCTTTGATTATAATACCCCTATACAACCGTATTTTGCCTTTTTAAAATTATAAAGATAAATCAACAAATTAATATAATTAATAATATTTAATTGATAATAATCTGATATTTATTAATTATATAATTATTATTTAGCGGAAAATATTTAGTGTGATATTCTTTTCAATAAACTCGTCTGTGCCGCCCCCGAAACCTATTCTAGTGTAAAAATTTATACAAATTTTGTAGATCTTTTGCGATATTTTGAAATCGGTTTAGGACTCAAAGGTTTAGGACTATAGCGTAAGATCAATCAAGCAATCAATACTTATTCATTGATTGATAATATAGTATAATATGCAAAAACTTAAGACGATTTTGAAATTATTTTCGAAAAATCACCAAGAGTTAAAAATAATTTTGTTTGAATTCACTTAGACACATAATGTGTTATTTTTAGTGCAAAAAATTAAGTCTATTTCTTTTTAACGGCGCATGTGTACAAAAGTACATGTTCAGAAGTAAATTTGCTATTATTACAGATTCATCCAATAAAATCAAAGAGGAGCTGCAAACCCTTCAAAAGTGATATATTATATTTCAAAAATATTTTTCAGTTTCGTTTTATGCATACATTTTTTATCCCCGTTCTTAATTTATATTTGAAAATTTTCTAAAAACTATAAAAGAAGGAAAATTTAAAGGCAAATTTCCTACATTATCTTCAAAAGACTGGAGCATTTAAATGTCGGAATTTAAGAAAATTTAAAAACGTCAACATGGTAAACATACGAGTACACGAAACAGAGTTGTGTGTGAAATGAAACACAGCAAGAAATTTAAGAAGGTATAACATTTTATTAAATAAAATTTTTACATTTGTGTAAGATGATATTCTAAAATTTGAAAATAACCACAAAACACATGCTGATTGATGTATAAAACATACTGATTTTTTAAAATCAATGGGGGGGGGGGCTTGAGCCCATTGAACCCTTCCCTTTGCTATGCCACCGTTCTCAACGTAATAAATAAAAGCACAAACAAACAAAAAAGAAGATCGAATTGAACATAACAATACGTATGTCTATACCGAAGAATAACGAAATGCTTAGCATTAAAAATCAATCGGAACAACTCAAAACAATATAATAAATACAAATTAAACACAAACATCTGTAAGTAACTAAGAAAAGTTCTGTACATAAAAATAACAAAACAATACCAAAAAATACTCAATTTCTGAACAGAAAATAAAAAATAATAAAAATTATAATACAGTTGCTTCTTAAAAAAATACGTAATTAAATAGAGATAAAAATATCTAGCGTAGAACCTGTCTAAAGTGGCCACCTTTGGGACTGGACTGCGATGGTCACTATTGAGAGGTGATCACAGTACATGACAAACTTTGGTATAACATGACTAAGCCTTACCATTTCTTTTTTTATAAAAAATGGTCACTTTATACAGATGGTCGCTTTACCAGGTTCACACTGTACTTAAATAAGTTTGTCTTACATAAAGTCTTGATTAAAGAGATTTCTGAGAAAAATGATCTCAAATGCGTTGAATAGACATTTCATTTGTACATTGCAAAAATAATCTAACCATTCATGTCTACCAGTGTTAATAAATGGGAAAATAAAAAATACCAAGTAAAGAGCTATTCATGAAACTTAAGTATACTAGCATAAATGTTCTTTATGAACCCTATAAAACTGATGACGTTCGCGCATTAATGTGACTTACATTAAATACTCTTTATTCCGATGAAAGATATAAGAATAAATATTATTCAACCTAATTACAATTTTGGTGATAGATATTCTGCTATATGATAATCTTGATGTTACGTAGATATTCTTGACTTGAGGTTACAGCTGTTAACTGTTGATTAGGTTAGAAATGGAGCAGAGAAGAAAGCTATAGCTTGTTGCATAGCTTTCCTCCAGATGGGTAGCTTATTATATAAATCATTTTTTACAGATTTGTCGCGTTGATAATTTTAGCTGCATATTTAATAATTTGATGATGAAGAGAACTTAAAGTACATCATGGCCTCCCTTGAGAAAACTGCGACAACGGACAGGGTAAAGCCCAAATTGATATAGGTCATTTTAATTCAGGTTGAGAAAACGGTCTAGATTGATAACGCGAATTTCTCAATACTTTATTTATGAATTTTTGATATGATTTTAGCATGATTTTAATAAATTAGTGTTTATAATATGTCGATACGCACTTTGTTGTCGTCAACGAATGAGGAGGAAAAACTCAAGTTTGATAAAATCAAATATTCAAGTTGATGATTGCGATATTTTTAATCAGTGATTACTCGTATTAATTAGATATGTTCTGTTATCATTAGTAAAAGGGAAAGAAACGCGAGGATGGGGGAGGCCTCAACCTGTGGTTATCGCAGTTTTATCAACACACACTGATATAACACATTGTCAACACATTGATATCACATATTTGTATACTAAATAAATTACATAATATAATATTTCCAATTTATTCAACACTAAGTTACGGCTGGGTTTTAGTTACAGGTTTCTGTTTTCAACTTGACAGCCAGCCGTTAAGAAAATAAATATTGATTTAGTTATCTTAAATTCAACTATTTGCTCTGAAGAATAGGGTTTCAATTTAAATCTCCTGGTTTACAAACGGACTTTACTTATCTAAACTTTAATTTAGAAATGACATACAACTAAAATGTTTCATTATGAGAGACCAGCATCCTTTGCCATGTGGTAAAAATACGAATTAGGATTTTCTAAAAGTTTAGATGGACTTCCAACTTCCACAATTTCTCCAGAATCCATCACGACAACCCTAAAATAACATAATAATGTCAAAATTGCAATAACATGTTAACAAATGATTTAGAAAAAATGCATTAGCATCAATTCGCAAAAACATTAATATATGCAACAACAATTTATTTTTTTAAAACGAAATTTCCTAACCGAATGGATGTGTAGAGTCCCGTTTAAGCCTACGTACGTAAAAGCATACATTAATTCAGTTGCAATAACAAGTACAAGTAATTGAAATTTAAACTTAGTGAGACGTGGCATACAAGCAAAATTAAATTTTTGTAAGCAGAACATAAGAAAATTAAAGCTTATTACCTATTAAGGATTTTATTTTAAGCGATTCTATTACCTATAACGAGCCTTTTAAGCGATTTTATTACCTATGACGAGCTTTTAAGTGATTTTATTACTTATAACGATTTTATTGCCTATTAAGGCAAAAATAAATATTGCTTTGGCGCGTTTGGGCTCAAAAGGTCCTCGAATGTGGAATGCCCTTCCTAATATTCTAAAACAGATGTACTCATTTTCGTCTTTAAAAAGAAATTTGCATTTATGTTTGGTTAATTTGTGATCACCATATTTCCTGCTTTTTTTAATATAATTTATACGGTGACAGATTATGTTGGCACACGTTTTCTATTTTATTTAAATTACGGACTGCTAGATTCGAGAAATACTTGGAAACCTTGGGTTCTGTCAGATGAAAAAACGTTTTCCCATTGCTAGCCTGGAAGGTTGTATATATAGTAGTTGATTTTTTTACATATCTGTATGCATTCTGCCTAAAACAGTTAATTATTTATTATCGCAGATGCAACACGTAAAAGGGGAACAATATGGTAAAAAACAATGTAGCTTATTAATGTGTTACTGCTTGCTTTATGTCCCAATGCGTTTCATGTGTGCGTAACTTGTGACTTCAGATGGAGTTACAAGTGTCGATTAAGATTAGGGGTCTTTCAGAAACTTTCATATTTTCTTGTCTGCTGTTGAATTCCACAGTGAGGTTACTTGTGTATTATCATATTCTCGTTTTGCAAATTCTTTTTCCTTTAGGTTGATTTATCAGAAAGAGCGAGCTTTTGTATAAAATCTTAACTGAAAATGTAACATTAAACTTGAAATATAAAATGCGAATGAGAGGGAATTTAGAATATGTGAAATTACCCAGATAGCAAAGATCGTCCTAGAGACGTCCTGGAGATGACCGGAAAGTCCTTAGGACGTTCCAATGGCGATCTTTGTTATCTGGGTATGCTCTCGGACAAAGGACCATTCCTGACGGGGCTTCAAGAGGTGCCCTCGCACTATTAATGGTCTTTAATCTTTGGGTTGAATATAATATAAAGGATCTTTATTTTATTTCATAAAAATTAAAAATGTTTCACTTAAACTATAATTATATAACCGTTTTACAGCTATGTATATATAGAGATATAAAAGCAAGCGCTTCACATGTAAAATTCTTAATTATATAATATTGTTTACAAGGGGGGCGATACTATATTATTTACACCATGGCGGTGAAGACCCAGGAGTAGCTCTGCTCGTACACATCCTAGTTATATGCACTGGCGTATGCAAGGGATGTTGATGCGGGTTGTAATCCCCCATTGTAACGAAATTTTCTATATTTAACGTAAGAATCTATGAATTGTAACTTTGTAACCCCCACTAAGTTTATAACCCCCCTTATGAACTTTCTGCGTTACGCCTATTTTTATATGTCTATACACGTTCGTAAATGCACTATGGTTTGTAAATTCAGCAGCTGTGTCTACGATTATTGTGGAAAAGAGTCGATGAACTTAAATTTTAACGGAAACAAGAACAAGCTTTTGCTACTTACTTATCATAATCCATAATCGTATTCAGTCTATGGGCAATGGTAATTACAGTATGATCTTTGAAGTCAGTTCGAATTGTATTCTGGATTAATCTGTCCGTTTCCATATCCACTGCCGCAGTGGCCTCATCAAGAATTAAAATTTTGGCCTCTTTCAAGAGGGCTCTAGCTAAACACACAAGCTGCCTTTGCCCCACGCTGCAAAATCGAATGATAAAATCAATATTATACTCTATCTAATATACAGAATTATATAAAGTTAATCAATTAAATACGTAATTTAATATAAATTATCATGCAAAGCAAATTTTATTTTTTTGAAAGATCGTTATTCAAGGACCATATTTTTAGCTTCTTGCTATCTGTAGGCCCACCCTAAGGTGGTTACCAGTCCAGGATGAATAGGAAATGCAGGCCCGTTTTGCTTTCATCTGGCTATCTGTCATCTTCGGTCTCTTAGCAAATTTTAATGAAACATAGAATAATTATAGACAACTTATACGTTCATTATTGAGCTAATTTTTACATCAATATACCGCAATGTGTCCCATGAAGTAAATAATGTATCGTGTGTTTTACTTATTAATCTTATCAGTAGTTATGAGAACATAATGAATTATATTATGACTTTATTATTTGTCTAATCTGTAAAATAGTTATAAGTTTGTTTTCATTCATATATTCATTGGAACAGGAAGTTTAGTTTCAAACGTGTTTTTTTTCACCAAAAGTAAATGAAAACTGATAATATTTGGAAACAGCTTTTGTTATATATTTATTTTTCTATACCTTTTGCTTTCATGTTACAATGATAGAAATTAATGAGAATTGTACTACCTTCTCCAAACTAGGCCTATACATAAAGATATTATAATAATACATTCTCCGAATTAGGCGATATTAACATTAGGATATATATATATATATTAGGAGATATTAAGACGTTAGTTTTAAACGAATTGTAATTTTAAGGCAAAGACTAAAAACTTCACGATGTACTATATACATTTGAATATAATGAAGATAATTGTGATAAATTCAGAATTTTTTTAAGTTTGTTACAGAAATATGAACTGCAGTTTGCGAAATAGCCACCAGTATTTATAAAATTATCCATGGACATTTACGGAAATATCAGTAAATTCGGTTTATATACATCTGCAGATGTATACATAAATATCAATAGATATATAAAGAAATGTCTATAGAAATCTATAGAAATATAGATATTTACAGGAATATAAATAAGTTGCAGAAACAGCGACAGAAGTTTACAGATACGTTTTATGAAGTTCACAAAAATATAATTAGATATTTGTAGAAAATCAATAGACATCTTCGGGAATATCGATATAATCTGCATAATTATCGATTGATTTATAAAAAAAACATCGATAAAAGCATACAATTATATAAACAGGATTAATAGAAATAATGACAGAAATTTATAAAAATAACCACAGAAGTTTATAGAAATATGTATATTTCATTAGAATCGCAAATCATAACTAAATTAATAAATAACATAACTAAATATATAAGGCACTTGCTTATAAAGAATTAGGTACTGACCTTAAATTATCGCCACCTTCTGCTATCTCATAATTAAGGCCCTCATTGAGGGAAGAGACAAAATTTTTCAAATGCGCGCTCCCTAAACTTGACCATAATTCTGCATCAGAGTGTGTATTATTAGGATCTAGATTCACTCGAAGCGGTCCTGTAAAAAGGACGGGATCCTGAAAAAAGCAAGTCATGAATAATATAAAATTTATCTGTATCATGCAGAAAGATCTAAAACTTAAAATAGGGCTTTAAGCAATATAATGATCATAGGTGTTGAGTTATATAGACAGGTCCGTGGGGCCTGAGAACCCACCCACATTCAAATAATTTAAAATGAGTTGCAATTTTACTTATTTCATAGTGTATTAATGTACGTAAATATGGGCTTTAATTCCCCAATAATTTTGAAAATTCTACATTAAAAAAAACCCATAGAAACAAGGACTAAATATAAAAAAGTTGATCATCTCACCTGAGGTATGATCACTAGCTTGGACCGCAACTCGTGAAGACCAATTTTGCATACGTCAACATCATCGATTAAAATCGTACCTGTGGCCGGTTCAATTATCCTGAACAATGCTAAAGCAAATGATGATTTACCCGCACCAGTTCTTCCGACAATACCAACCTAAATAGTGTACAAGTTAATTATAGTTACATGTCTATCCTTTCAAATAAATGAAATTTCTACAGACGGGGAAAAAACTAGTACGAATTCAACTAGTACGGAATGCCATTTAAAACAAGATACTAGCCCATTTAATACAGCAAAATTGACTTGCACAATCAATTAAAATTATTATTTTTCAAATAATTTAAACCATGTTCTAAAATTACAAATGCTCTTACTAGTAAGCACATCAATTTAGTTTAACGTCAAATTTTTACGTTAGTGATAATAACAACAGCAAACGTATATCACCACAATTGTACACGATCACCAACACCGGAATTGTAATGAAAATCCTAATGAAATGCCACTCGGAACTCTTGGCATATGCAGAAAGAAATTTCTTGAAAAAACTCCCCACCAATGGCGCACCGACGTAGTGGGGCCCGGGTTCCTTCCTTGGGTTAACAAAAAGAAAAATTATTACGCCAACAGACACTGGTAAATTATTTTATTAAAAATGTAAGATGAAAGTAGTGATGTTCCCAACATTTCCTTGAACTCTGGTGACATTGATGAGACTACTGTTAAGGCAAGCAACAGCAGCAGTGGTCTGGGACTGTCTTCAAACGCTTTCCGGGAGGTAAAGGTAGCCCAAAACACAATATCAAACACGGTTGAAATAGAAATTCTGACTGCAGATATTTTTAATTATGTCAAGAAATCTAACCTCACTGATGGAGATAAGATAAGAGTGCTGGCCATTGTAAAATTGTATAAACATAATCTACTACTTCTAATTATTTAAGTATGTTGCATTATAGAATTATTAGTAATTTAATAATGGTAAAAGTGCCCAAAAAAGCAACCGTAATTAATATGGCGTCCGGTCATTTTTTCCCCACCAAAATTCCTTGCACCACTGGGCTCCTCCCTTGGGAATATTCTGGATGTGCCACTGATCCCCACATCTGAAACCTATTCCCTCAATTTTGCAGATTCTATTATTTGAAGGGATCAAAATATGTAGAATAATATTCATGTATTAAAATACGATTTCAGGATAATATACATATGCTTTTTTTTTCCAAGCACCCTTGAAAAATTATAAAAGTTATAGAAAATTCAGACAAAGTATAGCATTACTAAACACTCCTTTTTTTAATTGTTTGACAGGAAAATCTCCATATTTTCTTAAATATAAGTTATTATTTTATTAGAATGTGCTTATTTAATTGGAAGGCTTGATGAAATAATGACATTAAAAATAACATCGTAGTCTATTGGTTCAAGTAGGGAAAACCTTCATTCAACTTTGTAAGGCACATGAATCAATGCTTAAACTCATCTATGTAGTATGTGTATGCTCAGACGTGTAGTATGTGTTTACTCGTACAAACTATAGTATGATTTTGTTTGATATATCAACGATATAATGCACATTAGAGTAACATAATATCATTAATGGCAAATTATATTCATAATGACCAGGGGAAGATTGTTCCTCAGGGCGGGTGTGCCTTCCATCGGTACCTCCGCCAACCCAAGGTATGCTCCCTTTGAGAGGACCCAGTCCGCCCCTGATAATAACAACCAATATTTACAGCCAAATAAGGCAAATGCAGAGAAAATGTTATATCAACTAATCTAACCTTTTCATTTTCTCCAATGTGAAGATTTATATCTTTGATGACGAAGTCTAATCCTTCACGATAGCGAGTGCTATATGTCTTAAATTCTATTTCTCCTTTCTTTGGCCAAGACGATGGAGGAGGAGGAGGAGATCCGGATGATACCCATGGAGCCTAAAGATTAACAGATATATAAATAATATTAAAACTTTCAAATTTTATTTTACCCAACATGCATTTAGAAAATTATTCACTATCAGAATGGATTTTTTTTTACATACGAAATTCAGAGTAAACTGCTATTAAAATTATTTATCGTTTTCTATTCATATTAGTGAAGCAGCACTCCTAGAAATAGGGAACATATCTTTCTGTATTATCCATCTATTGCTTGTACTAACATGAAATAACATTTTCATTCCACATTTTAAAAGAACGTCCTGGTAAGAGAACGCCCCAATTTCATCACTTATTTGATTACTTGACTGGAAATAAGTTTGAGCTAGCTCTTACACGACTTAACTAATGGCCACATGTTTTCGAGAACAGCTTATTTCATTCCGAAAAAGGTAAGACAGGCTGGCTAAGAAGTATTGTAAATGTTTAAATGAACTTTAACTACGTTGAGTTTATGCATATTTTGCCTACATTTTCCATGCTAATTTAAATTTGACATGCCACTTTACTGTTTACTCCGTTATTTATGTCGACAGTATTGCTGTTGTTAAACCCACATCTTCGTACTAGTTAAGCGACAGTTGTAATATCAAATATGATTGGTCGTTTGATAATTTGCCATTATATAGCAGATTGGGGTCAGTGCTTACTATATCTGTCTCGTTAAGGAGAATACAGAAATTAATAAAAGGATAATGAAGAAAGAATAAAACTAAAATTATGTAAGAACCATTTCCTGAAATCATCCTTCAAGAAAAAATACTCACTTCTGAAGGAATAGATGAATATTCTTCTATTCGTTCAACAGAAATACATTTATTTTCTACTTCGCTGCCGGCATAAACTAACCAAGTCAATATTTCAGCAATCTGAAAATAGATATTGCATCCCATATTTAGAATAAAATAAACAAAAATAAAATATTTCAATTTAATGTATGATTCAATCATGGCGGGGTAGAATATTGAAATAGAATTATTCAGAACATGCAATGTTTTCCGCAACTAATTCAACACTTTAATTTAATCGTTAAATCGGTCGCAATTTTATTATTTCAATTAAAATTTTAATTATAATTTTAAATTCCAAACTCACAGATAATGCGTAGACTAAAGACAAGCCAACTTCACCAGCATCTATTCTCTCTCTCGAATGCACAGCTAAGACGGAGGCAACTAAAATCATGAATTCGCCAACCAAACTAACATAAAATTTTAGCCACCTAAAATTAGATAGGAAGGAAAACATTTACACATATTAAGCTTCAATAGACATATTAAGCTATTGAAGTAATATACTTTTTATCCAAGTATGTACTTTAAAAAATTAACAAAATGTTTACAAGTGTTTTAAAAATTCAGTAAATAATGAGTTAAAGTTCACTTTGGAAATAACTTCCATTAAAGGGGGTGGACATGGTCTGTAGAGAGATTTGTGTTTGTCGTTGCTGTCGCGGAAGACTAAATTACCATTAGCAATCCTTGTATATTCAAATAGAATACACCCCACACCAAGGCTGAGTCGACACCAGCATGCACAACGTTTTACTGACAGGATAGATCCATGGCCACATGCTATGTCTTCAACGTACGAATACGCCCATTAGTTCCAAACAGTTAAAAACAAAATTGATCCGACCAAGCCACATATCGACACGCATCCAACGTCCAACAACGATGTCCTTTGGCACAGATGGCATGCATTACTAAGAGAATCTTGCAACAAGCTAATACTTTTCATTCTCTTCCATTTCCAACCTAACTATCAGAAAGAAGGTATATTCATGAAAATTGTCATCTGTATGTAATTTATGTTTGATACTATGTATGTGCTTGAGGTTGAATTAAATGTTATTAATAATCGATGGCATAATGTTCACCATGGAAGGCGAGTGTGTCAACGACCACCAAACTCCATTGTATGTGCATATGCTGTATGATGCATCGACTGACGGCTTGAACGACACTAGACCAGCAACATCGTCCCTTCTTTGGTTGATTACAATTTTGTTCAGGGGCCGGTAGTCCCACTCTTTCATTATCCACGGATGCCCATCGTTTCCTTATACCTTAAATATTTGTTCGAGGAGATAATCATATTCACGATACATACTTGCTACAGCTTTCTGTGGGAGCACAATTCATAACTTCGGTACTGTGCCTATTTCTTGCTCCTATAACCTGTCTATGGCAAATAGTGATAAATCTCCTGTACACACGATAATACCCATGTCTATCAAGCATTCACTGAAACACATTTAAAAAGATATATTGCTGTAACGTAATATGCCCATTATTTCCTTGAAACCATTTCCATGGTGGGTGAAGGAGGGTGAAAAGGTGCAGTGGAACATCCAGAAACTATAAATGTCACTGCATTCAACACTTTGGCACTTCACTGCATATTATGTCATGCCTGCCTATTTTTTGTATACATTTATACGTGTTCCTATATTAATTTAGAAATTATGCTACCTATATTTGTACTTTTTTATATTTTTGAAAACTGTAAGTTTATTTTGTATACGCTTAAACCATGGATGTTTTTCAAAGCTATTGGAACATGATGGCATATGTATATACTTCTTAAAACAAAAATTGACGAATAGATGACTTTAAGCACCTTTTTTACGTAGTAAGGGAAGAGAATTCAGAAGAATTCTAAAAAAAATCTCTAAAACATATTTTAGGGAAAGAATCAGTGCGCTTAGTTGTTGGGGTTGCGCATACACACACAAAATAAGAAGAAAAAATCGTAAATACCGGTCAGCCATGTTCATATAAAGTTCACACGAAGCATGTTCATTGAGTTTTTGATCCGCTGACTTCACAAAATAATCCATCGCTTTATATGCTCTTACAGATGGTACTCCGTTAATGGTCTCTGTGAAATGGCTATAAATTGGAGATCTTGTGACGGCTAAAAGTCTTCTTAACTGACGTGATGCAATCAAGTATATTTTCTAAACGAGAACACAGAGCTGATAACCTCATTCACAAACTTGACAACAGAACTATAATACGCAACCATTGGCCCAAAGTATACAAACTTCTTTATTAAGATACAGAAATACAGTATGATACGTATATAACGATACATCTGGGATCAATAAAAATGCTCGCTAAATCTGTTTTGTGATTTAGAATTTCAAACTTTGAAAACAAAGTTTGATGAGGTAATGTATGTGTATGCAATGGGCCTACAGTAATGTTAAGCATGGAATTTACTTAAAATTTGACGAACAACGTATTACGCTACCACTTGAATTTCAATACAATAAACTAAAACAAAAAAGAACATGTTAGAATTCATTCCCAAAATAAATTTTATTAAGAGGTGCTCAAAAATTGTCTATAGGTTTTTGCTTCGTTAAGCAGCACCTATGATGATTGTATTTTTGCCGCAAAATATGTATCGCATTAAGTACCGTAAATCGGTTACTTAAGCCTCTGGGATAAATAAAGCCATTATGCTGGGTAAATTTCGGACACTGATTTTGGCAACACATGTTAAATTAAACATCTTGAACCCTTTTATTGTAAATTAAACATCCAAAACACTAAAATGTAAAAAAATTTACTTTTTACTTTCATTTTTACTAATAAATATCTTGAGCAGTATATCTACATTTATTTTAGCCCTTTATATGGATTTTGATACCCCATCATCAACTAACCTAAGTCAAACATTGAATTCTTCTGCTGGCTTTAGTTACCCCATATTGAGAGGTAACTTAAGCCACCATGTTTTTTATCTGTCTTTAACATACATGTTGTAGAAGACTTTCATACATCTGAACATAGAGTGTAACTGTAGACCCAAGTTTTATAATAACTAGTTAATCTCTAAAGTAAATGATGTTGAATTGGCAGATGTTTTAAATTGAAAAGTGGCTTAAGTAATCCCGAATTACGATATACAGCCATCAGTGTAATACATTACTTCAGAAAAGTGTTTATTTGGAACTCCTTATTAAAAGGTATGGGAGTTCGCAGAAATCCTCTTCTTTCAAGTGCTATTCGTATACTTCAGGAGTATGCATGCAGTACGTATGACAAACGCTTTCAGACGCGTCTGTCGAAAGGAAATAATAGTGCTTATTTGCCGAAATTACCGATTAGCTGAAACTATAATTTGTGTCTTATGACGCAAGGACAAGTAAGATCCTGCTGCATCAGGACTTGCAGTTTCTCAAGGATTTCGGATCGATGTCTCCAAGAAATTTAAACCTGTTTTTGCAGATCTTCTGGAAAAAACAGGGAAATAACAGATATCATATATGGGGTGTCGATCCTAGATCTCGTCTGATGGTAGACAAAAGCCTTACCATTATGCCACTACAGGATATTATGAAGGATCTGTATTTACCATGTTAGGTGTACTTTATACTATTTATATTGGTAGGTGTATAGCAGAATATCTCTCCATTCCTCTGCCAAAGCCGCCATCGAGGAAGAGTTTTACTGGAAAAGAGTTTGCGCCACAAGCGTTTCATGAAACAGAATGAGCATAAGAAACAGAACGTCCATTGGACGATCAAAACATGCAAATTCATTCTTTTCGAATACTTTGTCCACTCAGTGTATATTAAATTAGGATAACGTTGAGTTGGAACGAAGAAAGCGTACAATCTGTTGAATTTTTGAGAAGTCCATATCGCACTTGTACATTTAAAAACGCGTGTCTCAACTCTGAATGCATCTTACAAGGAGAGTAAACGAAGTGAGAATCGAAAATGTGCTTCATTTTAGTTTTATAATAAAGTACAAACGTTCCAATAAGAAACTAAAAACAATTTACCGAAATCCCCTATGGGGGTGAGTTAAAGTCCCAACAAATTTAGAGAGAAAAGGTTATTTTCAGCAAATTTTACTTGATAAGCTTTTTATTAACAGCAGGAATGGTGAGATATTTTTGAAGTGATGTCACCAAACTAGAATTAATAAACAATCCTTCATTCATGATAAAAATATTATCGATTTTGATTCGTAAGAATTTATGCCTATATTTGCATAAATATTTATAACTTTATTATTAGTGGAGAGATGTATCGTTTTAGTTATATAAAAAGCGTTCATTTCGCTTTAAAAAAATAATATACGTACTTGATTTTATTAAAAATTTTCCTACTTGGCTTTATTAAAAGTTAAAAATGTGTATGAAAATGGACAAGAAAATGCAAAAACAAACAAACAAAAACAAATTGGGTTTGAACAATGACTGCAACTAATAAACGAGGGATTTTCACAATTTAATGTGTAACATGAATTTTTGGAAAAAGTGAAATACACTTGTTTGACATTACGAAATGTGTTTGGTTTGAGAACGGGGTATGTGCTGTTATTCCAAGTATGTTAATTCATGTCATTGAACGTTGGAGCTGATAATTGTTTGGGTATTAATGAGTGTAATTTTGTTATGGTGAAAATTAATGTCATTAAAATGATGAAGTACGATATATCGTGTGAGAGTTTTTGTGAAATATTTCCTCTGCCTTAAAAAATACACATCGCAAGGTTGAATTAATGCAGTGGTGCTTGCAGGTATATATATAATGATTCAAGCGATGATTTATCTCCTAAATTGATTTTTTCCCCTCGTTTTTCTGTCCTGTCCAGCAATTTAATAAAATTACGCCATATTGATCTATTAATTAGGGTTTTATTATTTCTTTTAGAAATAATTCATGGATTTAACATGTATGATTCCCACATGCATGATTTAACCGCATGATTTCCCACTTTTTGTGCATGTAAGTACTACGTTTGGTGGTTGGCTGAATAATTTCTGCGAACACGAGAGCCAAAGGTACCTGTTTTCTCTTGGTATATGAGTAAACATTTTTTTCCAAGACTGTACCATTCATTACGATGACGGATTGTACGGTATACGAATGCGAAATTGCATTACTATTCTCAACAACACTGTAAATGTGTTGTACGCCTTTTGGCGAAAGGGTGCGTAATGGTGTCAATTCTTTAGTAAAGCTTGTTTGATCGCTATTAAAAATACAAGTGTGCGAATAATCTTGCATTTTTTCATAGGCTTGAAGTGGAAATGCAATGGCTGCATTTTCTATTTGTTCGTCATTTTGTAATTTTACTTTCATAACGAGTTTAGTAATTTTTAGTCCAACTTTACCAAATTTCTTTTTAAAAAAAGCCAAAAAAAACTACGAGATGCTATAAAATTTGAAAAAAATTTTTTTCGCAACATCAAGAGCTCAAATTTGTACATCAACTTCATGAACTAGACCTCTATTGGACCTGGGTTTTAAAAGTTTGTCAAGCATTTCTGTTTTAGTAATATTTAACTTTTGAATTCTATTCCATATATTAGCAGCGTATGTTTTCATTCGATAAATTTGTAACAATGTTAAATTGTGAATTTCCAAAACGATTTTGAATTGAGTATAGACCGTCGCCGTCCTAAAGCCGTCCAGGAATAAGCTACAACTTCTTTCTTATGTTCCAATGAATACGATAACGAACCACATACAAAATTCTCAGATGTTGTTTCGTTGCATGAGAACTTTAACCATCGACAATCTTCAATATTATTAACAAGTTTTTCACAATACGCATCAAGACTAAAATCGTTAATAACTTCAAAATTGTTAGATTCGGTAATGGTTTCAGCAAAAGCAATAATTTAATTTGCTATATTAATTTCCGTTTCAGATAAAATTACATTCATAAATACATAGCCAATTTTCAGCTCCAACGTTCAATGACATGATCAAATATGCTTGGTATAAGAGCACATTCTCAAACCAAATACATTTCGCAATGTCAAACAAGTTTGTCTCACTTTTTCCAAAAATCATGTCACACATTATATTGTGAAAATCCCTCAGTTATTTGATGCAGTCGTTGTTCAAACCCAATTTATTTTTTGCAATTTGTTTGTTCATTTTTATAAATATTGTTAAATTTTTAATAAAGCCAAGTAGGTATATTTTTAATAAAGCCAAGTAGGCATATTACTTTTTTTAAGCGAAATAACGCTTTTTATATAACAAAGGCGAGACTTCTATCCACTAATAATAAAGATTTAAATATTTATGCAAATATATGCATAAATTCTTATGAAATCAAACTCAATAAAATTTTTATCGCGAATGAAGGATTATTTATTAATTCTCTTTTTGGTGGCATCTTCTAAAATATCTCGCCGTTCCTGCTTTTAATAAAATGCGCATTAAGTCAAATTTGGCGCAGATAACTTTTTCTTGCCAAATTTGATGGGGCTATAACTCCCGCCCCATGGGGGATTTAGGCAATTTTTTTTAGTTTCTTATTGAAACGTTTATACTTTATTATAGAACTAACATGAAACACATTTGGATTCTCACTTCGTGAACTCTGCTTGTTAGTGCCGTTCGGCTAGCGTATACATAGATTTAAATAATCTCTCATTGCTGCTATAAAGATATGTACCTGAATCAAGTAAAAAAGCACTCCAATGGGTACAAAAAATGCGAGGGTTAGTGGTGTGCTAATACTGATGATAACTACCGTTCCAAGAAATTGAAACAAGCAAGCCAGAAAGTTCTCTGCGTACGGACCTAATTCTCTGTCAACATCGTTGATGTCACGTCCAAACCTAGAAAATAATAAACGGTTACATTGATAATATTTCAACTGCACTGATAATATTTCAATTGCACTGATAATATTTCAACTACACCGATAATATTTCAATTGCACTGATAATATTTCAGTTACACTGACTATTTCAATTGCACTGATAATATTTCAATTGCACTGACAATATTTCTGTTACACTGACAATATTTCAATTTCACTGATAATGTTTCAATTGCACTGATAATATTTAAATTGCACTGATAATATTTCGGTTGTACTTCAGTAATTCGATTTACTAGATTCGAAACACGTTTTCTAAGAACCGAAGAAGTTCTGCATTCTTGCATTCTTTACATAACCCGAATTTTATTAACTTTTTCCAGATTTTAATGGAAGCATTGGAATGGCTTCACGAAAAAATGTCCGTGGATCTTGAAGACACGTTTCAGAAACAGGGAATTGAACTACTGTAGCACAAAGCAAGATCTTAGAACAATGGAACTGACGTCATGTATTCTCTGACGTGTTATAAGTAGCCTTTCATGTTCCTGATTTTATGGTGAAAGAGCAGTAAAGGTCATGCTGCACTGGGAGCTACAGTTTTTCGAAGAATCTGAATTTCTGCTGCTAAGGAAACCAAACCTCGAACAACGGTGATTGGGGAAAAAAAAAACTGCATGCGTTCTAGGATACCAGTGGGAGTCGAACCTGTATATAATGGCACGACGAATAAAAATGCATTATCACTACACCGTAAGACAGTGGACACATTTTTGCAGAGGACTCCGAGCCTCTCCAGGCCTAGAGATACTAACCCCGGACTGCAATGAGCAGTTTGTCGATAAGCGCTGTTTTAGGCACCGTTGGGAGTCGAACCCGGATCGAAGGTACGATAGATGAACACGTTACGTCTGCGCCATCGCAAGGTCGTCTCTAACACGCCTTGGAGGTTTGTTACGCTGTCTGAGCGTCCTGTCTGGGATTACAGTGCCGCCTCCGGTGGCCACCTTTCCCAATCTACAAAGGTCGCCTTTCATATTCTCTCGCTCACATTTACAGGGGCAGACTGGGTCCTCTTAAAGGGCGCATACCTTGAGTTACCGGGGGGCGCGAGTCCTATAACCCATGAGGGCGAGTCCTCTCGCCCATGAGGGCACACCGGCCCGGGGGCTGGTTGGCCGGCGGCCGAGTCCGCCCCTGCTCATTTCTTCAGACAACAGATAAAATTAGCTATAATTCATTTTGCCTAACTGGAACTTTTATGTCCACTTTCGTACAGCCATCAAATAAGAAGTTATAAAATAACTTGATGCCTTGGAAATGAAATTGATTAGATGAAGTTGATTAAATGAAATTGATTAGATGACATTGAGTAAACGAAATTGATTAGATAAAATTGATTAGATGAAATTGATTAGATGACATTGATTAAACGAAATTGATTAGATGAAATTGATTACATGAAATTGATTAGATGACATTGATTAAATGAAATTGATTAGATGACATTGATTAAACGAAATTGATTAGATGAAATAGATTAAATGAAACCGATTAGATGAAATTGATTAAATGAAATTGATTAGATGAAAATGATTAAATGAAATTGAATAGATGATATTGATTAAATGAAGGTGAAGTTAAATATTAATGCGAATCTCGTAATCTACCTGTTGACAATTCTTCCCAGTGGTGTAGTATCAAAGAAGTGCATTGGAGCCGTCATGATCGACTGTAGCATCTCCTTATGGTATAATTTCGAAGCCTTAGCGCATCCAAATGCGAGACAAAAGGATGAAATTATTTGAACAATGGCTAAAATACAAAAAAAATATGAAGTAAAGTGATCGGCATTTATAGATCGGGGAATAGTATACCCTGTTTGTATTGTGAAGATCGTGAAATAGGAAGTTTTGCCAATAATCGCCAGGGAACAAAATTTTAAACACAGTTTCCGTCACCAATATGTTTTTAACTATATTTTAAATTTTATTTTAGAAATTTGACAATTCTTAAATTGCTTTCGACCTTCCCTTTGCTTGTCCTTTACTTTTGACCTTGACATCCCTTTCGCTTGCCCTTGTCCTTTGACCTTCACATTTTCTTCACGCTCAATTAACAACAATTTTCAAGTTGTTTAAAAGTTTAGAAACATTTAATACTAAAGCTTTGGATTCGACTATAGTAACCTGGTCGAAATCGCCAAGTCAAAACTTCTGCCAACAAACTGCAATCAAGCACGGAAAACGAAGTTAAGGATATGGGATAACTAGAAAGAAAAGGAGTAGAAAGGAAAAATAAAAAATAAAACTTTAATTGCATCTATAAGAACACAAATAGAAACTTTATCCATATTATCATTAATATAAATACTAATGTGAAATTATTGCGTAATTAATTGCCATTGGAGAGATTGGCGGGAATTTTGGTAAATGTTTGAACTGGTGACATTATTGTTGTACTATGGAGGGTTAGGAATTGATTCCATCATTGACATGATAAAACACAAGCTAACTAAACTTTGTTTGTATCCAGGAAATCATTCATAATAAGAATAATCATTCATAATAAAAATAATCGTCAGTGTATAATTATTTAGAGTTATTGTAAATAATAACTCACCTAGTGAATTGCAATTAAAGATTTTTAATCTTAATTAATGTCATTACCTGCAACGTCGCTTATTCCAAAAAGCTTGCTTCGTTAATCCACTGCCCTGCGGTGGCGCAGTGTGGTAACGCGTTCTCCTATTGCGCGGCTAATCCGGGTTCGACTCCCAGCAGTGCAAAAAGAACGCTTACTCAGAGATCTCATAAAGATCGCACTGCTCACTGTAGTCCGGGGTTTGGTTCCCCAGGCCTTAAGAGGTTCGGATTCCTCGGAAAACAGTAGGTCCCGGCGCAGCATGACCACTGTAGTCTTTGAGCCGTAAAACCAAACAAACGAACGTTAATCCATCATTATTTTTAACCTTACAGATGAATTCAAATGATCTGTAAGGTTGAAAAGTAATGGAGGTGTAATAAAGTAAGATATTTGGAGATACAGTTATGGGTAATGACATCATTTTTGATCTCCTAAGATACGCTTAACACTAGTTTGCATCAATACTTTAATTAAAAAGCTAATAGCAATTAGAAACTGCTCCATAAACGGAGCGTTAAATGAAATGACTTAAGTCAATAATTCTAAGAGCTCTGCTAAGGCAAATGGTATTTTGATTGAAATTTACGGTACTCTGCTGCCATTACCATATTCGAAAACATAAATACACGTAATTAATAAAGGACATTAAATGCATGACTGATATACATTTGCATAGCCCAAGAACAGCATAAATCGTTATTCTGAAATTTCTTTGTTGAATATTTTGAACTTCGTCAACCGTAGCAGAATCACCACTCCATTTGCTTAGCCAAGCATTCATTCCAATCTGAAAACATACAAATATGTCTAAATATAGTTATATATATACAAGTATTTCATATATTGGAGACATGTCTATTTCATATGAAAACATAAATACCGCTATTAAGATCATTTCAATTGATTATGATCATTTCCATTAATCACAATCATCTTCATTGATTATGATTGATGAAGTGTCATTACGTTAGAGTTACCTTCTATCTCCCATTTATTCATCGCCAGTTCAATGGTATTCAATGTATTATCAACATAAACGAAAATAAGAGTTAATAGCTCATATTCGGGAGTAATATCAGCTGTTACCAGAGAAAACTCTTGAAAAAATATAAAAAGGAAGAAATCTAGAGGAGGGGGCAAACAAGGGTTAAGGTCATCGCTGTTAGGTGAAAACTAAAATTGGAATTCGCTAGATTTATTACAAGAACTTACCAGACCGAAATTCTGAACTAAATTTTGAAAGAAAATCGAAGAGAAAATCGTCCTTAGTCAAATAAGACGGATGAATGAGATCATGAAATAGAGTGAAATAACATAGAAACGAGAGAAGAGAGAGAGTGAGGGGGGGGGAGAGAATGAGAGAGAATTCTCCAGAGCAAACAGACATACAGAGCGTTTTGGAAAGACCTCAATTTATGCAGTAGATGATAGTTAGATATATTAATGACGTAGCGATATTTTAAATATATTAATGACGCAAAAATGATGTCTTTACCAATACTATTGATTGTTGAATGAATTATGACCACGCTGGCACAAAATGATTTACTCCTGATTCCGAGTTATAAGAAAGAAAGAATACCTTTAAATCAGCGGTTACCAACCTGGGGGTCGCGACCCTCAAGGTGGTAGCAAACTCGTTTCTGGGGGATCAACGTAACTATTTTTAGTTGCAATTATTTTTATAAGGAATTTCATACCAAATGTTTCCAACGCTTTTATATTTCAACATGGCTACACACATTGCAATATTCTACTAACGGTTGTTAACTTTATATCTGTAATATAAATTAATATATATAATTAATATAATTTTATATTTAATGTGTTTTCTTTACTCTGTTAAAAATGACTTTTTTGTGTAAATGTGGCGTGTAAATGTGGCGGCGGAGGACAAAGGAAGGGGAGGTCTCACGTCTTTTAGTCACCATAAAAGTGGATCACGGCTTGAAGAAGGTTGGGAGACACTGGTTTAGATGAAAATAACGTACATAAGAGCTTGGTATTTTTCGGTTGATGACAAAAAGCAACTTGGTGAAATAATGGGTAAAGAAAAGATTTCTGTTTAGTATATACAGGAAATGCTAAATGGCGGGCACACACAAAGAGTTGGTGCCACTACTTTAAAAATTGTGAAGCCTGTTGTTAAAATTACCAGAGCAAACATCATCCCCTTTTGCTAAAATAGCTGAAATTTAAATAATGTATTGAAACAATAACTGCATTATATGAATACTAAGACTGTATTTTACATAAAGCTTGCATATTTTAAGCGATCTTTATTTATATATCGTCCTTGATCTATACGATCGATCGACGGATTGATTGACTGATTGATTTACCAGAAAAAATGTAATTGCACTAGAAAAAACGTAACTGAAGATGGTTATAATTCGCTAATTTTAGAAAAACCGCATTCAATATTTTTGTTTCGTACGTATTTGTACATGTACAAGTTATGAAGCTATTTAAATTATTATTTATTCACCTCGAATGCTACAGAACCTAAGGTCCCTCCAACCATTCCGGATAGAAGCCAAAAGCCAAGGTGCTTAGCATAGCTTAGAAAAATTGCTCCTTTAACCTGAAAAATACAGAAAGGACGTTCAAATTACTTGTATATACGCGTAACTCGTTCATTCAAAATTTCTTCATAATGGCCCTTGCTGATTATGTGAACACAACAAAAGAATGCATAAACGTTCAAGAGCAAGATTACTGAGTAATTTTGCCCATCAACATGCGAGTGTACAGGATAAACGATCGATTTAAAGGAAAATTCTTATGCTACGAAAAATATGTTTAGCTCGTACCAAAGTCTAGTCGTAAGGAACGATAATTATTCTTTAATTTCGGATGTCAATGCTTTTCCCCATATATGTAACTTATAAATGTATGTTCCTCATATTATTACATGTTAACGCCGCAAATATATACAGGGTGTCCTCTAAAGTCCTTATACACCCACATAACTTTGTAATGAAGATAGCTCCAGTTATGGAAGCTAAGACATAGTGTGATGGGACGTCATATTCTTTTGTAATAGCATAATATAACACTAACCGGAACCCCTTTCGGAATTTCTGGAGGGAGTCGCCAGGTAGAGGGATCTTTTCGAAGTTGGGTGAAGTAGTCTGGCAGTAGCGGGCAGTGAGGAAACACGTCCGTTTCTAGTGCCGATATCCGGCCCTGACTATTCTGTTCTTGCACAGGTGCTAGTTTTCCACCGTGCGCCTGTAAGTATTTTAGGCAGATATAGACGTAATCGTCGCCCCTTGGAAGGCGGACTTGTAAGCCTTCAGAAAGCACCCGTGGCGAATAAAGTGTTGTTTTGTTTATGGAGGCATTTATTTCCCATAGCGGCACAGTCGCAAATCTGTCCACAAGGCCTACATTATTTTCGGGAGATCAGAACCCATTTCGACTCCTCAATCACGAAACCTAAAAGACGAGTGACAGACACATCCGGAGGTCAC
>QLNU02015003.1:59246752-59287579 GCA_006491805.2 Dysdera silvatica
TATAGAAGAATGGCATAAAAGTGAAATAAGAATAGAATAAGAGCGAAGTAAGAGAATAAAAGTGGAGGATAAAAATAAATATGAATAAAATGAAGTCTAAGAATAATTTTATTTTATTAAATTCGTTAAAATAAGCTATTTCGGTGCATTATTATTCGATGGCAAAATGTGTATAGAAAATGTGTATACGAAAATATACATTTTCATTGTATCTGAATTTTGTTATGAAAATCGGACGCTCATATTTTATTCATTTTTCCTTGGAAAAGATAAGCATTGATTATCGTTAATTAATGTTTTGTACTTCAATATACTAGCGATACACCAAACTGTTATTTTTGAATAACCTGTTCCAACGTTCCTGTTCCAATCACGTAACAGGTTCCAATCACCGGTTATTTCAGTCACCGGTGACTGGAACGTATGCGTTGCTTCATAGGTTTTGGGAATTAAGGAACTTAACGATAACACATTTTAACGCTCAATCCGTAACAGAACGTCGTGCCAACTCCATAAAAATAATAAATCCTTTGGAAAAAAATACACACATATGAAGTACAAAAATAATGAGAAAAAGTAAGGCTTTAAAATATTGAATTTTAGATATTTGAAACATTACACGATATTAAAAATCAAAGAAAGTTTAAAAAACTAATTCAAAGTAATGAAATACAGCAAAAAATATTGACACTGCTGTAAATTAATTGGTAAAACATACTGGAAGGTTACAATGTGGAACTAATTAAACAGGATAATGACACAAAATTTGTATTCTCAGCTGATGTAGTTATACACATGTATGTATTCAGAATTTTTCATGTGTAAAGCTCAGTAATGTAAAAATATTAATACTTGTACTAATTAATATACATGGATAAAAAATCTATTCCATTAAATATGAATTGGCATTTAGGAAAAATAATCTTTCGACACGAAGAGGCTCCAACCGATTTCTCCCATCGGTTAAAATGTTACCAGCCTTTAAGAAAATTCTTTCGCAAGGCACTCATGTTGCCATAAAGTTGAATTTCCTTTTCGCTAACTCTGATAGATTTGGGTAGATCAGAGAATGGGATCTCCACCATGACAAAGAGTCATAATTCCGCGGCAAGTTAATTTTTGTTTAATTATCTTCTAGATAGCGATTGCTTTCGTTAGTTGCTATTGAAGTAGGAATACCTATATAATCACATATTAACTGAATTTAAACTTTAAGTAAATTAAATAAAAATAAATCAATTAAAACAATAATTAAATAAACTGATTAAAACAATAATTGGTTAATTAACATAATATTTGATTAACTATAAGAATATAATAATAATAATAATATAACCTCTTGTAATATCAGATATTAAATGGGTAATTAGTGCCTAAGCCCTTGTGTCAGCTAGACAACTATGCCGGATGTTGTGATAGCCCGTTATCTCAGCGCGTTTCCTGTGTGATGGAAACGGAGGGATGTTTCTAGAACAGTGATTTCTCAGTCACCGGTGATTTGTAACTGTTACTTCAAATAACTCCTATCCCTATTCCCCGGTGATCTGAAATAACAGCTGTTATTTAAGAACAGGGGTTTCAGAGGAGCATATTGTTCCTGGAACAGTGATCAGTTGGTAACAGATGATTTTTAACAGTTATCTTAAATAACTCCAATCTCTACAATATACGTGACCATTTTCGTATGGCAGTTGATCGAAGACGTCAGAAAGCCTCTGCTGGCAAATATATGTCTTCACGCTTTCAGTTTTCTTTTTCCATGTACATTAATATAGTAATATGCTTGTTTGTTTGGCTTTTTTATGGCGCAAGAGCATCTGGGCTATACTGCGCCAAGAATATAGTAATAAATAATAATAATAAATAATATAATATAATAATAATAATAATAATAATAATATAATAATAATAATAATAATAATAATAATAATAATAATAATATAATATAATAATAATAATAATAGTAGTAGTAAATAAATAATAGTAAAAAAGTAATAAATTTACTGAATTAAATATCAAATTATTAAATAAATAAGTTATAAAAATTGAGGACAATTAATAACAAAAATTCACTAGCTAATAAAAATACATTAGACACAGCTATAAATTACTGCTTTTCCCAAATAATATGAATTTAAAGTCATAACTTAATTATATTTAATAATATTGGACACACAAGTATATATATATACTTATATATATATATATATCTTACTCATTTATTATATACTTATCTTATGTAACTTAAACTACTAGTAATAATTAAAGTTTTAAACTAATACACTGCTCAATAAAATAAACGAAACACTTAAATGGAACACACAACTAACATTTTCGATGAAGTGAATCCTAACAATACATAATTCTGGATAACCTATTCATCTGCAAATGCGAAGATGATGGACAATATTTCGACTCTACTAAATTCGAATTAAAAATATTCCCTCCAATTTTCTATACTACCTTTTTCTCTACAAAACATCATGTAACTGACAATTTTTGATGAAACAAATTCTAATGTTGCATAATTAATCCCTGTTTATACAGCATTTTTGTATCCGAAAACGTATGTGTAATCCGGAGTGATAATGGATTTCAACTTTACAGAATTTGAACAAAATACTTTCTCTATTTTTTTCACTTTCCAATATGATCGCTTATTTGGGTTTAGTTAGAAATATATCTAGTTAATATCATTATCTCTATTGTAAGATATTATTACCCTTCACAGGGATAACACAATTGCCAAATATTGGTCAACACACAAAGCCACCGGGGCGAGATTTTTGTGAGTTTTTCGTGGGGGATTTTTTATTACAAATAAATTTGACACCCACGTATTAGTAGCTCAAACTAGAGCTATTTTTGTTTATGAGAAAAAGAGACTCCACGAATAATAAATCCTCCTCGAGAAACTTACAAAAATTGTATTCGTATTGTTGAGGTGTATAAATCCGGTCCTAACAGCGAATTTTCCTTTTAACCGTTGCAAAATCTGGATCACAATCGTCAAAAGAATGACCACGTTGAGAGAAATAAATTGGAACTTGTTCAAACCTTCCAATTAATGTCAGCGCAAGTAAAAAGGGTATCACTTATTGCGGTTCTGCCCAGGACAACCATCATAGAAAAGATGAAGCTGTTCACATCGTTTGGAATGTTTTCAGTGATAAAATCGTTCGAAAAATAGCAGACTTCATCAGGGACCTTGTGGAATTTCCCTTCTTGGTATGAATAAAATGTAGCTATTTCGGTCGTCAAATTATGTATACAAAACTCGCTGACCCAAAGCTGACAGTAATAGAATATTTCTTGTACTGGCAAACAAAAAAGTGGGAAATTCTACATATATTCAAAATATATTGCGGCTACTCTATCATTATCCTTACATAACAACCTTATTGACTCAAATTTTTTGAAAAATTTTGTAGCTCTTCGTTTGTGAACTATATGTTCTCCTACTGTCGCTCTTTTAGCATTTTCATTAAAATGACGATCATTTATTTTGGAACTGAGCTCTTTCGCATTTAGAGCATACATCGGTTTGTGGTCAGCCGAAAGATAAATTAAAATTTTCATGAAAATACTTTAGAAAAAATTCGTATTTCACAATATTCAAGAATTCAGGATGTTTTATGAATCCTTCATACAGAATCTTCATGTTTAGCTCCGCGGGCAAATATTTTTTAATGTCGATGAGTAATGGATTTGTTTGACTAAAATGACATCGATGAATTCGTGAATTTTTTGACAATTTTCTCCTGACATCATACCTGAATGAGAGCCGACCGATTTTCCACTCTTGTCTAAGGAAGTCCAATTTTAACTCTTCTAAGAGCAAAGCCATCCAACTCTTTTTTTAGTGACTCCAAAAAAAATTGAAACGCGACGTGACATGCAGTATGTCGATTGCTAAATTCAATGTGTTATACAAACACATTTGATTTAATTCTCCGTGCCTTAGACATAATTTTTATCTAAAGATCTGTTTCGGACATCGCTTCTTACAATTCTTTGGTTGATGTACGTCGATCAGTTCTTGGAAAAAATACCTTGTTCGTTTTTGTTTGTAAATGTATTCATTTTTTCGATCAATGCTATTTCATTTCTGCAGACATAGTCGAGAAACACTTGCGAAGGCACATAAAAAGCAAAATACTCGTTTTGCGTGAACACAAAATAATATGAGATGCTAATTTAATGGATTTTCGATACCAATATAATAGATAAGGAACTACGAATTTATTCCTATTTACCTGCAGTCGTCTCCAGTTTTTCGGGGCTGCACTTCCAGCATAATTTATATGTGCTCGCCCATGCAATTTGCCTTCACGAATCGTAACCTGTTTATATTTATGATTGTTGATCACACCTTTATTGCGTTTTTTCGCTGGAGAGCAAGATGTACTAGATAAACTTTCAATGTTTGACATGATTATATCAATAGATCGCACTCAATCACCTAAAGCAAAATGTACAGAAATAGCTCATTAGCTTATGCTTCGCAGGCTTTCTTAACTGTTGCCACTTAGAAACGCAAGGAAACAAACTTAATAAGTTCAATTTCTAAAATTGGCAAAATGCCAAATTGTTTTCCTTTTATTTGATGTTTTCCAAATATACATAATTTCGACTTCCGTATCTGGCAGAATATTTTCTATAATTATAGATTCAAATTTTGTATTTGGCAACAGTTTTTTGTTTTCCGAATTCTAAAAAAATGAGTCTTCAACTTAACTTTGTAGCGTGCATACATCACTGACGATGTCTCTTCCAAATAGGCGTACTTATTTACTCCTATGTTTTATTTTAAATAATTTATGTTTTGGTGTGCATTAATGAATTAAGTTAAATGTTTAAAGCATTGATAAATATTATTTTAAATCGATGGTGCTGCTGCAATTCTTCCATGATTATTTCTTCAAGCTGACAACACGTGGGAGAAAATTAAACTAACGATCCTTTGCACATAAACAAAGGGTTTCTTTCAACCACTCAATCTGATGTAAACATGCATAGTATCGTCAATGTGGAGTTCTCAAATTATTTGGCGGGGGTGGGGCGAAGCACATTTTATGTAGGTTTATACATTATAGTATATGCAAAATCGCAGTTTATTTAAGATTATTGGGGGGGCGGGGAGGGCTCGGGCCCTACGGATTAATATAACTTTACACCTATTCACAGTATTGCGCAATCCCATTTGAGGAGAGGTGATGACATTCATCGGAAAAGGTTTAATCTCCCAAAGATGACTCCCTTTCAAAATGAACGCTGGAAGGCCTTAGATTGAACTGCCTTAGAAAAACAGATTTGATCCGTTCTTACATGGAATCGAAGTGTGGATGTTATAGGGATGCGAAACAGCCAAAAAACTGATTTTGGAAAAAATGGAGTCGACCACTTTTCAAAATGACCGATTCAATTTTAAATTAGCTTGTTTACAGATATTGTCATCACTCCTACAACTTTTTCTCAATCAGTTCCTGTTTTAAATTAGTTTTTTTTCTCTTGTTTCCTTACTTTATGCATGCCACAATTTAGGTGCTCTATATTCTACGTTATTCTTGCTTTTTTTTGTTCTTATTTTAGGTACATGTAATATTTCGCATGCCCTCAACGCTAATGTTCCATTCAAGTATTGTTTATACGTTGTATTTATTATTTCATGAAATATTTTATTTTGGATTGTTTCGTTGATTTTGTTCAGCATATATAATTTGCTTACTAGATTAATGCCAGTTTCTTCCAAAATGACTCTTCAATGCCACTCCTGCTTACCATATAATGTTGCAAAGAATTTTCTTTGAATTTTTTCTATGAATTTTAGATTTGTTTTCTTCACATTTCCCCAAATACAATTACAGTACATGAAATGACAATGAACAAATACATAGCATAATTCGATTTTTATGGTTTTTGTAATACCCATGCTCTTATCGCCAACATGTAAATTTGGAAAAACTGGCCTTCGGGCAACCCCGCCAATTTGTTACTGTAAGTTGTCTTGCTCGAGCCTTCGAAGGACCCCGCTGCTGCGATAGAGCGGCTCAGTACGTCATCAATTAATGTATTAGTAGCATAATTAAGGACGCGATGTCCGACATTCCCACAGACACGAGGTCTGTAGTGTGTAGTTTCAAGTTGTACAAATGTAAGTAAATTAACCATACAGTCCACTACATCGTTTTGAAACTTCGTTAATGAAAGGAAACTGAACCCAGCGGACGCTTCCCAATTACCGCCATTCCAGTGATCACACACAAGCAGAAGTGAAGGAATGCAATGACCAAACACTTGCTTATTTTAATTAATCTTTTATCTCTACTTATTTTTTTAGATATATATGTTCGTTTTATGTTAAGTCACTTGTTATTGTTACTCCCAAGAAATCTCTTTTATCAATTATGCTTATGATTTCAACATTCATTGATATATTCAATCCATTTACCAGTTTTGCTGTATTTTTATTTTTGTGAATATCAGTATATATTTTTTTACCATTTACTTTTAATTCATTACTTGCAAACCACTGTTCTATTTTTCACACTTCTTACTTTGTCTTATATAGTAATTTCTCCTGCTCTCTATCCCACGCTATTGTACTTGTGTCGTATGTAAAGAGAGTCATTTCACCATACTCCGCTGCATTAAAAATAGCATTTACATAAAGACAAAATAAAAGCGGCCCCAATATAGACCTTTGTGGTACCCCATAATTATTTCTTATTAAATCTGAATTCTGTTCATTATTAAACCCTATTTGCATTCTATCATTTAAATTGTCTCTTAACAAATTATGCATTTTTGTTCCAAATCCGTATAGCTTCACTTTTTCTAGTAGTACATCCCTAGTTATCATGTCAAATTCTTTGTTTAAATCAAAGAAAAACCCCATTCCATACATTTTGTTTTCTAATAAGTTGTTAATAAGCTTTACTGTTCTCACCCAGACTGTTTCTGTTAATTTTCCCTTTCTAAACCCAAATTGATATTTATGTAAAATATTATGTTTATTCATGAATTTTATTAATATCTTGTGAATCAATTTTCGAAAATCTCAGACAAAATTGATAATAATGAAATTGATCTATAATTTTACTCTATATCTTTTTTTACCATTTTTAAAAATCGGATTTCTTTTTGCAATTTTTAGCACTTTGCGTATAACATATCTCTCTATAATATCATTACATATCCGACAAAGAGGATTTACCAGCGACTCCGCACACTCATTAATGACCAACAGAGTAATTTTGTCTATACCAGGGATCTTTCTTGTATTTATTTTCCTTATATCTTTGAAGATTTCTTCCGGATTTATTTCTTCCATATAAAGAGACTGTAGTCACTTTTCATATATTTCATATAATCTCTCCCCTCATTTCTGTTGATTTCTTTCTCAGAAACTCCTGCAAAATATCTGTTCACAATTTAATTTCTGCTATTTGACTTTTGTTTTTTATTACAGAATTTTTTCTTTTAATCACAATTCCTTCCTTTCCCTTGACACTTCTCATCATTTTATTTAATATTTTCCATTTTTTCTTACTATCTGTAAACTTAAAACGCCCTCCAAAGTATGTCTTTCTTTTGCCTTAATAATATATTAATTTGATTTTTTAATTTTCTGTTTCTTTGCAAGTAATTTATATTTCTTGTTTTTACAAATCTACTATATATTTTTTTTTGTTTTATTTTGGTTTTATGTCCATTGCTATCCATCCCTTTACATGTACCCTACTTTTATTTCCTTCCATTTAAATTTTTTTTTAAATAATTCAGTTATTTTGTTTATAAAAATTCGATATGTGTTTATCCCTCAGTTCCAACTCCCAATCTATCTGACACATTTCAGTTTTAAAAATTTTTCTATTTTTTTGCATTAAATTTTCTTTTTTTGCACTATAATCATTTTAAACTATAATACTTTTAAATATACGCTTTGCATATAATTTACCCTCTGATTCCTATATTTCTTTATATGTTGGTGCGTGGTCACTAAAGTAGTAATCAATTGCTTTTACTGAGAATACGTTTATATATTAGTTACACGGAGGTATATTGCTGTTGCTGTATCAGCTTATTTTTGTAAAAATTCGAACCATATTTTGAAATTCCGTTGCATTAATAAAGCTCATTAGTAATTTACTATGTTTGGAATCCTTAAAAACACTACTATTGAAATCACCCAATATTCTTAACTTGTCAGTACAATTTTATTCAAGAATTTCTTTCATTTTATCAATAAATATGTGTATTATACCCTTTAGTTGGTCTATATAATAATATTATTTTATGTTTATTCTTTCTTTTTCCTACTGTTTAAAAATGCTCTGACATTATTGTTATCTTATTCCATTTCTCAAATCATTACAAATTATATTTTACATACATATGTTTACCCTTTCAAACTTTAACGGTTCATTTTTATTCGTCACGAAAAATTATTCAAAGGAATTATTTAGATTCTACATTTATAATCTTTGGTGAGTGCTATGAAATTCTCAAGAACAATACTACACACCACATAGCAAATAAAATAGATATATGTTTATAGTCTTTTAAATTTTGAAATAGAGGATGCGGTTGAAATTAATTTTAAAGGATAAATTTATGGATGAGAAATCTCATGGTTGTTTGGGAATATAATTCTCATAGCTTGCCCGAAATCTAGCTTTAACATTTTGTGCTTCCGGCTGTCTTTCCCAGCTTACAGAATAAATTCAGAATGTATTATCCTTTTCCTATTCTTGTCACGAAATCTTCAAAAAGATGAGCAATTGGATCATATATTTGGTGGAAGTTGAGATGTTTTTTTTCCTACTAGGAAGCGTTGTGTCTCGCCGATAAGCTTTTTATTTGGCATTTATTTTTGGGAAGAGACTGGGAATTCAGTAACGATCAAACGATTTATACATATGAAATACTATAGTTGGTTTTATATCACATTCCTTTGACCAAAGCCGAAAAGAAGTCTTCATATTCAACAATTCTGCAATTTAAGAAAAACTTATGAAATTTAAAAGGAAGCACAAAACCAAGGAGATGAAAGTTTAAAAAAGCGGAAAAATTATACGGTAAACAACAAAATCATGAAAATAAATATAAACAACAAATAGAGGACGTGAAAAAGCACGTTTTATATTTACAGCTTTGGTTCTTTGATTTCTAACTATTACAACTTATCCTTTTTCTGAATATAAATCATGAACATGCAAAAATCTAATTTATTTAAAATGCAACTACCAAGGTTCTGCGGACATTAGAACAAAAAATATTTAAGGAATTAAGGTATAGGAATAAGTGACACTTTTTGGCAGGTAAGATAATGAAATTAGTGACTGATATTTTACATGATATTTAACAATTTTAAGTTCAGACCTACGGATTTCTGAAACATCCAATTTCCCTTTTCCAAGAAAATAAAATCCAGGACAAAGGTGGAAACATAGGCGTAACCAGGGGTGGTTTTGGGGGTTGTAACCCCCATTGCAATGAAATTTTGTATATTTAACATAGGAACATACGAGCTGCAGTTCTGTATTCCCCTCCTCGTTAAGCCTATAACCTCCCCTTTACGAACTTTCTGATACGCTATGGGTGGAAATGAAGATAAGCACATAAAAAATGTCCCACAACAGCAGAAATGGGTAACTTTAGTTATGTTGTCGGCACAATTCCAAATCGGAGAATAAAATTCAAGAATAAATGTAAATATTTATTTATTTTACTAGGTAACGGAAAGCATCGTAATTTAAATATTAATTTTTATAATACACCTGGAGACTTCGAACTGCTCTTATCTGCATTGTAATATTAATAGCACTCTTATTCAGTTTGTCGAAAAATTTTCTTTCTCTCTTTAATTCTCAGAAAGTAAGAAAGAGTATGTCCTGAGAAATTGACTTAATAGAAATGCAGATTGGATTCTTAACAAGCCATTACCAGCAAAGGGACCCTGGGGAAAATCTGATGAAATTCCTTTCCGCATGAGCACTGCCTTTGATGACGGAATCGAGTTGAAAAATTTCTTTCACATGTGGAACATAAGCTAACGTCCAACGAATAAAACGGAATTGGTCAAATCCCAATGCTACCTGTGCGTTTTAAATTAAAGATCTTTGATAAAAGTTTTAAAAGTTAAAGCAGGCAACCATTGCAGCAGTTAACAAATTTAAAAAAGCCAGCAATGGTTTCTCTGCTCCAATCCATTAATTGGAATATAAAGCAAACTTCGCTAATGCCATATTTGCGAAGAGTGAAGAAATTTCTACACACAGATTTCGATTTTACTTCCATTCAAATACACTTTAACTATTAATTGCGCTTCATGTATAATCCTCAGTTATTTTCGCATCCTTCTCATATTTAATTATCGTGTATTTATTCCCTAATGAATGTTAATCCAGGAGATATTGAAAATATTGTAATGGTATTAGCATTATATTAAAAGCAAACAGAGGAGTTTTGGACAATTTGTTCGTTCAATCTATTTGTTCATTATTTAACGACGACAGTTTCTACACAAATACAGCAATAACGGATTCCTAAGTGGGTGCATAAAGCACATGACTATGTGCCACTTGTTGAGAGACGGCATCTGAGAAGCCCAAACTGAATTATTAGTTATATAAAATTATTAGTCTGAGTAAGTATGTAAATAATCATTTTCAACTACAACTCGTTAAGTTTATAATAGGCGTAATATAGTGTTATAAAGCATTCCTACCTTTCTTAGACAACAATTTTCCAAATCTACATTGCCAGAGTGCAGGATGTAAGGCCGCGTCCGCACGTGCAACAGTACACCGTATCGTAATCGTTGGCGGATACAGCGAGGGGCGGAGGGGGCGTTCGCCCCCCCGGGCAGGGTTAAAGAGGAAAAAATAAAGACAATGAAGAATATTTTGTGTGTCGTTTTTTAAGACTGTAATAAACAAATGTCGAACACTGGAGTCCAAATTCCCCAAGTCTTCGAGAAATGCGATTCGAATTTTTTTATGCAAATCTACAAGCTTCTCACCCTATAAACTACGGTTTTAGTAAGTGTTGTCTTTGCTGAAGCGCCGTCAAACTTGCCTTCGAACGCGGATGACAGAAGAGAAACTTTTAATACACACCCACAGAAATATTCATATTGATGTAAATAAAGTGATTGACAAATTTTTCAAAGAAACCAAGATGGCTTGATTTCGCACTTAGCTTACTAAACTACACAATAATTTTCGACGCACAAGTACAAGTATAATATAAATAGGTAATGTAAATTACTAAACTATTCTACTTAATTTAATAAATTTAATTCTTTTAAAAGTTGCTTGTTATAAAAAAAGTAAAATAATTACAAGATTTTTTAGTTTAAATTTAAACTTGTTCTATTAATTACATTGTAAATTATCGTTTTGGTTATTGTATATGTCTCCTTTACTAGCTTATCCTTCTGTCGTACTCAACTATAATCTACCCTAAACCATACTGTTCGATTAAGGAGAAGTTCAAATCCAGTTCATTATCGTAAATTAAATATTTTGGTGAGTATAAAGGAAGGCTAGTAATATAACAACATTTACCTAAACTATTTAATAGTCCAAAAGTAAAGATTTTTCGGGTGAAGGCCCTCGAACCCTTAAGGACATCGTGGATCCAACCTCGATCGTAACACCGTCGCATATCAAGTCTGGACCGCACTCCGTAACATTACAGCCTCCCACCAGTTTTCGGTTTTTCCCCGTCACTCCAAAAGAATGTTACGGGGCTATTTTGCATCCCATGTTCGTGTATTTGGACCGATTTGCAGACAACAATGTTTTATCAGTGTAGGCTGGATATCGGCGTGAACTGATGGGACTTGGTAATGTTACGCGCTGATGATACGCGACGATGTTCTCCCCGTAAAATCGTCGCGTAACACAGGATGTTACGCAACGATATTTTGTTGCATGTCTGTACCAATTTGTAGACGAGGCAGAGTATTGGATTATCGACTCACTGGACCCGTTCTGCCTTTTTATCGGAGGTTTATCTTACCTATATTTAATTTTATTAAATACATTTCAAATGCTTATTTTAGTAAAATACGTGCATCATTTTTACATTTGTACCATATATTTACTCTGAGTTCAAAAATCACGGATTGCCAAAACGTCCCTTATCAATCCTCAACAGAATTATTAAAGTACTGCCCTGGTGGCTTTTTTTTTACGTTAACCATCCGGCAGTTGTAATATCTTTGCGAAAAATACTAACATCCTGAAAAATATTCTATTATATACGAAGACAGGAGCATCTCATCTCGTGTCTAGGTAATCTGGCTGGCGCAAGCATTTATTTCATACCGGGTTATTGTTGGTCCGCCACCGGTACAGAACTATGCCTCAATTTCTTCTTTACAGCTCATCAAATCTTGTGATAATGGGCCAGATATATCTAGCTCTACTTTCTTCAACATCCGTGAGTTGTCCAACCTACTCCATTTGAATTTTACCAAGGCTTATTTCATTGTATCTCTAATAATATTCGATTCCAAATATGGCATTGACTATTAAATACCGACTACCAACGGCAGAAGTAAATAAGGAATGATCAATAGACATCATTTATCTTCACCATGTCCTTAACACTCATATGAAAGAGACGCGAGTGATGAAAACAGCAAACCACTGAAACTGATATCAATGAAGTTGCTTCTAAAGAAGTTCTAATTTTTTCGCCCTCATTACTCAAACTCAGATAAGCAAATTACCGAAATTTCCATAAAAAAACGATCAATTTGCTTAAGCTTATAAGAGATTTTTAGGACCCCCCCCCCTGCACCCCATCCCCAACTGGGGGATCGCGGTTAAGATATTGGTCATCATTAGTTCTGTAATGAGATTCGGAACGTCGTAATTAGTGAAATTATCGATTCCAATCTCACTAATAACGTTTCCCCCATCCGCAGATGGAATCGAAATTGGAGCTTTATTGGAAAATAATCAGCGTCACACGACGTTCCTGTACTTTCCCCTCATTAACATGGCTGGACCACGAAGTGTGCATATTTTGGAATTGTCGCACGGCGAAATTAAACATTTCTCCATTAGTTTACCAATGCGGTTAAATCCACCGCACCTGTTTGAATACGCGGACACGTGTTTGAACCAACCGACGATTTATTAACTTTGTGTGTGTGTGTGTGGTTACGTCAGATTCCCTACTTATGCAATTTGAATATCTAGCTGCCTAGTAGCAATAGGTTTAATGAAAAGTACTGTTACTAGAGTGCAATAAGAGAAATCCATGTTTATTTCGGAATTCCATGTTTTACGCATTCAAATGTGTATTTCTTGGACACGAATAATCATTAAAAGTCAATTAACGCAGACCCACTTCAGTAAGTCGGCAAGTCGTTTATTATTAGAAGCGCTTGTATTGATTTTCGTTTTAATTTTTCTTTAAGCAGGGCATCGCGCTTTCGTTTATTTATATCGACAATATTTGTACGATTTTATACGTATTCTAATAATTTCTGTTCTTCAGCGTATTGATACGGTCAACCGAAGCGACTTCGTCTCATTTTTCATCTTTTTCTTTCTTTTAAACCTGAAAACTGTGTGAAATTTGTATTAAATATATATATATTTCTCACGTATTATTATGTGTTTAATAGACAATTTTATATACACATTGGAAATTTTAGAAATTTAGAAGTGCAAAAAAAAATTTTGTTTTTCAAAAAAACGGGACAAAGTCACCCCCGCTTGGGGCGACTTTGTCTCATGCCTCAAATAATCATTCAATGAGCCTTCACAGAAGGGCTGAATATAATTCCATCCTTATATTCACGTCTGAGGAGAACCTCGGCGTACGTAACGGGCCCCAAAGCAGTTTGACAGATCGGGTAAAAATATTACTTATCACCTTTTTTTTACATGATGTAAAAGCAAGTTTTTCGAAGAAGTTTATCACAAGCAAATTTTTGCAAAAAAAAGTATAGAAAACAACAACTGCGGTGATGCCACCTTCAGTAATTAAAACTTTAAAATTAATCATTTCATATTCAAGCCGATACTTCTAGCTACCGGAATCAGGTTTTATTAAAATATTTCGACCAAGCAGACGGGATTTATCACCACTTTTATCTTCCCCATTTGGTGGGGCAAAGTCATCCTGGTTGATGGTACATAAATTACGAGTACCTAGTTTACGAGTATATAAATTAGGAGTAGATAAATTACGAGTACATAAATCATGGGTACATAAATTACAAGTATATAAATTTGGACTGCAAATAAAATCCTTCCCAAATCTCAAATGCTTACGCATTCAAGCACTGAATGATTGCATATTACCCACATCAGCTGAAATTTACAATAATATAATTATTGCAACTTTTCATTCAAGTCAGAGAAGCATGTAGAAATTGAACTTTTATTATGATTCAGTGACAGGGGTTGCAAATGAGTTGCATAGTATGAAAGGTTTTGTTCCGAAATGAACAAAAAAGAAATAAATTTTATCATTGAAAGCCCGCTGAAGAAAAGCTTCATATTTTGCAAGTATTTATTTTTCAGGAAATGTACTAGCCGCATAAAAACATTTAATAACATACCAAAAATTTTAAAGACAAAAAAATTCATAAAGGACGTTCACAAAAAATAAGCGTAATTTTTGGAGTTGTAAAATCATAGATCCTCTTTAAAAAAAATACAATATTAATAGAATAGCTTCTAATGAAGCAGGATACAGAATTTTCGTATCTTAATGGCGTTCAGTATTTCCTTTCTTAATTTAGACGAGGATTTAAATTGGGGGGAGCCCACGGTAGCCCGACTTCGGAAATTTTTCATTTTTAGCGATTATTTAAATATTACCTGGAGTCCCTAAATGAAAAAGTAATGAATTTGTTATCAAGTCCATTCATTTTGTTGTCCATAAAAATGGACATAAACAATTGATATGATTTATCGATTCTTTTGCAGCCATTCAATTTTTTAATCGATGTATCATAATATTACGGCTACTATACCTTTTTGTTATAAATTAAGCCCTGATTTAGACCAGAGATTTAACTACCGTATAGCCAAATAAGGCAAGATTTACGAATCCTAGTAAATTTAAGGACTTTCATGTCAGTTTTCAGCCCCTTTGTTTGCAAAAAAAAATAAAAAAAAATAAATTCATAGAAGTGTGTCAAAAAGTCGCTTTCTGAGCCACTAGCTCAGACATTCCAAATTCTTAGACACGAATTCCACAATGCAGCCAAACCTTGTTAACACGGACACAGGGACAAAAAACTTGTTCGCATTAAATATAGTTTGTGTTATCCGGAGTGTGGTCATTTTGCGGCTCAAAAACAGCAAAGGTAATGCTGCGTTTAATGTCCAAGGGCGTCGTTAAGGTAAATTACAGGGGGGGAGGGGGCTTTTTTGCCAGTGTCAACGTGTATTCCCTTTTCTCTTTTAAGAAATCGCGATAATTAATTACTCTAGGCTTGAGTTTCGAGTCAAAACACAATAAACATCCATCAATGGTAAGATTAATGATTATACAGGGTGTTCCAAAAACATCGAGTCAAAAGTATATAGCCGTGATCCTTGTGCAAAATGGACCATAATGGTCCTTTACATGGGGGGGGGGGTCGGAAATGAATACCCACGGAGTTATGCATACTTTTAGTTTTGAGGGGCGGAGTCTCAAATAACCAATGGCGCTTTTAAAACAAATATGAGCCTTCCCCAAATCTCAAACACGGCGCTAAATTGGTTTTGAGGTGTGTTGGCATTTTTTGTTATTTCCGAAATTGGCGATTTGGTCTGATGATTGGCGCAATTCCATAGAAAAAGATTTCAGGGTTCCTACGTAGGGCTGCAACTTCCAATTTTTCCCGGTGGAGCTCTATGAACACCGGGATGCCCCCTAGGTCCGTATTCCCCCTAGGTCCGTGGAAACTCTCTTGGTTCAAAATAAGAAGTTTAGTTTGAAAAATCAAATTTTCAAACCTCGCAAAAGTTGGAAAATTAAAGACCAAACTTTCAAATATAATTTTCATTGGCTCGAAATTGTTAACTCCCACATGCCACAGATGTACAGAGAATAAACTATCTTTTTTTTTTATTTTATAGTACAGCCCAAATGCGGTCTATTGCAAAAAAAATACGTTCATTTCGAGAGTGACTTTTTTTTTCATCCAATCATGCTTTGTTATTTGTTTATAGCCATAACTCCGTGGTTATTTATTTCCGACCCCCCATGTAAAGGGTCGCTATGGTCCATTTTGTACAAAGATCATGGCTATATACTTTTGATACAGTGCTTTCGGAACACCCTGTAATTTGTTAATTCCTTTTATTTTTTTTTTCAAAAAACTTTCGAGCCGCGAAATGAAAAGTTTAAAGTCCAAGTTTTGAACTCCAGTTCAGACATCTAGAATAGTTATACGTCAACATTCTAATGTTTAAATTTAAAATCTAGTTTTTACCCCAAACAATAAAAATCTTTCAATTCTAGGGGGCAACCGACCTCTTTACCCCCAAACGGCGCCCATGCCCGGAAGTTATAGTTTTCTGAAGATTTGAAACCACTTAAAGCTTAGGGTAGTTAAGCAAAAATTTTTATCGACGTGTTTTAGGCGTAGTATTATTAACTCCGATGTTATGGCACGGTTAGATGGTGAAATGTTCACAAAGAAAAGAAAAATTTTTTCGTTCGGTGGGGCACTACCCCATGACCTCCCACTTGCCGGTAAGGAGCCCTACCAACTGAGCTACGAACGACAAACGTCTAGGGCAGTGCTTCTCAACCTTTATGAGGCCGCAGCCCGGCCATTTTTTTATAAGAAGAGGGTCCGGTAAATTCTCCTTTTAAAAGATGAGGGCCCGATCTAGAAAAATTTACTCGTAAATATCTTCCATTCTTTTTAAAATTCATATATAAAACTACTAGAAATATGACTAATTAATTATGTCATAATCATAAAGGCTATCAGTACACGACTTCTATTAATACACACTTTCCTGGAAAACTTCCTTGCTGAATGGTAACTGGCATTTGCAACTCAGTTGTCATTTCATTCAGTTTTAAGAACAGAGGATGCAACGTACATTATTGAAATTGGCTCGCAGGCTTGTCTAATGGCAAATCATAATTAGCAGATATCTTTTCCCGAATGCTAAAAGACTTCGTCTGAAATTTCTCGATCGTTCATGAATATTCACATATTTAAAATACACGGTTTGGTCGTTGTCAGTTTCTGCACAGATGTTATTTAGGTCTTCTGGGTCTGAGATTTCCGACGCGTCCACGACTGTCAATCACTCTACACAGAATATTTCCATAATAAAATATTTTTTCATAAAAAAGTGCTCCGAAAAGTAAAGGACAAATTCCAGGAAAATCTCTCACGACGCTGTGAAATGCCGGGGCCCGGCAGTTGAGCATTACAAGACTAGGGAACAAATCCAGGACTACAATAGGATGATAATGGGCGAGTAAGCACTTTTTGGCGCCGTTAGGAACAAAACACGTGTTACAGGAACGCTAGGCAATGCGTTGCCACTGCACTGTTGCAGAACAGTATCCTGAAAGGATAAAACAACACTTTGGAGACATTCACAAATCACGGAACTCAAGTAATAGTTCTTGTTAAAAGTAATTCGAGTTAAAAGTGTCCGCATTAACGAGAATCGAATGCATATGTTCGTAAAACAAAATAAGGGTGGTTTTTAATCAATGGCGGATCCGAGATGTTCGTACGGGGGGGGGCGGTTTCGGGAGCCCTTACAGGAAAAATTTTTAGTTTTTGTAAACTAATGTTATTGCTAGCCATCTTTTATACCAGGGTTGTTCAACTTACCGCCCGCGGGCCATAATCCGGCCAGTGAACAATGTTAATCCGGCCTGCCTACAACTGTTTGAAATAAAAAAAATTCCCAAACAAAAATTTTAGATTTTTTTCAAAAATATGGAAAAATAGTTTGGGCAACATAGGTGACCCCTTTCTATATCGGAAGTGCACAAATAACTGGAAAAAACTCTAAGGGGAGGTTGTTAAGTGTAAGTGAGATTTTATTTTCCTTTTTTTTAAAGAAACCGCTGGCTCGCAAGATCCGTGAAAATTCTTTAAGTGGCCCACTACACAAAAAGGTTGGACAACCCTGCTTTATACTCACCAAAATATTTAATTTACGACAATGAATTAAAGCTGGGCTTTTCTTTAATTAAACTATATGGTTTAGGGCAGATTATAGTCAAGTATGACAGAAGGATAACCTAGTAAAGGAGACATATACAATAACCAAAACGATAATTTACAATGTAATTAATAGAGCAAGTTTAAATTTAAACTACAAAAACATCGTAATTATTTTACTTTTTTATAACAAGCAACTTTTTAAAAAATTTGAAGTTTATAGTGCAAAGTCGAGCCATCTTGGTTTCTTTGAAAACTTGTCAATCACATTACTTTATCAATATGAATGTCTCTGTGGGTGTGCATTAAAAGTCTCTTCTGTCATCCGCGTTCGAAGCCAAGTTTGATGGCTTTTTGAGAATGAAAAACTACGTTTTGCTGAAGCAACACTTACTGAAAACGTAGTTTGAAAGGCAAGTAGCTTGTAGATTCGTGGAAAAACGTCTGGATCGCATTTCTCCAAGGCTTGGAGACTTTGGTGTAAGACTTTTATTTATTACAGTAGTAACAAACAATACATAAAATATTCTTCATCGTCTTTATTTTTTCCTATTTAAGCCTGACGTGGAGCGATCGCCCGCTCCTCCACTAGCTGGATCCGCCAGTGTTTGTAATCCAAAGAGAGAAACAACTAAAGTTTAGGAAAATTTCACTCCCTTTAAGTATTTTCCAATCACCATGCCATAAACAAAAATACATTTATTGGACTATATAATTAATTGCCCATTTATAATTGCATATGGAAACTTTATAAATGTATGCATATGGAATGTAGTTATCAAAGATAAACATTTTTAACATGCATATGGAATTGTGCACTATTTAAGTGATAAAAATGTACCAAGGAAGAAGAAAACACAGATCTTTCTACAACTATTTTTGGTCCAAAGAGAAAAGCACTGCAAAGTATGTAAACTACTCTAGCAGTTTAAACTAGACAATGTCGCTCACGATCATAAAGTGGCATACATTTCTAGGCGTTTTTATTTATGCATCCTTCGCACGTGTATGAAAAATAAATTTTCTCATGGCATATTTAATATTTCCTCCGCCTGGCTCCATCAGGCTACGAGGCATAGATGTAGCTAGTCACTTATGCTTACGAACCCCAGTCACATACAATAAAGTCACGAGGTTTTATTCGAAAATGCTTGTTGGGCTGAAAGTGCATGTATATATATATAAAACCACCGAACTTCGCAAACATAGAAGCTGCGTTTTTTGATGACTAAGATCTTATTTCCTAACATGTATTATATGCATATAATGCTGCATACTCAGTTATCTTTGAATATTATGGAAGTGTATACACACATGAAAATGAGGACAAAACGTTAACTACGCAATAACTCTTTGTAACAATTTTAAAATTATTTTGAACAATTAAAAGCATTATTTCCAATTTTTGAGCCTATATATTTGTGTAAAATGAAGCCAGCTAATTTTGTAAATTCTTTAATTTTGTAATCAAAATGATATTGCTTTTGCAAATCGCAAAGTTTTTCAGGGCCCACCCCCTAAATAACCCAGTAATTACAATAGTGCCATCTTAAAAGGGCCCGAGCCCAGGGCCCGACTAAAACAAGAGTTCCCAACTGGGCAACTTTTTTTTTATTAGATATTATACGTTTTCTTACGGTTTAAGTTGGGAAAACGAAAATTTAGGGTGAAACGGGTCCCAACAATAATCTATCAAGAGCTCTTATCAAGGGGCCCCAAACAGTAATCGAGCACAAGACCCCTTAATGCCGGCCCCTGTATCAGTGGTCAGCGATCAAATTAAAACGTTAATTCTAGATAAACTGGAGTACGTTTCCCAGGATGGATTCGTTTAATTTTTATTGCAAATGTTACGTAAAAATTATAATGTAATTTACCACTAAAATATTATAATTATATAAAACTCCATGTTTTAGTAAATTGCCGTTTAATTTTGAATAATTTTACAGCTTTCTTCAAAATAAAAGAGAATTCATGTTTAACAAGCAATTTCCGTTTCATACATTTAATGTTTTTCTTGGCATGGCTGTTCATTTTTTAAGGCGCAAAGGCGACAAAAGTCATACTGCGGCGGAATCTGCAGTTTTCTTAGAAATTGAAACCTCTGCAACCAAGGGAACTAAACCTCGTACTACGAAGGGCAGAAAAACGGTACTTGTTATACGATATTATTGAAAGTTGAATCTAAGTTCATTTCAGGATAAACGATTGCATTACAAGTACAGTCGCAACTGCATATATATGCAAATGAACGCTGCAACTATATACTATGCATGTAAGGGGGTTTCGCATGTAAGCGGGTTTTACATATAAGTGGTATTCTCTGAGCTTTACTTTCTTCGATTTGTTATATGAGAAAAACTTTGATATGATTTGTTATATGAGAAATACTTTGATATGATTTGTTATATGAGAAATACTTTGATATGATTTGTTATATGAGAAATACTTTGATATGATCTGTTATATGAGAAATACTTTGATGTGATTTGTTATATGAGAAATACTTTCATATGATTTGTTATATGAGAAATACTTTGATGTGATTTGTTATATGAGAAATACTTTGATATGATTTGTTATATGAGAAATACTTTGATATGATTTATTATATGAGAAATACTTTGATGTGATTTGTTATATGAGAAATACTTTGATATGATTTGTTATGTGAGAAATACTTAGATATGATTAGTTACATGAGAAATACTTTGATATCATTTGTTATATGAAATATACTTTGATCATTAAATTTGTATAATATTTTGTTATTAAATTAGATTTTCCTATTTCTAATTTTATAAAGCACGTACACTATTTATTTTAATATTAATAATGTGCAGTACTATTACTCAAATAATAAAAATAACAAGAAGTAATGCAGTAGTGCTTACATAAGCATATGTACTCTATGAATTTTCTTTGAATATTCCCCAGTTTTATTGCGATTTCTCTTAGTTTTGCTTCTTGTTGTACTATGCCAAAAATAGTGGACAAAGTACAACCATATTCTTTTGCTATTTTTAATTTTGTTTTGCTATTTGATTTCAAAAATTTAAAATTGCCAAATTTGGTCAAAATTTAAGCAGATACACCGTTTCCTTTCATCTGCCACGTTCACAACTAATATAAACCGAAAAGTGCAAAAGGAGAAGGAAAAACCAACAAATTGACTGGAAAACTTTTAGAACGATTAAACACCAAACGCATACTTCGCAGTGCCAGGCCGGCACCGTTACAAAAACAAATTGTGACAGTGATTCTGAACAAAAAAAATGAGTAAGGCATGAACAAAGCCATAAATTAGCTGGTAAGTGAAACTGTGGCAAGGGTTGGCAGGCATTTCCAATGGATATAGCCTACTCTTAAAAATAAGGGTTGCCAGCTATTTATTGTGGATGAAAACTTGTTCATAAAATTTGTTTGCATATATCTGGTTTAAATTCTGTAATAAAACATTCGTTTGGCTTCAAAAATACTTGCATGTATGCGGTTTATATGTATATATGCGGTTTATTTGCATATATAAAGTCGCAATTAAGCCAGTTTAGATAACATTAAAAAGATAGGAGCAAATTAAGTCTCGGTATTTTATAACGAAACAATACAGAGTTTCACCAGGAGATTCCATAACAAACAGTTATTTCGACACTGGCGTAAGGTTTAAAATTTGTATGCCTATATATATATATATGCGGTATTTTTTAGGTGGCATTTTATGCATATATGTGAGCTAAATATATGCGGGTTTGATCATTCGCGGCACTGCGGCTGTGGGGTGGTGGCGGGTTCGCCCAGAATGGCGTTAACCAAGATTAGACTCACAACGGTACCAGCCATAGGCGCAGAATTATATGGGCCCGTGGGGCCGCAGCCATTCAATAATCTGAAATAACTTGAGATTTTACATATACTGTAATGTATAAATGTGCATAATATGTGTCTGGGCCCACCAATAGTTTTTAAAACTCTACGTTGGTGGTACCAGCAAAGAATGCTTGCCGATTCACTGCTTCCTGTCGTACGAACTTACGTCTCTAAGTCTTAAGAAGTTCGGATTACTCGAAAAACTGTAGCTCCCGGTGCAACACAACCATTATCGTCCTTGCGCCGTAAAACCACAAATAAACCACTGCGCCAACCTAGGTTACCGAACCTACATTTTTCCGAGGAATCCTCTTTGAGACCTAGGAATTCAGCTTCCATACTACCGTGAGCCATATGTCGGTATTTTACTTTTGTTTCACCGTTCCAAATCAAACCGCATTAACAGCACTTTAGGTAAGCAAGTTACGATTGGGCCATCGTAGAGCCTTTCATTAGCATTCCTTAGCTGTTTGCTGCAAAAAATCACCATAAAGAGGTTTCAGCTAGTAAAATTTCAATGAGTATTTTAATTGGGAAACGAGTAATTAAATCAATTTCAGAGCATAGATACGTAAGAAAGTGAAATACATCATGAGAAATATATCTTAATTCATTTGACTAAACAGATGTTGTATTTTATACACTATTGCAGCAACATATTTTAATAATGAACGATAATTTGACGTAGCACTATGCAGATTCGATTTATAAGTAAATACAATGTTATAAGCGTAAGTAAGGTAAGTAACCTTACGCTTATTACGTGTTAATTACTTATAAGTATTTTAATATATATTTATACGTGCATTTGTGGAGAGAGGTCTGCTGAGGATGCTGAATAATTTTGTTTTAGTTGTAGAGTCTAACTGCTTGTTATTATTTAAAGTTGAAAACCGAAAGAAGTGGAAAATTATTCAAGATCCTAATATATGAGCAGAGGAAGAATGTCACAATGGACGTTAAATATACATATTTAACATCAATTTTCTTGAAGCAGCTATGCTTATAAAGAATTTAAATGGGAAGAAGCTATTTTACAAAAGAATTATGGAAAGCATGTATGCGAAATACAAATTTTGCAAACGTGCGAAGAAATTATTTACGTGACAAAATAAATATTAATGTGGAACAATTATTTTTGTCTAGAATTAGCGTGGTTACTACAAAAATTTTAAAAAGTCTAAATTTCCCACGAGTTATTCTTTCCCCTTTTAATTAAATTCATTCTTCAAAGCTTAGTAATATTCGTCAATATTTGGGAATGTACCAATTTTTTACAACTACCATATTAAATATCTTCCTTTAAATTCGGCGAGTACAAGAAATACATTAGAAAGGCCGAACTTAAAAAAAAATCTTTCTCTGTGCATTTGCTCACAGAATAATCATAATTTCAAGTCTTTAAAACCTTCCATTATTTGTGAGGCTAAATGGTTTTCGGAATAGTATTTTCTGGGAACTATCCATATTTATGAGCAGACAAAGAAGCTCGTTAATGACCATGCAATTACGTCTTCTTTCAGCATTTCCTGGAAGGGCTTACGCTTTACACTAATTAGTGGAAGGTAGTCTCTTGACCTACCTCTTCTCTTCCTATCATCATTTTCCTATGTCCGATACTTTACAATAATTGGGACACTGCGCTAAGAATAGAGCAGTAGCATGAAACCGCAACACTACGTTTTGTTGCACTTCACTGCGGTCGATTCATAACGAAGGAAAATTACGTCTGTGTGAAAAGCGTCAATATGTACGACCATTATAAAAAACTAAGTTCTGTGAATTTCTACTTAATAAGAAAAATTATCAAAATAAACAAGGATTAACAACAATATTAAAAGAAAGGTATAACATAATTCACGCTAAAATTTGCAAAAATATCACCTTTAAAAAGAAAGTGAAAATAATATAATACGTATGAGAAGCAAATAGGCGCAAAATAAAGACAAATGTAGTGAAAATCAATCTTAAATCTATTAAAAGTAAGATTTGAGGTCACTCTTAGGTTAATGAAACTGAGCTGCAGCAGCATGGAAAAAAAGAAGACTGAAATGGATGATTAATATGAGAGGGTATTTAAAGGATGATAATGAAGAAAGATAACTAGAAATCTTCAGTAAACGGAAGTTCAGATGAAGTGGGGTGATGTAAATGAAGATAGATGACAAGATATATTGTGTGAGTGAAAATGGTTTAAGAAAATGAGAAAGGGTATCTTGAATATCTTAAATAAAGAATACGACAGGAGATCAACTTGTCGATGATTCGATAAAAGACCTTCGATTGTCCTTAATATTATATAAGATGATCATAATAATTCAAAATGTCATTTTCATGAAATTAGGAAATTGATTCATAAAGAGAATCTCGTGAAACGCTTTATATATTTTAAGCAAAAGCAGAAGGATTGGTTGAATTAGGAACTTCAAGTGATCGGAACTTGAAAAGCCAATCACACTGTCTTTATATCTAATCCTTAAATAGCTATTTCTATTTGATTGACCAGGAGCTGGGGGCCCAAAGAGGGATACAAGAGGGTGCACTAGCACCCCCTTGGCTTATGAAAAAATGTGGAAAAAGACTGAATCCACAAAAAACTATAGTCCAGTAATATTATTCAATTTGAGTTTTTCCTGTATTCACCCACTGCATACAATTCTGGGCGGGGGGGGGCGTCTATGAACCATATATATCATTTCTATAAGTAATTACTTTTAATGAGATTACTATATATTTATTTTAACATTATCAGGTAACAAAACATATCTAACAACTGTAATTGGCTAAAAAATTACCGAAGCTAGTCAAGAAGACAATGGGGCTATACTTCAGCTGATGTCTTCAATTTCTCTTGTCATATCTCATCATAGTAGAACATATTGCGAATCTCGTTATGCTACCATCATTTGGTTGTTCTGAAGCCCAAGGACAGCAAGATTCCAGCTATGCCGCGGCCTACAGTTTTCCGAGGATCCCTCTTACGGCCAAGAGCAACGGTTCTTCAACTGTGTTTCGCGGTCCGCTGGGGGTCCGCGAGGACCTCCTAGTTTTCCACAAAGATTCGAAAAAATACTAAGACAAGAGCATTTACTCTTTAATGCTAAGAATAAATTATGAGGGAACGAAAAATTCCTTCCTTAAATGGTGAAAATCAGTGATGAAACACTAGAAATAAACATGCCTGTATCCAGAGAGGGATCTTAGGGACTCGTCTCCATTGAAACTAAATTTTTAATGGGACCATGCTGTGACTGTATCGATACATGCTGTCAGAATTTTAAACCACCCCCAAATTAAATTCTGGATACGGTCTTGGAAATGAATGTGTGTATTGCAAATTCTGGGCTTTAAACTTTGAGTTAATTCTTGGGGGTCCGCGAGGGTGAGTTATCTCTGAAGGGAGTCCGCGGTCTAAGAAAGTTAAGGAACTGCTTCCGTAGAGAACAAACTCCCAAATAGCTAATATTAATAGTCTGTCAATTATCTTTTTTTTTTACTGTTGAGAGTCGAACCGGAGGGGTTAATGTGCACTAGACGAACACGTTACCGCAGGCTCATATCTCATTATTGGCATCGTCTTGAACTCGTCATTTGCGTTTCAGCGATACATCGCAGTGTTTCAATAAAATTCTACTTTTATGCGATATTGAGTTGAATTAGAGTGAAAGTATTTCATAGTTATTCTGTAATGAGTAATATTTATTCTCTATCAGAGAAAGTTCTTAATTCCATGGTAAAATCGGTTAAATATAAGGTGAGTTTTACGTGTTCATATAACTTTTTTTTCTCTCTAGAGAAATATCCAGTTAATCTATTTGTTTGTAAATCAAAAGTGTAACTAGATGTGCGGCGAAAACTACCTTTTATAATAATATGAAAGTTTATAAATTTTCAAGCATGATTAAACGATTACAAATAATAATCCAAGTTACAACGTATTTATTGTTTATAAAACGAAGTAAAATCTTAATGGTATTTTAACCAGCTGAGCGCTGATCTTCATCAAGGAATTAAACGTTATAAACACAAGACTTGCTGCTACTCTTCGGAACTGTTGCTCGTGTTTACAACATTTTATCTCCTGATTGGTCGAAAGGGTATTGAGTTTTTCTTCGGTTTATATGCAATAAGTACGTTGTAATTTGTTTCATTACATATAATTTCAATATTACGTAGCACGTCATTAATCGTATTTTCACAATAAAACAAGTATACGAGACTAATACCTATTTCTCGAATATACCGTGCTCTCCCGTGGTACTTTTCATTCCATATTCCTGAGAGCTAGTCCGCTAGTCTGTAAACTAGTTTTAATCTAAGGATAAAGTGCAGACATTTTTCAAAAAAAAGCCAATTTCAAATGTTTTTCCAGTTACTCCATAAATAGCACGTATGACTATTTGAGCGGTGAATTCATAAATAATTATAAATAATATTAAATTACTCGTAAAGAAAAGAATGATTTTCCGGCGCCTGGTTCGAACCCAGTTCACGACTTCCTGATTGCGGGTAATTAGTCTAACAACTAAGCTTCTGGCGTCAATCCTTTCTTTCTTTACGAGCATATATATAAGGCTTTTTACAGCTCCTGTAGTTTAGTTGTACAGCATTTTACCGGCAATCAGGAGGTCGTGAGTTCGGGTCCGACCAGGTGCCGGAAAATCATTCTTTTCTTTACGAGTAATTTAACATCTATTGTTGCCACATCATCGGCTAATATTCAAAAATTGTTGATTTAATTATGAGTAACATTTTTCTTTGTTAAAACAAATATTTATTCTTAATTAAAAATTAATTATGCAGCAGCTACCAAATGAGCGCCTTCCCTCTATCTCTATTTCTCTCTATCCCTCTCTCTGTCTCTTAGAAAACATGTTTCAAGAAAATATGTAGTTTTTTTTTGCTTTTCTGGGTTAAATCTATCATAGCTTGATAATTTTGCTTCGTGTAAATATATTGATCTGAATTATATCCAATATATTTATCATGGAAATGCTGTTATGAATCTACTTCCTTTAATTACTTTATTACCATGAAATTCCCAAACGCTTCCATCAATGTCTTGCAAATGTATAATCAACTCGCTGGGGTAACTGCGCAGTTTGCATGTTTGATTAAGGGTTACTCATTTCTAATTTACCAACCCCAATCCCAGAAATTGCGGCGCACATTATAATCAATCAGTCTTTACTATAGATAACGAATTACAGTTACATCGATTAAATACATGGCAGTGGACCAGGATTTTCCCATCACATTGAAATTTTGTAAAAAAGGTACATTTTTAACGCCATTAGAATAGAGTCTAAATTATATTCAGTTGCTCTGTATTAGAACTTGTATTCCATATTTTTCATATCTAAAAAGGAAACATCTGGTTCTGAAAAGTAAAAGTTTTGTATGGCTAAGTGTTTTTCTCAAAAAGAATTACTTTTTCTAAATACCGAAATTTCACCATAATTATTGTATTTCGTCACAAGCATTTCAAATAAGCTTCATTATATCCAAAATGGAATATCCTAACCAGGAAAAAAAAATAAATGGGTAAGACCAACCAGAAACTAATGATCATGTTAGACTGAAATTTAAGAAAGCGAGAACTAGGAATTCTGGAAGAATATACACGAACACATGCACACAAACAGAACATAATTAGGGAAGTCGTAAATTATGCACGTTCGAAAACATAATTAGAACTTAAATTGGAAATTCCATTCCGAGTGTAATATGCTAAATTTATTTATGAATAAAACTCTAATTACAATTTAGGGTTAAAACTGAAAAGGGGGTCCGGTACCACTTTTCAAAAAAGATTTATTTTTGAAGATATGCTTTCCATTTTTTTCTGTAACAAATGCAACATAATAGTAAGCATATCATATAACCAAAACTATTTTTTGTATCTATTGTTTGTTTAAACTATATTTTGTTTGTTTTAATTCAAAATATGTGAAAAAACTCGAACAAATAATGTCTAACATTTTTTTATAACTCAAGGTATTATTTGACTTTTGGTAAAATAAAAATATATTATTGTAAATAATAATGTGAAGAAAAGATTTGCTTCCATAAATTTTGATAGGTTGTATAGAAAAAATACTAAAAATATAAAAATTTCAAAATTGGCATTTTTCGAACTTGTGCTCTGTAACCGTTGTTACTAAAATTCATATCACAGGTTGTAATATATATATGTAAATTCTGCGAAGAAAAATTAAAGAAAACTATATCAACAACACACCTTGAAAAATTCTAACATTATTCTTAAGAGGCTTTGAAGGTATATCAAATTAAATTCGTAACATTTAAAAAACTTCGATTTGACAAAAATGCATTTAAAGTTTGTCGAGTACAACTTTAAAGTAATTTAATTTTGTGGGGGATCCAAGTTCCTCCTGAAAAAATCAAAACTCCATTGCATTCAAAAGAGTATACAATTTTTCATGCAAAAAAAGAAAAATCGATTTTCTGAACCGAAAGTTTTACCAGACCCCCTTAATGAAATTATTTTTCTGGAGCTCTGAAATTATGGAAAATTGAGGTTTTCACGGATCAGGTGTATGAGAAAAGTTCATGTAAAATGGCAATTTAATTCCATATGAGATTAAACAGACATGTAAATTTTGTGAAAACTATGAAAATATAAACACACATATTAAAATATTATTATTGATTGGGAGAAGGCACAAATGAATTTTTATTTGGTGATTGAACTTCGATGACCCTTGTTTTTAGCGACAAGTTAAATCGTGTCGTGATAACAGGTATTCAGTCGACATAGTATCTCTTAGTGCATTGTATGTACTTTAAGTTCTAGCTTTGTACCCATTGACAGATACCATGCGTGCGTTCTCTAGCACGCAGTATAATGGCATTAGCTCCCATTATCACGAATAGTACTATTAGATGCGTGAAGCCCATGATGTTTGCCGTGAGCAACCATATTAATTCGGAGCTGCTCGTCTGAATAATTTAGTTCGTTTCGATCGGAAGGAACATCAATTATAACTGCTGAAGTTGAGTGTAATACTTTCAATCATTAGGTCAAAATTCGCTTTAGGGTTCTTACCCAAAAGTGATTGAAATTCAATATATATATATATATATATACTCGAATATATTGCGGAACTTTATTATCTACATTTTACGTTTACTTAAATGTTACTAAAAACATAAATGGTACGTTTGTGTCCCTTTCGAGTGTTATACTGGAGACATAGTTTCGTCTCCGTCATGTGTGACTCCATCACAGCTTCGTCGCCTTCAAGCCATGTGGTGACGTAGTGACAAGGCTTCTGCATATCTTCACTCATTGTCGTGGTTCGTCGTCATGTCGTTATCTATTTGTATGCCGTCAATGCTAGTTCGGTTACAATGGTTCAATGATTGCCATTGTTATTCCCATCTTAGTTGGGGTTTATTACTCTGGACAAAGGATGGATAATCATTTCTGACACCCATGTTACGAGCTCAGACTAGAGCCTTTTTTACATAAAAAAAAGAGGGATCGTCCTGACCCCTGAGTCAAAAGGGGGACCCAACATATGTCCCGTTTTACCTCTACCTGCTCCGCCATCAAATCAAGACCGATGCACTCTTTCAAACAAACGCTCTGATGGCTGTATGTATTGATTAGTTTGGCAATTGTGGTAACCCTTCCAATGAAAATAAGATCCTATAACACCTTAAATACGAGGAAAGGGAGCATCTTTCTTGTCCTGTTGGCTGAAAAGATAGAGACACAACGAGTTATACGTTGGGTCCCACCTTCGACTCCGGGTTAGAGAGATCGTTGCTTATTTTTTGTAAAAACGTTCCAGTTTCAGCTCATAACGTAGATATCGAAGATGATCATTCAAATTGAATCCCCCACGAAAACATCCAAAAAACAGGCCACCGTGACTTTATGTGTTGACCAGTTTGGCAGTTGTGTTAAACCTGTGAAGGGTAATAATAATAATAATAATAATATCCTATAATAGACAAGAAATGCTCGGATTCCTTGGAAAATTGTTAATCCCGACACAGTATATGCTTCAACTGTTTTAGGGCTACAAAATTCAACTAAATAAACTGTCTGACAGTGGTGTAGGCAGAAAGTTCATAAGGGGGTTATAGGCTTAATGAGGTGGGGTTACAGAGCTACAACTCATATATTCCTATGTTAAATATACAAAATTTCATTGCAATGGGGGTTATAACCCCCAAAACTCCCCCCCGGCTACGCCTCTGCTGTCTAATCACCGTTTAAACAACTTGAAGCGCAGTCAACTTTGGGTGAGTGGCTACTTGTGGTATGTAGCACAAGTTTTGCGTTGTGGACACGGAGTTCTGATTCATGGTTCACCTGTAGATCAATCTTGCCAAATCGCCTGGCCAGCATGGATACATCAAGGTAAAACCCACTAAGATGTTTCCATGCAGCTGCTCTACGATGATTTGGGAGACCTCCGCTCTGCAATGGAGTATGGATATTTATGGTAATGGTATATTTATATGATATGGCAATAGCTACATCGAAATGGAGCAATGTTTGCAATAACTGGTAATTACATTACAAAGCGTTGTTACTATTAATGATAAACACAATTAAATTCTCATAGTTGCTTAACAATGTACTGATCACATACTCGTACTACAAACCCAAATTGACTACACAGGAGGCGCAAAATGTTAAAAATCATGGCAATCATAGTTTAATGCAAATATTTATATATTGTTCATTAGATATATGCTTATGTCTTTGACATATTTTAAAAAAATTAAAATTTCAAGAAGCTTTCTATTCATGCATCCTTCTGCACCAAAAGCGTGACATTTTATCGCTTTAAGGAATTACATAGATCTTGCCCATGATAATTAAAACAAAATTAATGGTTAACTTTGCTGAACGACAAACAGTCATACAGTGACATGAGAAAAGTGTCTCTAAACCCTTCCATGATATAAATCAACGCACATTTTTCTGCTTAAAGCAACTGGCATATTTTTTTAAAGATACATAGGCCGGATAATTTTTTAATTAATACACCCTGAAGAGTCAAATGGATATTGACTTGTTTCTTAAACAAATAGACAACGTTTTATCGGCGTTATGCATTGTAATTCAAGTAGAAATTTATTTCTATGGATACTCAAAAGAAGTATTTTTAAAAAATAAATTGCTGATTGAAAAATTTGAAAACGCTACTCAATTATTGGCAAAATTAATGTTATTTGTTTGATTTGCCACATGCTATGATAATCGAAATCAGAATGCACTTAATCTGGTACACTTTTGGTGCTAACTTTTTCAATCAATCAATCAATCGGTTTATTTGTATTTCACATATACAGTTAAAAAAATAAAGTAAATTACTTAACATTATCTCCAAATATACGTACGGAATTTAACCATACTTGGACTTACATTGCTTGTTTGTTTTTTGGTTTTACGGCTCAAAGACTACAGTGGTCATGCTGCGCCGGGACCTACTGTTTTCCGAGGAATCCGAACCTCTTAAGGCCTAGGGAACCAAACCCCGGACTACAGTGAGCAGTGCGATCTTTTATGAGATCTCTGAGTAAGCGTTCTTTGCACTGCTGGGAGTCGAACCCGGATTAGCGGCGCACTAGGAGAACGCGTTACAACACTGCGCCACCGCAGGGCCCTGGACTTAAATTAAACAACAATATCAATCAACGTTTATTGGCGTAGTGATACCAACGCCGATGGTATGGCGTGATTAGATGGTGAAACGTTCGAAAGAAAATAAATATTTCTGCCTTCGGTGGGACCTGAACCCACGACCTTCCACTTGCCGGGCGGAGGCTCTACCCACTGAGCTACGAACGACAATATATAATCTCTTTACGAACGTATATATTACTGTTGCCAGTTATTTCGCAGAATGGTGTAGTACATGGACTACTATTTAAACCAAATTGCAAAGAGACTGGTATTAAATTGATCGAAATGCCCGTTGCAGCATATGTATTTATATAAATCGAACACTACGCAGATTAAATTAACAGTCTAACTCAAAGTTTATCAGGTAGTCAGTCCATGTACTACACCATTCTGCGAAATAACTGGCATCAGTAAGTAAGCTTTATATACGTTCGTAAGAGATTAAATATTGTCGTTCGTAGCTCAGATGGTAGAGTCTCCTCCCGGCAAGTGGAAGGTCGTGGGTTCAGGTCCCACCGAAGGCAGAAATATTTATTTTCTTTCGAACGTTTCACCATCTAATCACGCCATACCATCGGCGTTGGTATCACTACGCCAATAAACGTTGATTGATTGACATTGTTGTTTAATTTAATCTGCGTAGTGTTCGATTTATATAAATACCTGGACTTGTCAATATTTTCTTGACAAATAAACGGATTAATAAGTGGTTTATTAAATACTGACATTATAAAAATTATAACCAACATTTTGTAAACAATAAATCAGCTTAAATTTTAAATTTGAGACACTTTTAAATTTGTTGCATATGGACCATACCATGAATCGTTTATTTACTACTTATGTCGCAATAGTAGTTGAATTTGAAGTTTTTTAAAAATCGAAGCATATATCATTGAAATAAATAAACGTGGTTAAATTTAGTTGAAAATGAAGTTTCTCGTTCCAAGTACTTTTATGAATTTCCTAAACCCCTTTTAATTTTATATTAAAATCAAGAAGCAATTTGGTCAAACGTTACTCACAGACCCAATCACAATGAAAAATTAACGATGATCTCATTCCAAACTTCAATTAGTATTTAATTAAATTACTAGAGATTTCTTTATGGCGAGTTGCTAGTTTCCAAGCGAAAAACAATCGCAAATTGCATGGAAATCAATTACTGCAATGAGTGAAATTGGGAGCTTTAAAGTAGATTTTTAATATCGTGGAAACATCAGTTAAAATATTGTTTAATTCTTACTAAGCTCCCTCTGATGAAAAGCACACATAGGCAGAAACGCACGCGAATTACCCAGAATCTGTCAGCCATGTAAATGGAGCATGGAGAGGAGCCTAATGCGATGCTAATATTCACAGCGGATTTCGATGGGACTCAACATTAGCCAGATCGAGCAATCGTTCCAGAAAAGCGATTATCATAATGGAACGATAATTCGGTAATTCCAAATCGCATTTGAACGGCAAGTAAAATGGTCTTGTGATTTAGCAAACTATTTTAATTACAGGAAAATAGTAGTTTCTTATTAATCTGTCCTCCCTGGCGCAATTAATTGCTTTTCTTTCATTGTTGACGAGCTTAGAACAATTTTCGATAACTCCCAGTATCCTGCTTATAAAACATATTCTGGCCTTGTTCATCAGTTTATAATTTAAAGCGCATATAATATTCAAAAATATATTGATTAATTTATTAAGGACTACATCTGAACAAGAGCCATACGGTTGTATATTGGTAACACGCTTACCCATAGCGCTGAAGGATCTGATTTGAAACCAAATGGTATTCAATATCTGTCCTTTGCTTAATCTCGTCCCAATACGCGGTTTGGTTTCTGCTGTAACGGGATTTGGGATTCCCCAGTAAATTGTAGGATTCCGACGCAGCAAGACCTTAGAGACCTTTCAGCATAATCCATAAAAAACAAATAGGTTTGTGAACGAAGCATATATACGCAGATTCTTTGATATGACATATTGACAGAGAGCTATGTTACTTTAGTAATTTTAAAAATGCATATTAGAAACTTTAATGTGATCACACATTTACAATAAAAACTTCAGTGTTATTCATTAGCTGCACCTCACATACGTCGGTCTTACTGATAATTTAAATAGCAAAATTTGTGACTATTGTACTTCATGTTATGCTCGTAAGGATGCGAAGACAGTTGGTGAATTCACTAGTCAAATAGTTTACAAAAGGATTCGCTCAAATAGTTTACAAAAGGATTCGCTCAAATAAATTTACGATATACGTATGCCTATCACGCTACGGTATAGGCTCAATATCTAAATTCTGATCATTTTAGCTTCTCTATATATGAATACAAACATAATACTTGTATTTACGAATACTCAATAGTCCAGGAAACCATGCTAAATTGTTATGATTGCAAATATGCAAGTACTTGTGTACAACTATAAAATGGGCAGCACTTTAACCTTGCCGTTATTATTGCTAAGCCAAATAGTTCTTCAGAAACAGATTTTTTTTTAGTATATTCCATTTTCTAAGGTTTGCCTAATTACAGTCAAAAATGATTTAATCAGTTAAAATTACAGTTATTAAAGCAGAGGTGCTAATGAACTCAAGAATCGCAAGTAAACGGACTAATTTTCTGCACTCTTTTTCTTTTTTCATACAACTAAGAAAAACATTTTCCTTAATATAATTTTGCATATTATTGTAACGTATTCCGCTTATCCACTGATTGTAATTCAAGGTTTATCGAACATTATGCGCAGTAATTCTATTAAAATTTATTATAACGAATTAAATAAATCATTTTTTGTCTTTTGATATCAAAGACCAATAATTGCATCAGAATTAAGAAACGCATACGTCAATTTATAACTAAATTAAGGTTCCTGAAATTTATTATGAAATGACTTAAATCTTTGAGGAACTGACAAATAAAAAGCAGTTACCAAAACGTTCGGGACAAAAAGCAATATCTGTAGCAAATAATGAAAAACCTCAGATGACTAAACTATAGTCGAGTGAGAAAACTATGTTTATAACTAGAAGTTAACGTTATAAGCTTATAATGTTGACCTCTGCTTACAAATTTAATCTACATAGTGCTGTGTCAAATTTCCTTGCATTGAAAACTACGTGTCCAAAATGATAATTGTTTCAGTACATTCAAATTCATGCTACTGTATTACTCAGAACTGCGTTGTGGCGTTACTCGTAAATCCGTTGTTTCATTACTTACAGATGAGTTGTTGCATTAGTTACAAAATGTACCACTAAACCAATAGCTTACCCAACGTAAACAAAATATGGCGTAGCTTATCCAAAAATGATAGCTGCTTGTTTCGGAAGATTTTCTTCGCTAAAATTTATATGTCGTTATGGTACATCATATTTCTTTATGTGGATGATAACATGATCTTCGAATTTTCTCATGTTGTAAACCAAGTTTTCGTCCCTGATCATAGAATTCCACCATCAGTCTATTGATTCATTCTTTATTTTCAACTTTAAATTTTTCAGGACTTTCGTAGCATTTGTATGCTTTCTCTTCCTAGTCAAGGAGCTGCTTGACAATTCCAGAGTGGGAATGAATCATTTCTGGAACTTTCACATTTTATTTTCATCCGTAGTCTCATGTTTTGTTCATCAAGAAGACTGACATTCCCTTATTGGCCAGTCCCACTTCAATCTGAACCGGCTTTAACCGGCCTCACCGTCAGCTTAACTGCAACCGATTTTAATTATTAGTTTTTATAAGAAAGCTTCTCGCAGCTCCATTTTCAAAAGAGTTCTACAGCATTTTGCTGCTGCATGTTTTTCTTCTTTAAGGAGCAATTATATAATTTTAAACACAATTAATTTAGAAGTTTTCATTGCAATAAATTTTGTCACCCTTCTGCTCTATAAACAGCCCAAATTTCGGATTAGCTGGTTAAATCACTAATCGATCACTGTCCCTGTCCCTTCATGATCGGCTATGATGAAATCTGCCGTAATCAGAAATTCATTAAACAAACGTACATAATTCTCGATGAAATTTCCATAAGAAACTTCTGGAAATTGCAGTTCACTTCTCCATTAAATAAACGAAGATCATCTTGGACACAAGAATGTAGTACACAAGATGAGTGCCGATGTTTTGAAATGTTATAAAATAACAATAAAAACAGTTCAGGATAGCTCTGTCAAGAAAGTCCTCAACTTGATTACGGGTATAAAATCTTGCCAGAAGGCAAGCAAGATTCTTACATCGTGATTACAATTAGGGAGGAAAATTACCTAGAGTACGTCATGATTAGAACCCAGACTATATGCACTAAAACTCAACAGAATATGCATGCAAATATGCACTAAAAAACCACCAAAATACGCATGCCAATACGTATTAAAATCCTGAAAATATCTATGTATATGTATTTAAAATGAATAAACACGCACCTAAAATAAATAAATATGTACTTAAAAATTTTATGTCCTGCATTTAAAAAAAATGGATTAATTATTAACTGCCGAGTAGTCGATATAGAAGTTGTACATTAAATCATATATTTTGTACAGCAGAATTTCTATGACAATATATCAAAATGTGTCACTCAATGTTCTAAACAGTTTAGCTTTATATTCTCTCATGTAATAGCATTTTAATAACCAAAAGGTTACTTTCCAGAGCTATAAGAGATATTGATAGTACTTATAAATTTTTGCGGATTGTTTATTACGGATATTTAATCGATGGCTCATATTTATCGCTGAGAGAAAATGATAAGGAATTTTTTAATGTTTTTCAATCTGGTCTTCAATCAGTTGCCAGCCTGGCACGGCAAAATTAATCATTGGTTTTCCTAAAAAGGATGGTGGCCATAATTCAGCTATAACAAAATTTCCGGTGCCGTAGGACATCATTAAACGTGTACATTTACAAATTCCATTGCCTTTACGCTCAGATAAGAAGTAAGAGGAACGTTTAACTTTTGCGTTGTGGTGAAATTTTTCGGATGAGGAAATAATAAAATTCTTAAAATTATTAAAACCCTTAAAATATGCCTTTATTCTGGAAATTCATCGTTTTTATGCACGCATAAGCACAAACGCTAAAATGGGATAAAATATGCAATTACATATGTAATTGCATATAGCCCGAGCTCTAGTCAGATGAATTAAAATTATGAAAAAAAGTATTTGCTCTAAAAGCCATAAACATATTTTTTTCTGGACGACAGTAATGTAAGTGCATCAGACAATGATCGTATATTGTAAGAAATTATTATTGTCACGTGGCTCATATGAACAAATTTATGCTCCTAGTTCGAACGAAGTTCAGCTCACCACTATTAAAATTCAAACATATAAATAGAATCTTGCTTTTTTATTGTCAACGTTTGTTTCAAAGAAATAATTTTTGTTAAGACAAAAGAACTATGTCTTTAAGGACATATATATCCGGAATCCAACTTACGTGTGGACATTCAAAACTTATTTGCAACTTCTTTTAAGTAAAATAAAATTATCACAACTTTGCTAGAATATATTGGTGTAATATTATTATTTAATATAGATATATACAGAGAACAAAGGGAAAAATTATTACAAAAACAATACCCCAGCCAATATTAAATAAATTCTATACTTAAATATTTGCATATTAGATTAGTTTATAAACGAAATATCAAAAGGGGATTATTATATTATAAAATCTGTCTGCAGCAAATTAATAACTATGTTATTAATATATAACACTTGCTGGTATTTTGCTCTAACGTACGAAAAGTACATAACTTCTCGTCAAATAGTGATCTATTAAGGGAGAATTATTCATTTGACAATTATGATAGCAAATACAACGTGCTTAATTCCCACAAATCTGAAATTTAGTTACAGACAATTAAATTTCTAATATGCTCATATAGTATCTACAAATTGACTTAAACTTAATTCATAACTAAATTGCATCACATGCTCAAACTAAACTAAATCACATAATAACGGTTAGAAACTGACGTTTCCATAGATTTGTAAACCACTATCAATAAACTTCTTCATGCAGGTTATATAATATCAATCGTACGGCATACATAATCTATAACATGTACTACATGTATGAATAAGAATAACTTCGCTGTGTTTAAAATTTTTTGAGCCTGAGGAATTGATTTATTTTTTCTTGCAATGTGGATTTAACCCCCATCTTAATAATCTACACATAACATTCATTTGCTTTTCTAGGGGGGATTTTTTGGGGAGGAATTAAGTAACATCTATAGCCCCTTGTTACGCCCATGAACGAAGAATCCATATATGGGAACTAGTTATATGATGAAATTTGCTTTTTCTAAACAGGTATACAAATTTTTGTTTCTACATATAAATTTGTAAAGAGAATATGTGGGGAAAATTTACTGAAATTAAGATGTTCGTTAAAATAATCTTATTACGTAAGTTAAAGTTTCAGCAAATTTCCAAGAAACCTTTGATCGAAAATCTTCAAACTCCAAAAGACCAAGGATCATTAGAAGCAAATAAAATTCAATTTTTATGGTGTAGTTATTTAGAATCGTTAAAACGATAACACTGCTGATAGCTATTTCGATAGCGTTAACCAGCTATCGTCGTCAGAGCGAATGGCGGCTTCTGTTTATGTCCGTGCTGTTGGTCGGTGTTGCCATCACGTCGGTTGGAAACTTGATTGGGCGGAGGAGTAAAGCGTATTTGTGGAGACGTCTTCAGCCGTGAGACCCAAAAGGTTTTTCCAAGTGGATGATATAGAGTTACTAAGGAGTTGATCATTAACTGCAATATTGATGTTTGCTAGAATGTGAAATGCCTCAAAGAAACTGAGATCAAGTGTTGAGTTGACTTTTTTATTAATACGTGCATTAGAGAATAAGAACTTGTGTTCGAATTCCCATGAGTGTTTTTCCAAAGCCGATTTATGAAATTCTTGCTTTCTGACATAAGCTTCGTGTTCATTTAGTCTGAGGCGCAGTGCTCTCCGTGTTTGACCGATATAAATTTGGCCACACTGGCACGGAATGGAATATATGCCGCAGCTGTCAGAATCCGGGATGTTATCCTTAAGATGAGAAAAGCCTATTTTGTTGATCGGAGTGAAGGTAACGCGAAAGTTGAATTTGTGCAGGACAGCAGCGATCCTAGTAGAAATTTTCGGAACATAAGGAATTCAGACAATGTTCGTAGGAGCTGAAGAATCACTGGAGAGAGAAGAGGCCGGTTTAGGTTTAGTGAGTTCTTTAAAAATATGATCAATAATTGTTGGATTGTAGCTGCAGTACGAGGCCATTTTCTGGAATGTAGCTGATTTTCTTAGTCAATGCGTCACTTGTAGACGAGAATTTGATGGCACGAGACACCAACCAATAAAATGAGCTCATTTTCTGGCTTTGTGGATGAGCCGACAGAGTTTTCCGTAGACGTGGTTTGGAAATCAATAGATGTTCTATGGATGAAAACGTCGAGGAAAGGCAGTGTACAGTAAGGTGACCAAACGTCCTCGAATCCTGGGGACATCCCACGAATTTCACTCTTTGTCCCCAAAAACAACAAAATTGTTTGGGGACACAAAATGTCAACAAATTTGAAATAATGTCCTTAAATGTCCCTGAATTTGATTTAATTTTTAACAAAGGTTGTTCATGCTTAAAAGTCATTATTACTTGCACCGTAAGAAGTTTTGTGCCTTGGCAACATCTGCTACAGGAAAGCACCATTGTTGCTAAACCAAGGGACATCTTGTTGTCCGCAAGGAAAAAATTGCTAAACTGTGAGCAAAATTTGCCATTGTTGGAAATTTCGAACAGTGGGAAAGGAATTTTGTGTAGAATTTGTTGCCTACGATAGCGTACTGCATGAAAAGTTCACATACTTGAAACCATTTATTGATGAACAAAAGATATCTGCATGGAATGAAATGAACACTACAATTAATGAACGGTGGTATGAAATATTTGAACATTTAAAAAAGGATTATATATCATCTGAAAACTTCATAAAATTTGTTGGAGCTGTTTTATGTTTGCCAGGGTCAAATGCTCTTACTGAAAGAGTGCTCTTTGCCATCAATAATATATGGACAATTGAAAAATTGAAAAAAATTCGTTATCTCTACGAAAGCTGAAGGCAAAGATCCTTATGAGCTCAACTTATATTCATGTGTTGATTTTCATTAAAAACTTTTAAATGATCAACATTTGCTTCAGCTTATTCAGACCTCTGTGAAGTACCAATATGTGAACTCCATGTGAAATGCAACCGTCTTTGTCGAAATATTTCTTTAATGAATTAGTGTAGCTTAAAAATTCGTCAAGGAGATACTATTGATAAATAAATGAATATATATATATATATTGCTACTTTGGATTATTTTTACACGATCAAGTAGCGAAAATAGTCCACCAGAAATTGGCAGCGAATGCTGGCTTTCTGACAGAAAAATGCCCGTACTACAAATATGAGCCAGAGACCGTGCATGAGAACGAAACACACAAGCTTTACTGGGATAGAGCAATCATAACAGACAAGACAGTCCCACATAACCGTCCTGACATAATCCTTGACGATAAATCTGGTAAGACTACAGGAATAGTAACAAAGACGCTTACGAAGAATTTAGAAATACTCAACATTGAACCAAACACCTACATTGAAATACAAAAAGCTACAATCCTAAACACGTGAACATTGTCAGGGAGTTTCTAGACATGGCACATTAAGAATTGATGTGAGAGTCTTGGGAACCTGCCTCTCTGTGCTTGTCCCAAAGAGTGTTGCCGCCAAGAATGGGCGAGGAAATTTTTATATATATACATATATATACTGCTAAAAGACCACGCCAGCGCATGTCATGGACAATAGATATGAACACCTACATCATGCGCACCTACTATACGATTACAAAGCTAGAAACAGACATGACAAATTACAGACCCACACTTCACGCCAAATTCGCACAACAGTACCCACACCTGGACATCAGTATAGAAAGGATAACAACCCAACGCAGGAACATAATAACCAGAAATCTCTTAGCAGAGCCCATACTACAAAGGTTAAGAGATGAAGTCGCCAATGACCTGGCAAACACGTCAACCAGTGTGGCAAACCCTGAAACACCAGCTA
>QLNU02015003.1:59287679-59338478 GCA_006491805.2 Dysdera silvatica
TTGGAATTCAACAATTTATTCTTGGAATTCAACAATTTATTCTTGGAATTCAACAATTTATTCTTGGAATGTTGATTTTAAACTTTAGAAATCCTTGTCATGTACAGTAATCAATCTCATATTTCTACTCCAAATAGTTAAAAAATTGATAATTAATTCTAAATAGTCGCGGACGCCTTGTCCGACCATTGATTGCGAAGGCTGTCTTCAAGCCAACTGGGTTCTGTGTTCGACTCAAGGTGAGCATGGATGCGTATAAAATGTCCTGGTCCAGAAATCACGTTAAGCGGGCTGTCTAGTCTCAGATGCCAATATAAAATTCTGGAAATTACTGCCCTTGATACAAGCTGTGTAGTCACGACCTTCATTGTTATAAAGAAATTAATAAAAAGTCACGGAAATATCGTACTTTCATTTTTTTATACCTGGAGGTAATTTTTCACACATTTATTCAAATTAACATTTAAAATAATAATTTTATATTATACATAAAACCATTAATTTATCTTTGCGTTATCAGCTGCTTCCGTCCTCTAAACTGTCTCCCCTAGTTACGTATCTTGTGGGCATTTTTAAAAGTACGCCACTGCCCTTTGAGCAGTCTTATGCCGAAAAAGGCACAAATACAGCTCACAACTTGCTCAAAGAATATCTATCGGTTTTAGCGGATTTGCTAATTTAAAGTTCCAAACAAACGGATGATTTTGTGAAAAGCAAACTTTGTATAAGTGTTGTGTAGTTGGAACTGTGAAGCGGTTCATTCAATTCCCTTCATTTTTGAAAATTTATTCAACTGCAACCAGACGCAAAAGTTTATTAGGAAAAGATGGTTCTCGACTGAAAACTCATCTAGCAATTCAACGTGGAGCTCCAGCCAGTAAACCTCCATCTTCTTGTTTTAACTTTGAACCGGAATTTGCTAAATCAAATACAGATTTGACGGTTTTCAGTCAAACTGATTTCTGAACACATTTGTAAAACTCCAAAGTTCATTTCACGCCATCATTTGCTTCTTAGGGCTTTTGAAATTATTTTCGATTTGAAAGGCCGATTGTCTTAAAAGATAATTAGAAATAACGAAACCGGTGTGTAGGGAAATATCAATGAAATTTCAGCACCTACTTAGATAAAACAAATGTTTAATACTTTATTAGACCCATTTTGCATTTAAATTAAACCTTATTTTTTAGGTTTAATTCCGTGAGGCACAATGATTTCTTGTTGTCTCTTTTGACTGTATTTCAAATACTTTTTGTGGTTAATCATGATTATTCTGTTTATAATAAAATAATTTTTAGTAACGAAACAATACAGAGTTTCACCAGGAGATTCCATAACAAACAGTTATTTCGACACTGGCGTAAGGTTTAAAAACACGACGTTTCGGGAGCCAACTGCTCCCTTTGTCAAGTGAAGGCAGAATGAAGAGTTCGTGAAAGTCCTAAGCTTATATACCCGCATGTTGGGAATCCCCATCTGACGTCATCTGGTGCGGAGCAGTTCCAGCTGGGGAAACCCTCGCCGGGAAATCCCCCGCACCCGACGATGTCAGATGAACACCCCCAACTCGAGGTTTTGCAAAAATCCTGTAAGGTTCTGGTAGAGGTTTTGCGATGTTTATTGCACGACTCCTCAAACCGTAGGTTTCCCATGATTCCAGAAAAAGTCTACTCCCCAGATTCGTCACATTTTGATGTAATATTTTCATCGAATGCCAATCTGGTTCGTGACCCTCCCTGAAGACATGTTCAGCCAACTGGCTTGAGGAGACGATTCAAGCCTGACTGAACATGTCTTAGGGAGGGTCACTAACCAGATTGGCATTCGATGAAAACATTACATCAGAATGTGACGAATCTGGGGAGTAGACTTTTTCTGGAATCATGGGAAACCTACGGTTTGAAGAGTCGTGCAATAAACATCGCAAAACCTCGAGTTGGGGGTGTTCATCTGATGTCGTCGGGTGCGGGGGCTTTCCCGGCGAGGGTTTCCCCGATTGGGGTTTCTCCAGCTGGAAATGCTCCGCACCAAATGGCGTCAGATGGGGATTCCCAACATGCGGGTATATAAGCTTAGGACTTTCACGAACTCTTCATTCTGCCTTCACTTGACAAAGGGAGCAGTTGGCTCCCGAAACGTCGTGTTTTTAAACCTTACGCCAGTGTCGAAATAACTGTTTGTTATAATTTTTAGTTTATATGCACGTTTTAGATATTCTGGGCATATATTAAGATGATTAAATTAGTTTAGTGAATATCAGTTTTTGTTTAACTTCGTTTTAATTTCGTGTTACATTACTAAATTTACAGTTTTATAACTAGATACATTTAATTTAATTTTTATTTTTATTCCTACTTTCCATAATTTAAAAATAACAATAATGAATTCAATTAGGTAATTTTTGTCATCCCCTTGCGAACAATCTAATTTTTATCCTAGTCCGCATTCAAATTAAATTGAAACTCATTATGGTAAAAAAAAGATTCTGCTTAATTTTCCAGTTAGAGTTTTTGTTATGAATAATTTATCATTAGCAATTTTACCAAGTTCAAAGCTTATTCGAAGTATAATATGCTGCGAGTGCGTGGATTTTTACAACAAATTTTAATTATCTTTCACGTGTTCTCTAATCTGAAAACATTTTTAGGGTTTTCGCTCCCAGCGGATGAGATAAATTTAAATGCATTCCTCCATTCGCAACCTCGTTAATTCAGCACGCATAATATTATTTTAAAGTGCATTATAATCGCAACACACGGAAACTTTTAATAACAATGAACAACTAATTCATTTGACGTTGGTAATTAATAAAGAGAGTTTTTTAATATCTGTTTTCTTAATTATGCTTCTTGCCTACTTAGCGAACATGATGTTGAATATTTAAAATTTTCGAATTTGAATTTCAGATTTTTTAAATATTAAACTTTTGTTTTTATTATGTTTTGACTTTCCGAAACTTTAGTCTAAAGTCTTTTAGGAGGAAATTTAAATGCAAAACTTACCATTTACCATACGATATCCTAATTAGGGACGTTATAAGAATAATTCAAATGTAAATTTTAAGTTGGAGACATTGACCTAATCATTAACAAAAAATTGGATCTTCTCGGCCTGTGACCTCAAAGAAACTCAGCCTTGGGTTTTGATGAGGCAACAGAAAATTAGTTTAACATTGCAAACATAGATTTATTTTACGAAGAAAACCGATATTTTCTTTAAATAAGAAAACTAATTCCATAAAGTGATATTATAGAAAATGAGTTAAAATTATAAAAGTAGCCTGTTCCCAATTCCGAACATCGACTGGTCAAAAGCTGATGGTTCTTTGATATACCACAGTTTTCGACAAACTCATCTAAATGTTTTGCATGGTATTTTGCACATTTCTACTTCTTTAGAAAAATAAAAAGTGTGCCAAAATGGGCTGCAATTTTTCAGTAAACAAGTAAATAAGGCCATTCAAAAAATATTTTCAGCTGATGCTAAAGTAAACGCATTTTTGTGCCGACGAAAACATAGCTAGAATAATTTCGATTTACAGGCGGAAAAATGCATTTTTCCTTTTAAAAATATGTGCGTGTCTCTCTTGAGGGAACCCGTTAAATAAGGTAAGAGCCAGAGGATCACGCTATGGCATGCCATTAAATATATCGACGTTTAAAATGGTTCGTTGGAATTGAACTATTATTTCTATTCTCGCAAAATTATTCACAGAATCCACGTACCCTTCATTACGAAAGCAAATTTGAAGGTATAATTTAGGCAACGTTCAAAAACCTCTCAACATATGTAACAATATGCAATATTTAGGCCATTTTTCCCTGTACACGACAATTTCCTGCTCTGCTGCATTGTTAATTTAGGAATATTGTTCATCGACGTACATAATAAGATAATCAATAATGGTCAACGCAATTTCTAAACAAGAGTTCAAATATTATGATTATGATAATATATATGATTATGCACAGATTGGATATTCACATGGCAAGAAAATAATCGGTTGGGTTAATAAGAAATACAATGACTGGAACGAAATACATTAAGAGAATGTTAAAAAAAAGTTCAAGAACCGTCTATTAATGGGGACCTTGTCCAAAGTGAAGCCTTATATTTGCCTCCAGAGGGAAGTTTGTTTGACGTTTGTAACACAACGGGAAAGAGCTCTTGACCGGTTATCGAAACGTTGTGGGTTTGAACCCCAACTGGCGCCGAGAAATCACACTTCTCAAACGTTCAGAGAGGTTATAACATTATTCATGGAACAGTGTCTTTTGTGATTGAATGTAACCATAGTTTTAAATTCACTCCCAGGGCCGTTTCTACCATTAGGCCAGGGTAGGCGACTGCCTAGGGCGGCAAAATGGCGTAAAAAATTAATTTTAAGTCAAACGAATAAAAAATTGAGCAAATGAGGAGAAAAAATGAAAAATAGGAAAAATTAAAGCATCAAATTGTTTTCAAAAGAATACGGAACGATTACTTAATAAGTCTTTACTTCGACGAATGTAAAATTTCTTGATGTGTTTAATTGTTTAATTTTACACACAAGTTCTTTCATATCTAATGCATTTAAGCCTTCTAGCTCTGATAATACAACGTTGTGTTTTAAAATATTACTCCTCTAATATCTCAGTTTTCAAAAATATAAAATGTTGAAATTAAACAATTATAACATGTAAAAGTATATTTATTACTTTTGTATATTTAAATCTTCTATTAATAGAAGATTTACGTTGCTGTACCGCTGGATGTTATTGGTGGTAGAGAGGTAGAGGGAGATAAAGGCGAAAGAGTGGTGGCAGTAAAAGGTGGGTGGGGGTAATTCTCGCCTAAGGCGTCCAAACACCTGGAACGAACACTGCCTACTCCCTACCCCCACTGCTTGAAGAAAAATCCACAGAGGAAAACAATTCAAAATAACATGAGCTCCTAGTGTTTGCAGCAACAGTTCGAATTTTATCTTTGCAGATGATTCGAAGAATTGTTATCTGATAATAGTAGATACGCCCTGTTATCACGCTTTAAATAAATCTTTTGTCAGAGTAATAATCCTTTTTTCAGAATTTGAAATTCGGTCGGATTTGACATGTCTTTTCGTTTACTTTAGAATAAGCCGGTCCGGTTTAACACAACACACGTTTCCATATTAAGTAAAGGCATTTTTAAATTGGGCGGGAGCCCACCGGAGCCCGTCTTCGGTACTTCTTAACTTCTGACGATTATTTAAACATTATCCGGAGGCCCATAGGATCATGAATTGCCAAAAAAATATCATGATTCATGATCTTTTTGATACGATTCATAATTCATGAATATCATGAAAACGTAATTAATTTTTGATTAAGATCACGAATTTTGTTGTCCAGATAAATGGACGTAAACAATTGATGGGATTTGTCAATTCTTTCGCAGCCAATCGATTTTTTAATAGGTTTATCGTAATATTAATGCTGTTGCACTTTTTTGTTGTTAGAATTTGAGCTCGGACTATAGGGAAGCACCTCAACAGAAAAAAAGAAAGGTGTGTGGAGGGAAAGTTTAAATACAATTAAGTTTTTTATATTGAGCTTTTATATCGTCCTTACATAAACCTACGATTCCATGCTCATTGGCCCAGTGGTTAAGGGATTGGGACGATATGCAAAATACCTTTGTTTCGAATTTAGTTTGATTGCGTGGCCACATAACACAAAACATACCAAGCGTAGTATGTTTTTTTTAACCAAAAATATAGGCTCTAGTAGAAAACATACAAGAGTGGGAAATCTGAGAGAGTATTGTATGTTTACATATTTGAAATCAAAATATTTCACCGCTTTTTACTCCAAATTTTTACGAAACAGCAACATGATTTGTATTTTGTGTTTTAAAAATGTAAGTGCTATGCTTATCAGAACTAGTGACTTGACTACCATTTCCCAATTATTAAGGAGCACGCTTTAATAATTTGGTCATTGGAAAGGATAATAATAGGGTAATTTTAAATAAATAAATCGTGTAATTCCTTGGATTTTCTAATTATCCTTTCTCTATTTACCATTTATATTTTTAATTAATTGTTCTGTATATTTCCCAATTACTTCCCTTTACACCAAGTCTTCAGTTCTAAATGTCCGTGTCTAGGCTTCATGTAAAACTAAAGTTTTACTATTGTTTTTTTAGATACTAAAATTTAGTTTTCATGAAACTTCCTTCGAATTTGCCGTTTTCTGAAATGCAAAGTAATACCAGCTTCAGGCTTATATTATTGTTTTAATTTTATCAATATTACTGTCTTCCTATTGCACGTCTACATATTTTAACATACTGACTAAAACGCATTCTAGATAAATATGTTGACTGATTTTATAACACTTTTAAAAGGAATAAATTTTCTGCTGTGTAATGTTCAAAACTTATTGCATATTTCTCTAATATCAGAATTATTTTTAGATTTTCATTTCTCTATTTCTTTTTTTCTAATAAAGGTGTTCCGGATTTTCCTTGTAGGTAGAAAAATCTTTTTAATGATACGGACCAAATTACGGCTGTAAATGCGAAGTCAACATATCCATTCCCAGCGGTGGATCTTTCTGGGACCGGCCAGGCCTTGTCTGCCGGTAGCTCCGCTACACGGCGCTGCTATCAGTTGTTGAAGATGGCGGTTGTGTTTTACACGTCCACGGCGTACGTGCAAAGAAGATTCTATTCGTTTAAGTCTAAATTCGTTTTCTATGGAGCAAGGAACGAACGCCCATCGAAATCCACAGGGAAATGCAGCCCACGTATGGTGAAAAGTGTCTCGCTTTGAGAAGTGTGAGGTGGTGATATTGTGAGTTCGCAAAAGGCCGTGAAGACTTGCATGACAATGAGCGTTCGGAGAGGCCGCGTTCATCGATGACTGACGACAACATTTCCCACGTGGATGCAATGGTGAAAGTGGATCAGCGTGTGCATCTCAAAGACATTTCCCGGGAACTTGGCTTTTCGTATGGGAGTGTTTACGACATCGTTCACGGGTTCTTCGGGTTCCGGAAGATTTCATGTCGGTGGGTGCCAAGGCAGTTGGACGACATGCTAAAAGGCAAGCGAAGGATTGCTTCACTGAATCATCTACAACGGTATGCCGAGGACGGTGGAAGTTTCCTGGACAGTAATGTTACTGGCGATAAAACGCAGATACTGCATTTCATGCCGGAACCAAAGCAGCAGAGCATAGCGTGGAAACATCTGGGTTCGCCTGCGACAAAAAAATTCCGTTCAGTGCCATCTGTTGGGAAAGTGATGTTAACGGTCTTCTGGGATCGCCCTGAACCGATCCTGCTGGATTTCATGCCACAAGGTGCAACCATTAATGCCGACAGTTATGGTTCCACACTGTCACGTCTACGGGCTGCCATCAGGCGAAAGCGCTGAGGGATCCTCAATGTGGACAACATGGTTATCCTCCACAACAATGCGAGGCCACATGTGACAATCAGAACTGCCGACAAGCTCCGGTCATTTCACTGGGAGAGTCTGGACCACCCACCATACAGTCCGGACCTCGCCCCTAGTGATTTCCACGTTTTCGGTCCGCTGAAGAAGTTCCTGGCAGGACAGCGATTCACGTGCAACGTTGAAGCCAAGACAGCAGTCCGACGGTGGTTCCACAGTCAGCCGGACGAATTCTACCACAGGGGCATCTCAAATTTAGTGCTGCGATGGGACAAATGTCTGAATCGGTGTGGGGACTATGTGGAAAAATAGTGTAAGATACGTAGAATAGTACGTATATTTGTAATTACCTGTATGTACCTTATTTTGGCTAATAAAAAATAGGGGCAAAGACTTTCTGATTCGCCCTCGTACGTATCAAGAAAATGATAATAATGTTTTTGAAATTCATCTCCGTCGAATCACTAACATTTATGAACATCGTGAAACACACCAATAAATGATATTCTGCTCGTGTTACCAATTTAGTGTAAGCGTGCAATGAAGTAAGCTCGCAAACGTTTAAATCCATGAGTTGTAAGCAGAGTCAACTTTAAAAAGAGGTCCAAGACGCAAACGCATTAGGATTCTAATTGTAAAAACAAATATGCATATATATGCGCGTGCGCGTTTGTTATTTGAACTACTAACTTATTTACATTTAGGTTTCTATATTTGATTTAAGAAAAATAATCCTGATATCCATTTATTTCTATTTAATGTACTTAAAAAAAGTAATTTTAAATTTGTGAATTAGGCTCATGCCAAACATTTGGTAGCTTGTAAGTTGTCCAAAGGATTAACCGTCACTTTTGCGCGAATTTTTCTAAGCGTCCCATTCTTTCCAAGAATCTTTCCAATTCAATATTGCATCTATCTTTTCACCTTATAAATGAGCCTTCCGATGTTACAAATTAAATATCCCAATTTTCCCGGCAAATTCTACCGCTTTTCGAAATAAATGCCTTTGTTTATTGTAACATTCATCAGTCTAGCTTTCGAGAATCATTTTAGCACCACCTGTTCAGCATAGGCACTCAGCCTTTGTTTTTCTGTAGAATTTTTATGGGATCAAATAACAGAAGAATTTCTCCATTCTTTCTTTTTAAATTTATAAAAAGAGGCTAAGACTTAACTGAAAATTCTTCTTTCTTTACTCATACAGTAACTACCATTACCTACTTTTAAGTGAAGGTGAAAAGATGTCAGTAAACTGACAAAGACCTTAATCAAAATACGTGCAATTCCATGAAACATTTACCAAAGCCTCAAATTACTGCTATCAAACGAAAATAATTGTTAATTTGACTTACATTATTAAAAGAGAGAAATATGAGCGATACACTGCGCAAAAATAATATTTAAACAAATTACACACAAACCGTAAAAATTATTTCAAACGTGGTGAAAATTACCGTGGTGAAAATTATTCACCACGCGCCTTAAAAACTGCACCACCTTCTCTTCAAAAATCATTTCTTTTGACGTGAAAAGTTTATTCACTTCTGTACCGTTAAAGGGAGCTCTTGACGCTTTAGCTAACCGTATGAGGGAGTTCCATTACTCAGATTTCGAACTTCATGAACTTTTACATCTCACCGATCTGTGTGTTAATAATACAGTTTTTTCATACCAAAATAAGTTTTTTAAACAGATGGATGGCCTTGCCATGGGAAACCCCCTCTCTCCCTTACTTGCGAATATATATATGCACTACGTTGAAACAAAGATTATGGACCTTCTCTCCTTCGATTGCTGGATCAGAAACGTTGACGATGTTTTCGCGATCTTGACTGATCCGAATGTAAATCTTGCACTGACAGTCGGAATTTTGAACGCAGTAGACACCTGTATCTAGATCACCTTCGAGGAGGAGAAAAACTCGAAATTGGCCTTTTTGGGTGTGATGGTTACGCGAACGGAGACCGGTTGGAAAACCAGCATCCATCACAAACCGGGTGCTATTTGCCTACCACCACATGCCAAATCCGCACACCCACAATCCCAAAAGATGTGCACTTTCCATTGGCTTACCTCCCGTGCTCTGAAATTGTTTTCTTCTGAACAAGCGCTCTCCAAAGAGCTTACACATTTGCAAAACATCGCCTCAAACCGGGGATATCATCCGTCGGTGATCGACCTCGCAGTAAAGAAACTATCCAGAGTTCCCAAGTTCACATCCACTTTGTGCCAAGAAACGGCTCCCACCAAAGAAACAATCTGCATTCCGTTTGTGCCAAATCTTTCATCTAGAATCTCCTCCATCCTCCGCAAATTTAATTTCCGCGTTATTTTCAAGCCAGGTAACAAACTTGGTGTTACCCAACTAAAAGACCAGATTCCTGACCACAATAATTTTGGCATTTATAAAATAGATTGTGAATGCGGATTGTCCTACGTTGGCCAAACACGTAGAGCCCTGCGTTTCAGACTCAAAGAGCACCAATCGTACGTTCACAAACAAGATTTTGAAAAATCGGCCATTGCAAAACACTCATGGAAACATGGCCATCGTTTCTGTTTTGCCGATGCAAAAATAATTGAAAAAGTCCGTTCACCCTCAGATCTCAATTTTTTCGAGGCCTTTCATATCTTCAGTAATTCCTGTACAATAGTCAACGAGCCGGTTGAGAACAATTTTTCCCCCCTCTTGTTACAAACCTCTCTTTCAATCAACATAATTTCTTCTTCCAACAATAATTGTTCCTTTTCCTTTTACTTAGCATTCTGCACAATAGATGGCGACACAAATCAGGCTTTTTGTTATGTTATCTGTTTCGCCTTTTTCACTTTTTCGTTTTTGATTTAGTGGCAACAAATCAGTTTGGACGAATTTTCTGACGATGGTGGACGCTTGATTTTCCACCGAAACAATTGTAAAATGTCTCTCCTGCTCAAATTAAACTGCGTTTGTGTGTAATTTGTTTTAAATATTATTAAAAGAGATTACCGTATTTAGGAATGATAATATATTCCTAGGCTATGGTGTTTTCTTGCAGCATATATTTATTTTAATGAATCTTTGTGAGCTAAGCAGAGATTGGATCATTCTTAGCAAAACCATAATTTAAAGAAGAAAGCATTTTTAGCATTTTCGTGGATTTTTCTTTTTCTCTCTTTATGTGTGTTTAGGAGAAGAATTCAGAATTAATTTAAATTCAGGAACTAATGTGCGCAATGTGATCAATATGGATGTAATTTCCACACACGGTTTTCACATTAAGACCTTGATGTCAAAACGAAAACATTTCTAATATTTTTCCGCAAAAAATATATAATATATTCATAGTGTTTTAAAATTTATTTGCGTTAAATTTAATATTAAAGTTAACCATTCATTAATGATGTCATACGATGTTTACAAGTAAGAATGGTTATAAATATAGATTAATTTAAGTTTTCCACACATAATCAGTTATCGGTAATTTTTAATCAATAGTTCTTAAGTTGGAAGTAAAGCGACTCAATGTGCTGAACGTATCATAAATCTTGATAAAATAACACAATGGGCACAGTTTTTATAAACCATGCCTATTGTGTTATTTAACCAAGATTTGTGATGTAATTCTTAAGTCATTAACTATTATTATTGAGTGAAACATTTTAACAAAATTTAATTAAAAATACTGTCGTGATGTATTTGATATCGTGAAGGATAGGTAATTATGGCCTATAATGGAACAAGCGTGGTACATACACGTAAAAACTATTCGGCTGAATTCAACCAAAAATGTTTGGGTGAACTGTTTAGTATTTTTATTTAGTTGCTTCAACTAAATGTGTCTGAATGGACCAAATTTGAATAGTTGATTTTAACAAAAGTTTTTGGTTGAAAATTTTGGTTTTATTTTGTTGTTTAATTGATTTTGTTTGAAACAACAAAAATATATAGTTGATTTTACTAAATTGTTGTTAATTTAACCATATATTTATCTGAATCAACTAAATAATTTCAACTAAATGCGTTTGGTCAAATCAACTATATTTTTTTTGTTGTGAGTATAGTGACCACAATATATTTGTTGATTCAGCTGTATTTTATTTGATTCAACCAAATATTTTTTCTGCGCATATGTGCCAATAGAGCCTGCGGGAATGAAGGTATATGTATACATTCGTTTGCAAAAAACTGAAACACCTTTAAAATAATCTGCTCATCTGAAGAAATTTCTTTATATCAATTGCAAAAGTGTTAAATTTTGAAAGTCAATGTGTGTTAACTTGTATCACAGCGCACATTTATACTGCGCAACTGACATCGTATAAAAGAAGTAGAAATTGCAGACGCTCTAGTTGTATTTCGCTGTCGGTGATGCAGTTCCTTGGAGACGCAAACAGTAATGCCATTACGACGTTATCTAAGGCTTTACAACCAATTGGATGACTTCGAACGTGGTCGCATAGTCGGGATGCTTGAAGCTGGCTGGTCCTACTGAGCAATAGGCTGCCACCTGCACCGTACGGACACTGCTGTTCAAGGGTGTTGGCAGCAATGGTTTCTGCGAGGAACTCATCGGCGAAATGGAATTTCTGGAAGGCCAAGGGGCGAGATAAGATCGATTAGTTGCTCGACAGGCCTAGAGTTGTAAAAAACCCGGGAATTTTGGGCACATTGGAAACTTTGAACTTTGACAACCTTAGTCTTCCTGCGCACAATTTTAAGAATTCAGCAATACGTTGATGACATCCTGCGGCCGTTTACGTTACCCTTCATGACACGACAGTTTGGAGTCATTTTCCAACAAGATAATGCCAGGCCCCATATGGTTCGCATATCTGTGAGCTACCCCAGTGCTGTTGATACTCTTCCTTGGCCAGAAAGGTCACCAGACTTTTCGCCAATCGAACATGTATGGGACATGGTAGGCTGTAAGATTAGAGTACCGCAAAATGTCGCAGATCTGGAATAACAAGCGAGGAATGCCTGGTAGAATATACCTCAGGATGACATTAGGAGCCTTTATCGCTCCTTAGCTAGACGTATAGAAATATGCATCGCCGCCTGGTGTTGGGGCTCACCAACTATTGATTTGAACATTTAATGTGCAATTCCTAGCCATTGATGTGTTATATGGGCTTGAATTCTGTATCATTTCCTTACCTGCGTATGTGCTGGATATATATTTAATTTTAATAAAAACAGATAATTTCGTCATTGTTCTTCGTTTTTTATGCAAAAGAATAGGTTTAACCCGGATTTCAAGAAAATGGATCTCCTGCTATACTATTCGGACTGTATTTCCTTAACGCCATCGATTTTCGTTACTATGTTTACAATGGAAAAGGGGGAACTTATCTACGTCTTGAAATGAATACATCAGTCATAGGGCAACCGAGACATCTCATTTTATATATTATATCATCACAATAAGGGGATATTCATTACAAATGCAAATGTCTATATATTTACATCTAGTAAAAGTATTACCAGTCTTTCTTAACTGCCCTAAGAAGAATCATACATAAGAAATGATTTTGGGAATAAAAGTCATCTTGTTCTATTAATGAAAAATAAACGTAACACACGTAATAAATTTCGTAGTAAATTTTACGGATATTATTTCTCGTGGCATAAGCAACAATAAATTTCAACCGTTTTTTACGTTAACTCTCTCACTACTAAATACATTAATTCCTACTTTACCACACCCTTTGCCATTAAAAGCTATAGATAGGATTAAGTACAAAGAAGAGATGGGAGAAGGGGCATGTGTTGCGAATATCTCAGGGTAAATAAATATTTATTAGGTTAAGTTAACTTGATTTCCAACTAATTGAACCAAGTGATGTTTACTATATAGAGCAGGGAAAGAGAAAGTTCTTTTATTCTTAATATAGAGGATATAATGCAAGTGTGTTGGTTATAGCTATGCATTATCAATGCTGGTTTCTGTTGCTAGGGCAGAAAGTTCTTTTCCGAAACTTTAAATAATCAAAAATCATTTAATATCGATTACGGGAAAAAACGGTTGAGAAAATTTGCTATCATTTTAATCTAGTGAGACCTGTTAAAAGAATTCGAAATTGACGATTCAATTAAACAATTTTCAAAGACTAAAGCAGAAAATGCACAGTCCATTAGATTAAAATGCAATTTTTAGGCTTGGTGTAAATTGCTAATTATTTGCGTTTTATTTCAAACACGTTGTAAACGAACGCATTGTAGTTTATCCTGTAGCAAATTTTAAAAGTAAAAATAAATTCATAAACACTTACGTTTATTTTATTTTTGCTAGTAAATATTAAATATTTTATCAGCATTCATAGGCGTTTATAATAACGATAAAATTTTGGGGCGCCAAAATAATATTTGCAAAGAGCGCTAACAGTAGTTGGCGCGATCCTGCATCTACATGCCATTTTTACATGTATTCTGTATACTTATTTATAAATTTAATTGCAAAAATAAATGCTACTTGACCACTTTGCAGGCTTCTATTTTTGTTGCCACTTGGAGTAGCAAGAAATGCAAACTTAATAATCACGGTTTCTAAAATCGGCAACATGCGAAATTGTTTCCTTTAATGTGTTATTTTCCAAATGTTGTATAAAACTTCATTTTACTTATCTAGCAACATATATTGTATAATTACAATTTCGCTTTTTATATTTGGCAATGGTAATGTAACTGCATTTCGAATTCTAAAATGCGCGTAATAATCAATCTTCCGTTTACCATCGAAGTGTGCACACGTAATTCTCGGAGGCTCCGTCAAAAAGGTTTACTAGTTACTTTTAACCTGGTATTTAATTATTAGCGAGTTTCAATAGATATACAACCTGCTTTTGTTTTTGGTTTATCTGTCGGTCTGTTTGTCGCGCACTTTTTGTCTATCGACAATGAAAAGGGTAAGGTAAAATTTTCCTTAAATGCAGCGATTGCCATTGTTGTATTGCATAGAGAGCCTATATGTTCTGGATTATATATTAGGGAACATGTACATATTGCATTATGCGTCAAGAACCGCATAGGTATTGAGTTGCATTATTTATATTAACATTTCACATCAAACTTTTGATGTCATAATTTTTTCTCTAACGTTTCGAGGTTCTTTGGATTGCTTTACCCAGACCTTACAAGAATTTCATTTTTCTAACGTCAAAGTTAGTGAACTGGTACAGTTAACTGAGTTGTGCAGTAGTCAAACATGTTTTTCCTTACAACGAATTTTTCACAAACGAACTGGCGGTCTTCCCATGGGCAATTCTTTATCACCCATACTATGTGACATCTATATGCACTACGTAGGGAGGGGGTCTTCCACCATCGGCCCTCTGGTTCATGAAAAATTACAAATTGTTTCACATAAAAATACACTCATTGTAAACCTTAAGTGTAATTTTAAATTGTAAATTTAATTCTGTTCTCATTTTCACATTTAGTTATAAATATTTTAAAATGCTAGAGAACTAAAATAACTCGCGGTCTTCCCTCAATCGTTTTTTACTTTAATCAGTGGCGCACCCAGGATATTCCCAACGGGAGGGGGCCCAGTGATAAAAGGAATTTTTGGTGGAAAAAATGGCCAAAGACCATATCAATTACGGTTGTTTTTTATGTTCATTTAACACTATCGAGTTGATAATAATTCTACAGTGCAAGATACTCAAATAATTAAAAATAGTAGTAGATGTTATATAGGTCTATTCGATTTTACAATGGCCAGTCTTGTCTTCTACAAAATATCGCCGTTTTAGTAATGCAGCCGTTTAGTAATAGGTTTAAAAATAAGCCTATTGTGCAAAACTTGCTTTTGCTTGCCCTTTGTCCACTACTTGATCTACGGAAGCCTTTTTTCCTTTTGCGACCTTTAAAAACTCATCGGCTTTGTGAATTGAATCCTTATGATAGAGAAAAGTTCTATGTTGGCTGAACTTCTCCAATGGCATTTTCTTCCAATTATTAAATTCTTTTGAAACAAGTTGATGTGTGGATTGTGTCAATCTTAAACCGACTTCATGGGGTGAAAAGAGAACACACAAAATTTGCTATAGGCACTGTCTTCCACTTTTGAGTAAGCTAGATAGTTATGCTTACTCAGTTCAGAAGAGCAGAACTTCCGACTGTGGTGAGATTTTCCTTGACTTAATACAGCACCAGTGATAGTCGTGAGAAAATTTCAATTTGCATATGGTTACCAAAGACTTTTCAGTAGTTATCCTATCTTTATCAAATGAGGCTAGATTTCTTGCATAATTAAAAACATCTGCAGTCAGAATTTCTATTCTAATTGTTTGTTTACTTTTACCTGTTGGGAAGCGTTTGAAGACAGCCTCTAGCCACTGCTATTGTTTGCCTCAACAGCAGTCTCATCAATGTCACAAGAGTTCAGGGAAATATCTTTAGGGTCGTCAGTAATTTCACACAATTTCACTACTTTTAAAAGAATAATTTCAGCATCCGTTGGCGTAATAATTTCTCACTTCGTTACCCCAAGGGGGCCGGCCCCCTCGACCCCTACGAGGGTGCGTTAGTGACTTTAATTTTCTTGCACACATGGATAATAAACGAAGGTTCTTTGAGTGTAACAGTGATTTTAAAATAAAATTCAACTTATGACTCATTGAATTCTATTCTAAATACATCGATAAGAACATCTTCCCAACCATCGGACTGCATGCTCCGAAAACGGTATCACTATTCGTGAGAACTTACGTCTGCAAAAAGCTCTTTTCAAAAATGAAGTTAGTAAAATCAAAAATTAAGACCAGTATAACCGATGTCCACCTTAAAAACACTCTTAGGGTTGCAACGTCAAAAATAAGACCTGACAAGGTTGTTAAAAATAAACAGTGCTATAAATCTCACTAAAAGGTTTGATTTCGCTTTATATATTAACAACTAAAAGTATTGTAATCCTTTTTTTGCTTTTATACGTATTTTATGTTATTACATACACCCTATAACAAAAAAAATCGACGCACCAAGAAGGAGTTGTCCGATTGCGATAAAAATTGGTGGATGTGAAGAACATACATAGAAAAAGAAACGATTAAAATTTCAGAACAATTGAATGATTTATTGCAGAGTTTGACCGTTACAAAGGGAGGAAGTCAATAAGGCGTTGGTCCACCTCTGGCCTGGATGCAAGCTGTCACCCGGCGTGGCATAGACTGATAAAGATCCCGGATGGTGTCCTGCGGAATTTCTTGCCAAATTGTCTCCAACTGTCGGGCTAAATCGTCAACATTCCTGGATGGTTGCAATCGCCTTCCCATAGCGTCCCAAATGTGCTCTATGGGAGAGAGATCAGGAGATCTAGCTTGCCAAGGAAGTGTTGGGCAAGCTTGAAGACAATTCATAGCAACACGTGCCGTGTGCGGCCGGGCATTGTCTTGTTGAAACGTAAGTCCAGGGTGTCGCAAAAGGAACGGTAACACAACCGGTCGTAGAATGTCGTCTACGTACCGCTGTGCTGTAAGTGTGCCAGAAATGACCACCAAAGGGGTCCGGCTATCAAAGGAGATGGCACCCCCTGACCATAACGCCCTGTTGTGGGCATGTGTGGCGTGCGATAGTAAGCGCAGGATCCCCACGCTGCCCTGGACGTCTCCAGACACGTCTGCAGTTGTCGTCAGGACACAGTTGGAAACGGGACTCGTCACTAAAGACTATACGTCCCCAGTCAGCGCAGTTCCAAGTTGATCGAGCCCGGCACCACTGTAATCGGACTTGACGGTGTAAAGGCGTGAGAGGTAAGCGGCGTAACGGTCGGCGCGAGCGTAAATTCCGCTCTCTCAGTCGTCTGCAGAGGGTCATGTTGGACACATGTGTGCGGGCCACACGTTGGATAGTTGATAACGACGAATCCGGTGCTGTGACAGCTGCTCTGACAATCGCTCTGTCTTCCCGTTCTGTTGTGGCCCTAGGTCGACCGCTGCCGTCCCGACGCTGACATCTGCCGTTGTTGACCCACTCTTGCCAGCACCGTCCAATCGCCGCATCGCTTCGACCCACATGTCCAGCGATTCTTCGATTCGTCCAACCAGCCTCTTTCAATCCGATAGCACGACCTCTTTCAAACTCTGACATATGCTCGTAATGAGCACGAATCTTTCGGCGAGGCATTGTTACAGTCGACGTAAGATATCCGCAGTCAAAATGCAACAGAAATTTTGACCACATATTGAGAATCGCTCCTTATATACACCTGCTGAATGCGCAGTTCCGATGCGCTGGAGTTCCCGCTATTCATTCATTGGACACCAAATTTTAATCATTTGCATGTTCGGTCAAAATGTCTTTGCATACGAAATTTCATTACAATCGGACAACTTCTTGGTGCGTCGATTTTTTTTTTTTAGAATTAATATGTATATTCAGTTCCAGCTGCGGATCCAGATAATATTTCCGGGGTTGGGGGCAAATCAATATAAAGGTCTAAAAAAGCGACAACAAAAGCGAATTCAGTTGTATCACCCCCCCTTCCCCCAGTCGGTTTTTGTTCGATCCTAATATTGCTGGTACAGTAATGCGGCCCGCGAGCTACCAAGAATAAGAAAAATTGGCCCTTGGACTGAAAACTATTGAAGATCTCTGACGTAGGGGATAATTCTACAACGTACTCCTTTCAAATTGTTGGCCCAGATGTGTGGGAGACATGTTCCTCCTCCTTCTCCTGGATGAAAACACGGATTTCTCTGAAATCGTTCACGTTTTCAATTCCGTGGATACAAGTATTCAGTTCACTTTCGAGAAAGGGAGCAAGGATGCACTTCCTTTCTGTAACGTTCTCGTTCATCGAACGCAATCGGGCTTCCTCACAAGCGTTTACCGGAAACCATTTGCAGTATGTCTCCCGTCTCATACTACTTCTGCACATCCACGTGGTCGGAAAATCAGCATGATATATTAGTTGGTTTCTCGGGCCTTGAGGTTTTCACTCACAAAATGAAGTACTCAAAACTGAACTTAACTACATTTGAGGAATTGCATATCTTTTATACAAGCAACCTTTGAAACGAAATGTTATTCCTATGGAAGAAAATGGGTAATGTCCTAAGACGTTTGGAAAAGCTACCCAACAAATCATAGGCTATACCCTACTTGTCGCCACTCTTTAAATCCATTCTATCTAATGAAACACTCCTGTTAGCGCTCTCTTAACAAAAATTTTAAAAACACTTGTGTGCATTGTGCATAATACAAATTTGTGAATCGACAAAACTTAAAACATAATCATAAAAGTTCGGAATTTTCTCCTGTGGGAGTTTTTGTTTAAGTTTGGTTCTATCCACCACCCTCACTTTTAAGCGGGCCCTAGACCCGGACTTACTGGGTCTATTGAGTGAAAAATGTCGTGCACAACACTAGTATTGATTCAACTTAGACATTACACTTAGTAAAAAAAATAATTTTAGCAGCATACAATTCATGATAATTTGCGAAGTTAACCAATATTGAAAATTTTGAGATTACAAATGAAAACGTTTTGTGAATTTTCCAGAACTTCAATTCCGTTCAGTATATCAGCACGTTTTCCATGGAGAAAACAGCGTGGATAGGAATACATCTACAATCGACCCCGCATAAGCACACACAACATGTCTTCACCAACCGCGTAAATGTATAAAATATTAAGCTTTAAAATTTTTCCTATCTTTTTAACGTTAGCGAAACTCGCTTAACCACATAGCCATAACTGCACGTATTTTTTCAAGATAAACTGGTGTTTTATTAGGATATTTCAAGTTTGCATATACACAAAGAACTATCTCAATAAACAAAGCTTGTGTTTCCACAAAGATATATCAGCTCTGCCCACGCACGAGAAGTAGAACTTTAGGTCTTTAGTTTTCTTTAGGTCTCATACGTTCTCGCATTTCCATTTTCCATTTGGCCCTGCGGTGATACAGTATTAACACGTTAGTCCCTAGTATGACTCTAACCTAGGTTCGATCCCTAGCGGTTTCGGGGTTCTTTCACGAAACATAACATTTACTTATGAACTGTTACTATAGTCCGGAAGTTGGTTCCCTGCACCCTAATAGGTTCAGTTTCTTCGGAAAACTAGGTCCAGGCACAGCATGACCAGGGGCGGACATAGGGGGTCACAGGGGTCATGACCCCCAAAATATATTTTTTCACTGTAAAAAATTCCAACTTTCATGATAAATGAAGGGTGTTATTCCAAGACCATGGCAAATTCTGTCCTTGAGCCCCACCGCCCCCCCCCAAAAAATGAACGTCTGTGTCCGCCCTTGGGCACAATCATCCCAATACTTGCAGAGTAAAACAAATCAGTAACAAACATATTTTCATTTCTTTGAAGGCAAACTTTGACCATTAAATTTAAGCATTTTTAAGTGCACACTAAAGAGAGTTTGCTTCCATTACGGCAAATAAAAAAAAAGAAAATGTATCCGTTTTTTAAAAATTTGAGAGGAAGTTGGAGATGTTAATATCTTTTAAATCAAACATAAATGTACTACAGCGTTGCTTGTCATTATAATAAAAGTAATCCGTGTATTACTTTATTATCACTAAAATAATGAATACGTAATTTGTGAACTCAGAAATAAGAATATACGTCTTAACAACATAAACCATAATAAAGGATTTAGCTGAAAAATATATGTTATTTTAAAGAAACCAGATTAAATGCGCAGTATGTTTAACTTCGCCGTATTTCGTTGCTGCGACGACGTGGGCTAAGATTGTATCGGCAATACTCAACGCATATCCTTTATAAAAAATGTGGTTTATTTGTTATTTCGGGGCTAAAGAAAAACACTAAAAATTCTCATTTCAGTTATACTTAAACCTATATTTTCCCAGAAAGAGCTCAGTTTCTTTTTTCAATAATTGACATTTGAACTTTTGTCATTCTTCTGTATTAATCTGACTTTCTCTATGATGAATGTTTGCAAAGTCATGAGGACGCATCATTTATTAAAGAAAGATCTGTCACATTTCAAAAAGATATAATAGACCTCAGGAAAGAATTGGCTAAAATATGAAAAACAGAGTTATGTCAATCGCTGAAATTTAATGTTGCACAAAATATTGTTGCCTTTAAACGCTTTATCTTAAATTTGATATATTCGTTCATTTGAATGTTGATGGAAGAGATATTAGTCGGGGGGTATTTTACAAAATTAACACATTTTTCAATTATCCACATTTCTGAATAAACCTTAAACACGATAGATATAAATTTCCTACCACGTGCAATGAAAGCAACACTAAAAACTTTTCAAACAATATTTCGTCAGCATTTATACCCTTCATAATTTCATAATACAGATATATCAATTTTAAAAATTCGAAAAACTTTTAGTGTTGATACATAAATTTCGCTTCAAATTTCAACAGTGGAAATATATCCAATAAGTTTAAATCCTTATGGTTTGAGTGACTTTTTCCCCAAAGAAAAATGAAAGCTGACGGAAGAATATAAAGCTTCAAGAGATAGAAAAACTGCGAAATGTTACACAATACCCTTGTCAAAATTTTGCAACAGACTCTTTCAAATGTAACCAATATTACGGTAATAAAATCCCTTGATCCGAGTTATTCATGCAGAACGCTCCAATCTTGGCAATTTAATTCCCCACTTGTCACGTTTCCCATATTTACACAACAGAATTTAAACACGAATTATTCTGAGGAATTTGCCACTAGGTACAGCGGATTTAAAACTCACACTCATAGTTCTAATAGTCGTATACGTCATTCCCTGTTCTTTAACAAATAGCAATTATCGCTAATCACACTATCTGATTAGCACAATGACTGTGAGTTTTAAATCCGCTCTGTTCATCGAAACACATACGACCGTTTTTTATAAATAAGCAAATTTAATTTACTGTCATTATTTTAAGAAATTTTATTTATTACGTGAAAAAGATATTTTTCAAAGATGGCGGGATTATGTAGACAGTACCAATTCAGTTACATATAATTCACTTAAGAAATACCCTTGCTTGTTTTTCAATGTGAAGTTAAGGATTTTTAATAATTTTACATACACCCGTGATTTTTTATGCAAAAGCGACAATCTTTTAACCTGTGATAAAGTTCGGAACTTTTACAACAATAGATTACAAATACATCGTAACGTTTTCTTTTCTTTTGACGCTGTGACACTAGCATAAAAATCAACATCCATGAAGAGAAAGTTTGATTTGTTTATGGTGGATTGCAGATCAAAATGTTAACTATGATATATAATCTCCTGGTCGGACAATGGCGAGGGATATTTAATGTACTCAATTATAGAGTGTGAATGAATTACTTAAAAAAACAAGCTATCGCTAGTGGGCCACAAGGTCTTTTCTTTTTCATAATAATCCATCCAAGGCTTCATGTTGAAAGAGTGAACTGTAACAAGATTTGCTGAACAGAACTTCATATGCACCTCCCTTGTTTCGACATTATATTTCCAGAATGACTCTTCCTCTCAAGCCTAGAGAATTATCTGCTGAAAAAAAGGTTAAGGAAGAGAGAAGCTTCGAGAAAGAAGGCGGAAATGATTTTCATCTTCAGAGATCGTAATTTTTATTAACAATGTATTAATATAGACTTGTTCCCCCATTGGAAGGAAGATATTGTTTCCGAGGACCATTTTTGTGAAACAATTGCTTTTCTTTCTACAGTTCTAGTGTTTTCGTTTTCTGCCATAAAAACTACAGAGAATACCTTGCTGATTAGTAGTAATTATAATAAATCATTTATGTATATATTTACAATATATTTAATTTTTCTTGATGCAATATATGTAAAGCATCATTAAGCAAAGCAAAAGTGTACAAACGATTACATACATAATAAATAACTATAAAGTACTCTAAAACGAAGTCTAACTTGAGAGCTGCTTTAATGCTTAATTGCTTTAATTTTCATCAATACCATTGCCCTGCAGTCTTCAAATATTCAAAAGTGACGATCTCCCGCATCCATACTCTCCAACAAAAACAGGAGATTTTTCTACAGTGGATTATCCTTGGCTACTGCAGGTTAAATAGTAGCGAAAAAGTGGGTTCCCTAGCCAAAGGAAGGGAAACAATTCCCCAAACTTCAAATAACGAACTTCCATTCAATACCATGAAATCAATTGTGCGAAGAAGTTTCAATAACTATTTTTTCTGGAGAAACTTTTGCAAAAAAATTCAAATGAAGCGTGGTTTTTTAGTATTGCTAATATTTCTGAATGACTAGGAAACAAGGCAGTCATTAAATTCCGTCTAGCCACAGGCCATGGCTATCTTACGAAGCACCCTATCGTATTGCCATTTTCTCCAACACATTTTATATGCTCTACGATCTGAATGAAGAAATGGACAATGCACATTCTTCGCTGTCCTATGCTGACTTCAGTTCCAAAGTAGAAACGGTGCTGAGAAGCAAGGAACCGAATGGATGCATTGACTTCTTCTTCTGCAACCACCTCTGGTTGGCTTCAGACGTCGTCCATAAGCCATTGGAAAGCAAAAATAAACTTCAAACTTAAGTAATTTTTAGTGTTAATGCAGTAATGGCATGTATAGTGAATGGTACTTACGTAATAAGGACAATTTTCTCTAGACATATTGCTTGGTGACATATTATGACAGTAAAGGATGTAAGCAATCTAGGCGAATTGTTTAGTTACGTATTGACCCTTCCAGCTGAAGCGTCTCTGTACAGGGTTATAGCTTGGTAGCCTTTTGGCGTAGTATGTATGATGGTGGCGTGAAGAACAAACATTTATACATGAAAATACTTTATGCATATGCTAAACATTTTTTGTTTAGCAACGTAGCGGAGAATTTTCTTAATTTGTCTATTGTAGAACGATTTTGGAAAATTATTTATGTAAGATTATTAGGATGCTTGCTTAGCTTTTCGAAAAGATTTCTTTAACATTTTTTTGAAAATATTCGGCTCTGTTTCCACTATTTGAGCATAAACCATTTTCGAAAAGCGTTTGTATATTTATATTCTTTTTTACACCTCTACATATTTCTATTTTGCATGTATCAAATGTATCTACGTATGATTTTCTATTTTATTAATTTTACGTTTAATTGGAATATTTATATTCTTTATTGTTTATACAGTAATAACATTTAGATTTGTACATTATGTTTTTGGCGCCTTTGGGCCTTGGGTATCTCGCTAAATGCATCTGGCTTATCTGATTTACTTGTATTTTGCAACATACTTCCAGAAAAGGCGCCAAGCATGTAGTCCTAGAAAAGGTCCCAGACGACAGTTCTGGGGCTGTATGCTTATATTACATCGAATTTATATGTGTGTATATATATATATTTGTACGCATGTATATGTATATATATAGTATATATATATGTATATATATAGTATATATGTATATATATAGTATGTATAATATATATATGTATATAGTATATAGTATATATATATATATATGTATATATATAGTATATATGTATATATATAGTATATATGTATATATATAGTATATATGTATATATGTAGTATATATATATATATATAGTATATATGTATATATGATATATATGTATATATATAATTATATGTATATATAGTATATATGTATATATATAGTATATATATATATATATATATATATATATATATATATATGGCCTGCAAAAGGGTTGCTGGTATCTAACTGGAAGGAGACCCACACGCTGAACGTATGTGACGATGTGTGGAACCGGCCAGGCCAGTAACCTAGTGTCCTACCCCGCCTTCAAGTGGTGCAGGCTGAGCTTTCTATTTATGTGGCAAATTAATATTTGCTACACGGATAGAAAGGCGGAAGGGGAGGGCTAATTCACCAACCCGTCTAGCCAGCGTGGTGAAATTATGGCTAATTCCTCCATTATGTTGACACACCAGAAACCATGGCCCCTAGTCTCCAGGTGCTGGAGTGCTCCTGATCAAGGCAGCGGTCAGTGTGGCATGAAAGCAGGGGGTGCTAAGAATCACTGGAATGGCCCAGGCTGCCGTTTGTTATTGACCTTGGCTACGTTTAATGGACGATCCCTTGCTTCTGAAGCAAAACTTCAGGAATTGGAAGAAGAACTTGACAAGATCAAATGGGACATTGTAGGACTCAGTGAAGTTAGAAGAAAAGGTGAAGAGTTGGTGGAACTTAAAAGTGGACATTTGTTTTATTATAGAGGAACGGAAACTGGAAGAACAAGTGGTGTTGGCTTCTTAATCAACAAAAGAATTAAAGACTACCTTCTTGAAGTCGAAAGCACGTCAGATCGAGCAGCGAGGCTCGTTGTTCAACTAACCCAGCGATACCAACTTCAAATAGTACAGGTATATGCACCAACATCAAGCCATACCGACGAAGAGGTTGAAGAATTTTATGAAGAAATCAAAGAGTTACACACCAAAGGGAAACAACATATCAAGCTCATCATGGGGGATTTCAATGCAAGAATTGGACAACAGGAACAAGGAGAGACATCGGTTGGTAAATACGGATATGGGGAAAGGAATGAACGTGGCGATCAACTCATCGAATTTGCAGAAGCTGAAAATCTTAGCATCATGAATTCATTTTTTAAGAAGAAACCGCAAAGAAAATGGACATGGAAACACCCAAATGGGGGAACTAGTGAAATTGACTATATCCTGGCAAACAAGAAATCAATTATTGAAGATTGCAGTGTACTGAACAGATTTAATACTGGAAGTGATCATCGAATGGTGAGATGTAAAGTGCACTTAAATACTAAATTAGAACGACAGAAGCTCATTAGGAAACAAGTAAGTAAGAGGGTGGATTTAAAGAAATTAAAAGAAAATACCGAGGCATTCAAGTTGGAATTAAAAAATCGCTTTTCTGCACTGGAAGGACTTATTGATGAAAGTGATATCTCAGAAGCAAATGAAAACATTGTTAAGACAATAGTTGAAACTGCTGGGGAAATTGGTGGTGTAACCTGTAAAAAGCACAATAGCAAATTATCTGAGAAGACGAAACAGCTCATGAAAAGGCGAAGAGATATGAAGGTGGACAATCAAAATACCAGTTCCAGGATTGAGTACATAGAACTTTGTAAAACTCTGCGCAAAAGCATGAAAGAAGACATAAGAAAATTCAACTGTGAGCTAGTAAGGAAAGCCATTGAAAATAACAAGAGCCTTAGGGTTGTTAAAGGAAGTTTATCTGTTGGGAAGAAACACATCATTGCATTAAAAGGAGAGGATGGCACCGTAACAAGAAATAGGGAAGAAATACTTAGAAGAGTTGAAGAATTCTACAAAAATCTATACGAAAGTAACAGTGGATTAAACGAAGACATTGAAATAGTCGAAGGAACAGCTCCTAAAATCTTAAAAGAAGAAGTTTCATTTGCAATAAAAAGTATGAAGAAAGGAAGAGCCCCTGGTGATGATGGTATTACATTAGATATCCTAAAAGAAGCTGGAGAATATGTAGAAGACATACTTGCAAAATTCTTTACCAAATGTCTTAACAGCGGTAACATACCAAACCAATGGGATTCTGCAACAGTAATTCTTTTGCATAAAAAAGGTGATAAAGAGGATTTGAAAAATTACCGACCAATTAGCTTGTTACCTGCTATTTATAAAATCTTCACAAAAGTGCTAACACATCGCCTGCAGAAAAAATTAGATGCAGCTCAACCAAGAGAACAAGCTGGATTTCGAAGTGGATTCAGTACAGTGGACCATATTCAAGTATTAAGAGAATTAATTGAAAGAACACATGAATATGAACTTCCATTGTGTGTGGCATTTATTGACTATGAGAAGGCCTTTGACTCTATTAAAACATCAGCAGTCATCAACTCTTTAAGATCAACAGACATTGAGGATGTGTACATTGACATGGTGAAACGTGTGTATAAAAATGCAAGTGCAAAATTTCGGTTACATAAAGATACCAAAACTATCAAACTTGGCAAAGGGGTGAGGCAGGGAGATACCATTTCTCCAAAACTTTTTACTTCAGCTTTACAGATGATTTTTCAGCAGATAAATTGGAATAACAAGGGAATAAAAATAAATGGTGAATATTTAAATCATTTGCGGTTTGCTGATGACATTGTTATTTTTTCAACGAACCCATTAGAACTCCAAGACATGGTACAGGAGCTCTCAACTAGAAGTAAAGAAGTTGGACTCAAGATGAACCTACAAAAAACTAAGATCATGTTCAATAATTTCGTAGAGGAAACAAAAATACAAGTTGACAACATTGAGCTAGAAATTGCTGATTCATATATTTACCTTGGCCAGCTGATTTCAATGGATGGCAACATTATGAAAGAACTCAACAGACGTATTAAACTTGGCTGGAGTGCATTTGGAAGACATGGAGTCTAACAGTTGGAGCAATACGAAAGTTACAGACAACGCAAAGGAGCATGGAGAGGTGCATGCTTGGAATAACTAGGAGAGATCGAAAAAGAAACACTTGGGTGAGAGAGCAAACTAGAGTAGAGGACATCATTGTTAAAGTAAAAGGGCTGAAATGGCGATGGGCTGGGCATATTGCAAGAAGAACTGATCAACGATGGACAACAGAAATTCTGAACTGGATTCCAAGAGACCACCGAAGACCTAGAAAACGTCCTCAAACTAGATGGGTGGATGAAATAAGAAAACAGGTTGGGGTGACGTGGAAGCGAATTGCTCAGGATAGACTTGTGTGGAAAGCATTTGGAGAGACCTTCATCCAGCAGTGGATAGATAATGGTTGAATATGATGATGATGATATATATATATATATATATATATATATATATATATATATATATATATATATATATATATATATATATATATATTTATTATATATATATATATATATATAAAAGTTTTCCTCGCCCATTCTTGGCGGAAACAGGCTTTGGGACGGGCAGAGCGCCATGTTCCCAAGCCTCTTTTTACATCACTTCTTAATGTGCCATGTCTAGAAACTTCCTGACAATGTGACACGTGTTTAGGATTGTGGCTTTTTGTATTTCAATGTAGGTGTTTGGGTCAATGTTGAGTATCTCCAAATTCGTCGCAAGCGTTTTTGGTACTATCCCTGTTGCTGAGATGACTAACGGGATGATGAGGATCTTTTCCATACCCCATATATCTCGTACTTCATGTCTGAGATCTTGGTACTTGGTGATTTTCGTTGTGTAGGTTGTCTGTATGTTATTGGTGTTGGGTACTGCTATGTCGATTAAGTACGTGGTCTTATTCGATTTATCGACGAGGGTTATGTCAGGACGGTTATGTGGGACTGTCTTGTCTGTTATGATTATATATATATATATATATATATATATATTCTTCATTTTTCAAAATATTTAGAGTGACAATATGAAAGAATATCAGATGAACGTGGTGAAATGGAAGGTTTACGTATTCAACCATTTTGAGACATTTTGCTAAATCTGAAATTTTAAATTTCATAAAGAACAAAAAAAATTAAATTAAATAAAATCAGATCTTTAAAACGATAATTTTAAAGAATTTTTAAGACTAAGAAAGTTGAAGATATATTTAATTGGAACATGATTTCCAGTTTTCAAATAAATTATGATTACATTAAAATCGTTGAAACTTAAATGTTAGCGTGTAAATTTATTAATAAGCACATTTAATATAAGTGATATTTAATTGATATTTACAAAATTGTTTTCTTCTTATTGTTGTCACTGACGATAATTTCACATATTGGAACCAGATATAAAGTTTAATTATTAAATGTTCTACTTATCTCTTGAAAAACCGTTCTTACTTATTAAACAAAAAGAACAAATCGTCCCTCAGAGATTCGCTATTCTTTAATTTTAAATTAAACTGAGGTCAACAAATTAGATATCAATTGGAAAATTTCGCTCCTGCTTATTTCTGAATGGAAACTTGAAGCACAGAAAATAAAATTACAAACACAGAATGACTCGAAATTGGCTTCGAGTTTTAGCCTTCTGATTGATTTCCGACGATCTTTCAACTTGCAAATCCCGTTTTTTGCAAAGATTAATTTTAAATTAAACCAACTTACCGTAAAGATAGTATTAAAGAAACTTTAATTTGTATTTGGCATCAAAAATTGTCGAATTTTCAACTAACACTAACAGCATACCACAAATCTTCGTAAAAACCCAGTGGGCACAGTTTTAGAAGTAGATGTCTTAATACAGCTTGAAAACGTTTTTCGAAGGTTTTTGGCCTTCTTCGATGTAGCCTATATTATTATGTAATTAAATTTATCTGCACTAAGGATACAAAGTGCTAAAATACGTATATAATTGCAATGCATTTGTGCAGTGCCAGACAAACGTGTATTTCTGAAGGAAGGACAAAGTCCTTCCTAAACATGTTTAAATTTGTTCAATAAAATTTTTACTGCGCTTGAAAATATTATTTTTCTATTTTTTATTTATATGCACATATGCGCATATGATCTGGGTCGGGATTATTAGTAATAAGCAAATTATATTTAATATGATAGCCCTTCAGAGAATTGAGTTCAAGAGGAGATTTAGGCTGACACACAAAAGATGGTTGGTTGATGTGAATTAACCACCCTTGGTCAGTATAAACCTCCTCTTGAACTAGATTTCTGGAGGAAGAGAAAGGAAGTGGGTATGGCGGTGGGGAGAAATGAAAGTTGGGAAGGGTGGTGCTGATGTCAGCGCTGTATATCCGGACGCAACGTCTGCGTATCCAACGGTTTGAAGTTGATTATCCGGTGATAACAAACATTCATATCTCATAAATAAGGCTTTCGAAGAATGGCAACACAAAATTGTCTGTTTACTATCTTTATGGAAATTTCTCAAAAATGCGCAACAGAAAAAGTGTTACGAAAAAATATACAAAATATCACCAGAAACTGCTATCAAATTATGTGACGATTTTATGGAATGGTATAAAATAGTAATATAAATTGTTATTTATATGGATTTAAACGATTATAACGTTGCAACATTTCGAAATTACAACAAGTCTTAAATCCGAATTGGCAAACATTTTCCGTTTATACGAAAAAGAAAAACGCAGTCGTGTAGTCTCCCAGATATCATTAGCACAATTCTCATTTATAATCTGGCCCTGCGGTGGCGCAGTGTGGTAACGGGTTCGACTCCCAACGGTGCAAAGAACGCTTACTCAGAGATCTCATAAAGATCACACTACTCACTGTGGTCCAGGGTTTGGTTCCCTAGGCCTTAAGAGGTTCGGATTCCTCGGAAAACAGTAGGTCCCGGCGCAGCATGACCATTGTAGTCTTTGAGCCACAAAACAAACAAACATTTATAATCTGAATTATAGACAATTTTCCGTGTAAAAGAAGATGCGTGTATTTTTCGAAGTAACGTTAAAATAAAGAATTCAGTAGGGGAGCCCACTCTATGCTGCATTACTCTACTTATCGACATGTAAAATGGTTTGTTGAAGTTCAATTGTTATTTACTGCCAGAGAAAGAGTTATTTACAGCAGGTAAAAAAGGTCCTTATTACGGAACCGAAACAAGGGTGTAATTTAGCTGAAGTTTCAAAAACCTTTCAACAGACGTAATTGTATGCTGTTATCATTAAGGCCATACGTATTGCACTTTTTGGTAACGTTAACGTGGGCCAGAGAGCTGTATATCTTAAAGTACACGCACGCTCATATTAAGTATAGTGTTCTGAATTTTCCACAGTATTTGTTTGTCAAGTTTTAGGCAAGCACGATTTTTGTTCATAAATTTTCTAGTAGTAGGTTTTGAAAAAACAAAATCCCGATAAAGAATGTAGCAGCAGATATGGTAAAATAGGACCAAAATTATGACTCAACAATTAACAACGCCTTTTGGTGTTATAGTTAGAAACTTCACATAAATTTTTTGATGCATCATATTTAATTGATATTCTGAAAATTGATTTAATTAATATTTTGTGTGCCAATAAAAGATCAGCAAATTTGACTTATCCTTTCGAAATAATAATTTCTTAGCCTTAACAACGGTAGCTTATTTTCTATTCATTTAATTAATTAAAAGCTTTGAGGTAAGGCAGAAGAATTTTAGCCTGTATAGTGTGATTTTCAAAACAAAATCGAAAAATAAATAATATGTGAAAATAACTACATAGGGAAAATAACTCTCAAAATGGGGAAATAGAAGATTACGAGATAAACAGACCTAAAATTCAATATTTTGGATTAACTTGTTGTATTTATTATTTCTAATTTATGGTTTTTAATATATAGTATTTGTATATAATTAATTGATGTGTTCGGCTATGATTTACCATCGTCAAGACCCATGGTTTTTTTATACCCTTGTAGATATTTTTCGGGGAACTTTCCACATAGGGTTAAATTTCATATGTATATTTGTTGATGAAGTTTTGTATTTTTACTTCAATTTTAACTGTACATATGAAGGATGAATAAACTAAGTGACTGATGAACAATTTTGTCGCAATAGACGAAATAAAAGACATTGGCTAAAAATTATAGAGAAATTGATATGGATTTGAAAAAAACGAATGGAAATCCTTATTCAGGCATAAAGGTTGATCATTTGGGAAAAAATAATTAAGCATGTATTATAAATTTAGAATAGAGATTTAGAATTCAATACAGTTCAGGCATTGATAATCTTTAATGGTCAGTAACTTGTAATAAGAAAAATCATTTTGTGACTGTGTGTTTATTGAATTACTCTTATTTACGTGAAAAATGAAAAATATAATCCCATACATTATTTACATCTAACGGTTCTAATAATTCAACCTTTCAAATTAAATCCATTTTTATTGCGATAAATCCCAGAAGCATTTAATTATTTCAATTTACACTTCGTTTAATTTCACTTAATTTATCATCTTAATTTATGGAAGAAAATACTAACATGACATTTCTATATTTTAAGATAATCGAAATTATTGAAAGTTTTAACGATTGTTGATTATTTTTAATGAATTTGAATTTTCTGAGAAAAAATTTCAATTTACAAACTAATGGCTAACACTAGTAGATCATGACGTTTTAACCTTTAGCTCGTAAATATCCTCTTTGGTGATTTATTTTAATAATTTCAAAGTTAAATAAATTAAAGATGCTCTCGTCCCAGAAAATTCAATTGGATAATTTACTACGCTTGATTTACATTCATAAAATTTATTTGATTTATCGGTACATAAAATGAGATGCGGAGGTGCACGTCTTTACTATTTTTTAATTTTGGACTTATATATTTCACAGAAAAACCATTTAAAAGTCTTGTTTTAGGTTTTAATTTACAAAATTCAAATTCGCAAAAAATTAAATTAAAGAAAAAAATATTAGGAACCTGGATCAAATAAAAAGTGGGTAATTGCATCATTCGTCTAAAAATTGTCGAATTGTAAGTATTTTAGAATTTAATGTTATATTTCGCAATTAAAAATTTTAATAATGGTTAATAAACGAGTTTTTCTTCTCCTTACATGATATTTTCCTTCACTGTATCGGTGATAAAACATCGACCTTTAAACTGTTTCTTGTCTTAATCACCGCTCTGTGTCGATTTAAAATAAACTATGTCCTAAATGTTATTTCTTGGTCCTCCCATCCCTAGCAGATGGTTTCCTTCTCGAATCGGGGTATCCTTTTTTTATGTCTTTGCTGTTCTTTTTGTCCCTTAGGTCATTCTTAACGTACCCACTTTTACCCGATTAACTATTTTCTCTTTCATTTTTAATCAAAGTCAATAAAATTCTTTATTTTATCATAATACATTTATTAATGCCCCCGTAGGTTGACACACCCCTTGTTTTAATCTTATGACAGGGAAACCATCAAAACTAATAATGACCAACCCGCCATACCCACAAGTTTCACAAGGTATGATAATCATCTAGTACTCTTCTGATATCTGATTCCTTTGGCATTTTCTTATATATTAGAATTCCAGGCATATCCCTCCATTTCATCTAGCCTGCGTAAATCCTATTTCCAATGTCTTTTCCACATGCACCGCACATACACACACGAATACATATATCATCTTCTTTCTAATATATCTCCTAAGTTTATTCACACCTCTTGAACAAAATTCCTGCTTCCATTTATTTCTAAAACCGTATAACGAAACTTAAAAAGACGACTTTTGACGTCACATGGGGATTCGAGTCGGAACAAAATAAACAATCCATGATTTGCTTGGGAGTTGAGTGGGAGGTTAAAACTGCCTTTAACGCTGAGGAGCATTCACTGTGTATTTTTCTCATGTCGTATCGATATCCTTTGATATTTTAAAGTCACTGGTGTAAGAATCTGGCATCCTTCGAAGTGTTTTAACGTTTAATAAATGGAGCTATTGCTGGAATTGCTTGGTGGAGCCTCTTTAAATTATTTAGGTAAGAGTTATTTACATTATAATAGATTACATTATAACAGTTAGTACAGTTCAAAAACATAGTAACGACAGATGTTTGAAATTTTTCTTTTTAACATCGTAAAGCATATTAATTTACGTTGGCCTTAAAAACATAAAATGGAAGAGATAATCTCTGAAAACTATGATTTAATAGCAGTAACATATCAGAACACAGCTAAGGGGAAAAATGCTTTTGGGCCTTCTAAAACATAAATAAAATATTCATGCTTTTATTATTTACTTGCTCAATTTTTGGAAAGTAAAATAATTACTTTAATTTATTTATTTCAGTTTAGAGTTTTTAAAAAAAAGACATTATTTTAAGTTTTAAAAATCAGCCTTCTAAACTAAATATGGGTTAGGATGTGTACAGTCAGCAAAAGCTTAATCACCATTTCTGAATAAATTTCTTTCCGTCTCTTACCATTTCCATAAATCTCAGTAGGACAATTTAAAGCGAGAAAAGGTCATCCTTTCTCGCTTTAAACTGCTCAACTCGAAAATTTGTCACAAATTTTTCAGCTTTCTGAAATAAATGCTTTGTCAATCGTAATATTTATCAGTCTAGTTTTGCAAATCATTTCACAAGTATAGGTCAGTATAATTTTTACGTGGACTTCCACAGCGCATTCTAATAATCAGAACAATTTTCAGGCAATTAGTTGAACAGAGATTCGATTTTGATTGCTCAAAAACTTGACGTTTCGATTCGATCTATGTGAATCATCATCAGAAGAAATGAAACACCTGTAGAAATTTAAAATTGCCAAATATACATACTTTTTCGGATACTTTATTTAGCTACGTTTAAACGAATTGTTATAAAAATGGTAGAGATGGGATTAAAAGCCAAAATAGAAGAAAATGAAATGGATAGTTTGCATTTTATTTCAAAATTTTCATTCAAGTTTTTTAAAGTATATACAATTAATATTCAAATTTTTTCTCTTAGTACATATATATATATAGTAGTAGGTAGTCCACGGACCACTGGTGGTTCGTGAGAGAATTTTGGTCGTCCGCAGAAAAATCTGGATATTATTTGCATTTTTAATGTTTTATTAATAATAAAACAAAAATAATATTCTAAGAAATTCTCATATTCTGAATGACAATTTTTGCTTTTATATTGCACTAAATTCACGAAATGTGGTCCGCGGGATTTAAAATTATGAATTTAGTGGTCCGTGAGGTCCGAAAGGTTGGCGACCGCAGGTTTAATACATAGTAAAAAAGAAGACGGCGTGCAGGAATAGCCGGTGGTTAGGCATCCTGATTGGTTTGTTTGTTTGTTTGTGGTTTTACGCTCAAAGACTACAATGACCAAGCCGCGCTGTGGGACCTACTGTTTTCCCGGAGGAATCCGGAACCTCTGGCGGCCAAACCAAGCTCAGCTTCACTAGTTTGCGCCACCGCAGGGCCGCATCCTGGATTGGACTTTGACAGAAAAAGTATTGCCCTTAACATAATTATAACCCAAATAGAAAAGGTTCTGCAGTGTTCTCCCCGATGATTGATGGAAAAGAGTGCAGATATTGACTTAATTTTATTTTCCGCTTATTATGTGTGTGTGTGTGTTTCATAACCTACATGTCAAATTCACTTGCAGAGAATTTAGATATCCGTTGTCTGTTAATAATCTAGATAATGATTTACTAGTACCAGAATTCATTTAGAGCTTATCTGATTAAAGATTTTGCCAAGTATAATACAAGAATCTATACAGGGTGATTCAGAACTAATGGAACAAACTGAAAGGGGCAGTAAAGGACATCAAATAAGCCATATTTAGCTAAATCCCCATGTCCGCAAACGGCCTGATTTGGCTGTAGAGTGAAAGTATTATTTACATCCACATCGTTGTTACGTAGGCAATTACATGCAAAAACAATTCTGATACATAATTCAAGTGATTTACTTGGTAATGTAACAAATATAAAAAAATGGGAAATTTTCTTCCCTGACACTTAGCTTTTAGTTTTTTTGCCATTTAGTCATCAAAGGTATGGAAAACGATTTGTTTTACCATACTGAAGGCAATTGGAAATTGTCAAGCATGCGTAATAGGTGAAGGACATGAAAAGAAACAACTTTGGTAGAGTGAACCAATGCCCGCAAATGAGCCACTTCCGAACTACAGAAGTGTTATTATTTGCATCCACGTTAGTTAATCATGTAACAGAATTTGGAAAATTTGCCGTTCCAGCTTAGAACGATATTGGAAAAGATGTCCTTCCTGGTTGCATCCACGGTTGAAACTGAAGCGGCGGATTCTACACATACAATTCTGGCGAATTTGACTGATTTTAGAAAGTCGCCAGAGAGAGGGAGACTGGCGTCCGTTGACATTAAATAATTTTGAAAATTCGTGAAACGGCGCATTGTAGCCATTTGTGAAAACCTTGAATGTGGTGGATGCAAACATTAAATTCACTGTAGTGCCCGAACGGCTAATTTTTGGAAAAAAATTCACTGAACAAAAAATGTTTATTTTGATGATCTTAACATGTTTCACATACTTGTCAATTCCCTACTCTTTTTCCAGTGTGTTAAAAAGGGCCGTTTTGATCTTATTTTCACTATATCGTTACATAGTTCAGAATCAAGAAAATGAATTTAGGATTTCTTTGTCTCTACTATATTATTAGCTCAATTACTTAAATTATGTATCAAAAATTGCATTTAATTCATGCAATTGGCTACGTAGCAACGTGATAGACGTAAAAAGTAGTTGCATTCTACAGACAAAGCGGTCCCTTTGTGGGCACGGAAATATGAGAAAATATGCCCATATTATATTGTGTCCCCAATAACTTGTCTTACTTTATCGGTAGAGTTCATGACCACCCTTTATAATACTTAAAGTAATGTACATATAATTCTGCTACCACAAATTGTATGATCGGTGCTATAGACTTAGCACGAGTATGTTAATGGTATTTGGGATTTTTATAATAATTTTCCATTAACAGACAAAAACTTCAAAACGCATTTCGCTTATGATTCGTAACTTCCGATTCAAACTGCAAAACTAAAGTTATATACAGTGCGTTCCCATCCCTATGGGTTAAATAAACTTTCCTCCAAGGAAATAGAAAAAAGAAAATAAGTATAAAAGGTTATAAAATAGAAAAACTCTGAAATGTTATGTGTTATCTTTGTCGAAACTCTTCACCAGACGTATTCAAAAATAACCCAAATCATATGATAACAAACTCCCATGATCCGAGTTATTTATGCAGAATTCTACAACTTTGGAAAATTAATTTCTCACTTTCTACGATTTCGATGCCTTTACCAAAGAATAAAATCGAGAAATATTCTGTTAAATTGTTTACCAAGCCTTCGTTTGGGATTTAAATCCCGTGATCATCTTTTTAAGGAGAAGACCACTGATTTTAAAGATAATTGAAGGATAGATTGTGACAAGAGTTTCTCTCGAAATTCATGAGATCTTTTTTTTATAAATAAGGACATTTAATTTTCTGTTTTCATTTTATTAAGGATTTGATTCTTTGGGTCTGAGCAAGAGAAGCTCTATTTTGGACATCAGTGGAATCATTTAAACAAGTTATATGGGATAGTTAGCAAACCACTTGCTGTTTTTCCATAGTAAATTTCATAATATTGAAGGATTTAAATCGTATCTATGTTTTACTGTATTTACTGCATAAAACTGATCTGAAGTGTATACAACAGAACCTGCCTGAAGTGTCCACTTTTCGGACTGGACAGCGAGGTGACCAACACAGAGAAGTGGTCACTACGTACGACAGAATTTTGTATAAGCATGATTAGGTCCACACCAGCTTTTCTTAGAAAATGTGGTCACTTGATTTAAGCGGTTAATTTACAAAGGTGGTCGTTTTACCAGGGTCCCATATAATTTAGATTTTACAGTTGTAATATAAATATGCTACTAAAACATGCGTATCTGTTAGGTACATATTTGAAAAGAACCGCATTAGTTATGAAATATTTATTATGTTTCAACCCTTTTGCATAATATAAAATAATATAAAACTTTGCTCTTGACGAAAAATTCATAAAGTTTTATAAGTTAAGTTATAAGCAAAGCAAAAGTGTTGATATGAACATGGATTATATGATTATTTTATGATATATACAGGAAGGATCTTACTCAAATTTCACTGTTTTGAACAAAAGTAAACAACTATATACTGATGTATCCATTTTATATGCGTCGAATTACGCAGCTTACATCGTCATCATCGTCAAATCGGTCGAGCATATTAACGTTAGATGGTGAAACGTCCGAAAGAAAATAAACATTTCTGCCTTCGGTGGGACCTGAACCCACGACCTTCTACTTGCCGGGCGGAGGCTTTACCCACTGAGCAACGAACCCACGACCTTCCACTTGGTTGAGGTCCCACCGAACGCAGAAATATTTATTTTCTTCCGAACGTTTCACCATCTAATCACGCCATACCATCGGCGCTGGTATCACTACGCCAATAAACGTTGATTGATTGACATTGTTGTTTGATTTGATCTGCGTAGTGTTCGATTTATATAAAATAAATTCATACAGAGTTACTTATACGAGTTATTAAATATCTATGGAAAAATCACATTAATGTACGTATTCCCTGTGGAACGATCTACTCTTAATTAAATATGTATCCAGATTTAATTGGAAACACAATATCGGAATAAAAAAGACTCTAAATTCCTCAATTAGCTTTTTTCTGTTAGGAATAAATTCTTGTTAACTATTTCACCGGGTGTAAATCTTTTTCTAAACATAATGCAGTGAACGCTGAGATTTTTAAAACTGATTTGATTATCTTTCTCCTTTAATCGGGACCCGCTTTTAAGATTTTGGCTCCCAACGAATAAACTGCATTTCTACGCCCGCAAATTTGTTAATACGGCACGGAATATAATGTTTTAAATTGCATTAAAATGGCAGCATACGTAAAATTTTAATAACAATAAAAAACCCATTAATTTAGCATATGCAATAAAGGAAAAATTATTTTTTTACAGTTTGTTTTCATAATTATGCCTTTTTCTTACTTAGCTCACAGTGCTGAATACTTAATAACCCTTGGATATATATTATGTTTAGATAAAACTCATCTAGTTAATTGCGTTTGTATTTTTATTTGATGATTTGAAAAAAATTAATAATTATTTATATATATTTTTGGAATTTATAGTGAACTTTATTTGGAAAAATTCTTTAGTTTAGCTTGAAAAAATGAGAAGTGCATTTTTGTAATGCTTTAGATAGAGCCGAAAATTATTTTTATTTACAGCAGTTTTTCGATTTAAAAAAGGGATGCGTGCATTTTTTTTAAATGACAAGAAATATAAATCTCATAATAGGAACAAGGGATCACTCTGTGCATTACCTCTCAAGGTATCGATGTCTGAATTAGTTTGTGGCAGTCTAACTATCATTTAAACCCGGAAGAAATTATTGCTAGAGCCTAAATAGCCTTCATTACATAAACAAGGCAAAAGGTATAATTTAACGTTTCAAAACCCTTTCAGTGTAGGAGAAAACGTGCAATTTTAGGCCATTTTGCCAAGGACATGCAATTTACTGATCTATGAAATATAAGTATTTATGCGCGTGCTAAACTAATCAATCAATGCTCAAAGCAATTTACTCCTCATGAAATGCATTTTTTTGTTCAGATAGAACGGCAGATAGATACGTATATTTGGTAAGTAAGAATATACCGGTTGGAAAATAATAAGAAATTACATTAATCCTATAGCTTTTTATAAACGTTTAAATGAATACGATAGATTTTTGGTATTAGATAAAATAAGTACTCTCTTTATTTAATATGTAAAAACTCTCAGTCCAATCCATTTACAAAAGAATAGGATTATACCTGATCTTATAATAAATTTCTAATAAAGAAATATTTAATAATTACTAAATTTATTTTAACATTGTTAGCGTAACTATAATATGAGTAATGAAAAGGGATTTTATAATCCCGTTTTATTGCTTATAGTTATGCTATTAATTTAAATTAAGTTTAAACTTTCTTCTGAGGAATCTTAGGGGTTATATATATATATATATTAGTGTACTTTGTTTTATTAGAAAATATTGTGTTATATATTGTCTTTCATTAACTTGTGAAAAATAAAACTAAAATAAGAAAATTACGTTATGTATGGTAAAGTGGAACGAAAATGAAATTGCATCTCAGTTGTTAACAGGATATAAACATATCTTTTAATGAATATTTCATTTTAATATTCCTCTTAGTAAAATTTTCTTCGACAAAAACAATCGTATGCCATCTATAGTTGAGTTGCAATGTTAGGCCCATTTGTTCCAAAGAATTGTTAATGAATTTTTAATTAACGGAAAGAAAGAATATTTAATGCTTCAAATAAATGGATCACATTTCAAGCATAGTAAACTTATTTACAAATTATCTTCAATTGAACAGGCCATTAGGAGATAGAACACGATAAAATCGCAAAATGTTTGCTGCATTACTGGCGCATTTGCAATTTTTCTCAGTATAAATATTCCACTCTATATGCAAGTTTGCAACTTGGAGTATAGAAATCATAATGGTTTGAGATGACTTACCGTCTTCATTTTCTTAAATATATCGATGGTAACTTTAACGACACACAAACCCATCATTTCCTGCCTTAATAATTTATAAACCTGCAATTTATAATAAAATATATTCCTAATTCCTTTTAATTTTTCTCTGCGTGTATTTCTGCATACATGTAAAAGATATTTTGAATATCAGATTAAAATAGAAAATTTTATAATGCGATTAGGAATATTAATAATTTTTAAGCATCATGACAGACTTTGAACGTGCGGGGATTTAGTACCAGAGATTATATACACGTATTTAGAAAATATCGATGATTTTAAGGAATATCAATTGATTGTTTCAAATTTTCGTTAAATCGATAGTAGCTAATATTTCATAAACAAATAAACCATAATTTATTAGTTTTGGTAAAAGTAACATAAAAAAAAATTTGCTGATCACTTCATTCTTAATGTAATCTACTCACGTGACCAAGTCACAGATAACCGAATATCCCAGATATCAGGGTAAAATGTATCACAATAGTCATACTTCCTATATTACTAATGTCAATTTTCCATCTTTAACGAAAAGTCTTCATAGGCCGTGCTCAGATAATTGAATAAAAAGTGGAGAATCTTAGTGAGAAAATCAAAGGAGGAAACAAATGCGAAGAGCAAAATTTCTCTTTAGAAACATGCCCCTTACCACTTCCTCCAACCTCTCCTTGAAAGATTTTCGAGATTTTCCTATAAGGAAATGGAACACAAAAGCTTGAACTCTCTATTTCAGCAGTCACTTTCTTTTCTCAGAATTGCTGATGATCTGATCATTTCCAGTCACCTTAATTTCTGGTTGCTAGTCATCCTATTATCTCTTTCTGGAAGGCTTTTTTTTTTTCAGATGGATATTGCATGTGAAGCACGATGAAAACAAAACATTACGCCTTGAGTTTCGACAATAAGCTAGAAGGTTTAGATATACTAAAACAATGAAGGATCACTAGAACTTCAACACCGTGTCTTTACACAGTAACTCCATCTTTTATCATTATTTCGCATCGGGGGGATTTAGAGACCGGTGTGCCTGAAATTAAATTTGTAATAAGACTTCAACAACACGTATATATACATTCACTTTTAAATGTAGTAAATTGGGGAAGAAAAAACTTTTTCAAACCTTTAACAATTAACCAATTTCTGGCTAAAAGCTCTCCTATTGTAGACCATTAATTTGAGAACACTTTAAGGAAAAAAAGTATATAACCCATTTTCTTTAAACAGGGATGTTATGAAAAATTAGTTTGATGCCAAAAACAACGAACAGAAGTTTTCAACGATGTTTGAAGGCAAAATTGTCATTTTATTGTTTATTTTGGATGATGTACTTATATTTCTTCTTTACGATAAAGGTGATACACGTTATTCAACGTTATTTTGTAAATTTTTTGAGCCCCACGAAATTGAATCTTACCTACGGTCTTGATTTGAAAATATATGTAAGTCTCTTGGTGCAATTATAATGTTCTTTGTGTAAAAAGGCTCCCGCACAACATGGAGGATCTGCTATTTTCGGGGAATTTGAAATCGCCTCTAGGAGTCAGGGAAAAGTCATGGGCAAATGGAATTTTTTGGCAAAGCTTTGAAAGTTAATGGGGAAATAAAGTTTTTTAGCAAAGCCTGAAAAAATCATGGATAAATAAAATTTTTTGGTCAAGCTTGGAAATATCTGGGAAAACCTTCTTAAGCTATTTTGAATAGCGAAGTTTCACAAAAACACCAAGACATCTCCTCCAAAACTGAAATTTGAAGTTTTGTTAGAGAAGAGTCAGGGAATTTCATCCAAATATTTAAGAAAAACCCTGAAAAGGTCAGGGAATTTTCCTCCAAGCAAAGTGGAAATCCTAGTCTAATGGAAACAATTAGATAAAATTTCAGTGAAATCCACGACAAAACAATCAACTTTCACAGATTTCTTTCGACATGAATATTAAGTACAGAAGTGTTTGCTATTTTAAAATTTTTCTTTTATTAAAAACTGCATGTGTACATATGATATTTTATTGTACACAGTTATTTTTTCAATAATATTTTATTTTTATTAAATGCGCCGTTGACACAAGTGTACAGGAATATTTAAATACATATAAAGCTCTGCAGTTGTGTCCCAGGAAAATCGAATAATGTTTCCTGAAATTATTAAAATTCATTTAAACTAAATTTTATATAATTAAATAGAAATCACTGAAGCATAATTTTGTTTTTCGGGGTTTTACGGCGCAAGTATGTTAGGAATTGTCTCGGGACCTACAGTTTTCCGAACCTCTTCCGGCTTGGGGCAGAGATTAGCAACCTTTTTGGCTGTTGTGACGAGACAACACTGCAATCTCATTCTGCATGTCAGACTTCACCTCTCAAGTTGTAATTAATTATCTTACTATACAACTGCTAGTACAAATTTAATAGATTTTCCAATTTTCACGATCATATTATAAATTACTCTGACTAACATGTTTGGTATGACGGCCGTAAGTTCTGGAGCCCAGGCCTAGGGAACCAAACTCTGGGGAACAGTGGGCAGTTTGCTGGTAAGCGTCCATTTTTGGCGCTGTTGGGATTCAACACGGAATAATGGCACTCTAGGCGAACGTGTTACCTCTGCTGCAACTTAGGACATCAATCGTAATGTTAAAAACGTGTGTGTTTATATATAACATTAATAATAATAATAATAAGTTTAACATATACACTGCCTGAAAATGAAAAAGAGAACACCAGGAAGGAAATACTGGACGGTTATGCAATTTGCATGTGTTAATGATGTGGAGCACACGTAGGTGTGATCTTAATTTCAGGATCATCTGGCTATCACTTATGCCAAAACATGCTATAATATGCAAATTATAGTCGGTGGTATTTAAGGAGAAGGGCGAAGTGGATGTAATCAGTCACCAAATTATAGACACTTTCGAAGACTCTGAAGAAGCTACAACGGATGGACGTGGGAGATGTGTACAAGTTTAGCAGTTATTGAACTTTGGGAGAGGTCGTCTAGTGGAACTAAGTGAGGTCCGCTGTTCGTATCTCCGTATTGCGAAAGAAATTGGATGGGAAGTATCGGTGGTGGTACGATGGTGGCGTAGATGGTCCAAAGAACATTCCCACACAAGAAGACGTGGAACCAGGACTCACAGACGGACTGATGAGCGGATACACCGTTGCAAAAAAAAAAATCGGTACCGTTAAGCAGAATATTTACTGCGTCGCAAATTCGAGCTGCCGTTGCACCTGAGGTTTCAATGCGAACAATCCTCAATCGTCTACTCGAAGCAGGACTACGTACACGTGTGACTCTGGCATCTATACCTCCGACTCCTACCCACCGTCGGAAATGGCTGCAGTGGTGCCACCAACGTCCGCACTGGAGAGGGTAACAGCGATCTGTCGGTTTCAGCGATGAAGGCGGGTTTGGTTTATGAGCCTCAGATGGCCGTATGCGTGTTCGCAGACGCACAGGGGAGTATCTCCACCCTTCTTGCATCCGCCATCGACACACAGGGCCTGGTCTCCTCTTATGGGGAGCGATCAGCTATCACTCCCATACAGAACTAGTGTTTGTACCGGGCACGTTAAACAGCACTCGGTATATCCGAAATATCATTCAGCCAATTGTTGTGTCATTTGTAAGGTTGGTTCATAATGATGTAATCCAGCATGGCAATGCCCACCCACAAACGGCACGTGCAACGCAACGTGCACTTCAAGGTGTGAGACAACATTCATGGCCTGCACGTTCACCGGACTTGCCGCCATTGAGCACGTGTGGAATTGTATGGGACAACGACCAACCGGCCTCACGGAGTCCCACTAGACCACCTCCCTCAAATTTCGATAACTGCTGAAATTGTACACGTCTTCCACGTCCAGAGATTGTAGCTTCTTCAGAGTCTTCGCAAGTGTCTATAATTCGACTACTGATTACACCAACTTCACCCTTTTCCTTAAATACCACCGACTATAATTTGCATATTATACATGTTTGGCGTCAGCGATAATTGGTTGATCCTGAAATTAAGATCACGCCTACTTGTGCTCCACCTCATTAACATATGCAAATTTCATAACCATCCAGCAATTCCTTCTTGGTGTTCTTTTTTCATTTTCCGGCAGTGTACATATATATACACACACACACTGTATAATGGCATATTCTATCAAATAATATATAATGGTTTCGCACTTAGTGCAGGACATAACAAAATTTTCATTAATAATTTTTAAAACAATAATTCACAAACAATAGCACACTAGTTGAAAAATAGGGGGATGTATTTTTGGATTTCCATGAAAATAAAATATTAGAAATACTAATCCCGAAAATTTAAGATCAAAGAGAGTATCAGCATGGAATTTTTTAAACAACTCAATAATAAATTAATTGCATTTATGAAAACAAAATACCAAATACGAATAGTATTTACTTTTCATAACTGTATTTGCCTAGAAAATATCGATGGCATTAATTATTAATTAAAGTAATTCAAAAAATATAATTATTAAAATCCATTCTCCGTTTCTTTTCAAAATGGGATATTTGATTGTATCACGCATGTTAATTAGAACAACGAAGGAAAACGTAAACACATTCTTTATTGAAATGAGCCGAGAACAACTGGACCAAAACCTGCGTTGACTCAAAAAGGAAAAATAACCAGAATCATTGTGCGCTAGCTCGTGAATAAAATATAATAAATTACAACATCTTCTTTCCCCTAAAAAATTGCTACACATAATAATACCTTAAAGTTCATAATTTAATCATCAGGCCCTTGACGAACACTCGCCGAACGACGCAAACTTGGCGTTGGAGAAATTTTCATTCCGCTTGAAAGCAAATAGGGAACATGGGGTATTTCCGGTTTGTTTCATAGAATTAATGGGAATCTTATCTGAGGTAGGTAATTCAGATGATTCAGCAGGAATGATTATGGATTCATTAGGTATTCAAACTGAAGACGTTCCATGCCTGACTTAATCTAGATGTCTCTAAATAGGGCCGGGCGGAGGTCTTATCTGCAGTATGACGTTTCCAAGAAGAGTCTGCACAACGCCATTAATTCATGTTGGACCTGATCCTAAATTCCGTGCCAATACTGGATCTCCAATTTTAAAATTGCTAAAATTATGTTCCTTTTTATATGGATAGAATCAGGTGACGACTTGACAGGACGGAGCAAATCGAATCGACTGCGCATTGAACGACCAAACATGGCACAGGTGGATGAAATACCATTCCCCATGAAAGGCGCTTTTCTGTAATGGAATATGTATGTAATGGACCTGTCTTTTAATCAACCATCCGTGATTTTTTTAAGACCGTACTAACGTATGAAAGACCATTACTTATCATAAAAGATTCGAATTCTGCACTTGAAAATCTTGTGCCATTTTCGCTGACTACAGTTCGAGGATGACCAAAACGAGGAAACAAGGAACGTGGAGCCGAAATGGTATTAGCTGAGGAAATACTAGAGCCTGGTAGAACTTCCTACCAATTTAATCCGGTATTCATAACAATAAGCAAAGTACGGCCTTCAATAGGATTCAAATGATCAATGTGAATTTTCTCCCAAGATTCCCTTGTAAAAGGCCGGGTGATATCACTGAATGAGGCACAGACGCCTGGAGCTGACGGGCTGAACAATTTTTGACACGACCCTCTATATGCTTATCAATATTAAGCCACCAAACTGTAGATTGAGCTATACTTTTAAGAGCAGTCACCCCTTGACTCCCATCATGAAGTTCATCGAGGACGTATCTCCGAAACGTTGGCGGAATGTAAGCTCCTGAGCCCCGAAATACAAAATTATCTTCTACTGACAGTTTTCCTTACACAACCAAAATTGGCGGAAGTCGTTTGGCATAGATTTAGGCCAACAATTTAGAACGTAACGTCAAACCTTTGACAATTCGGTAGAGGCATTAATCTCTCGATTGGTATGAGAGGTAAGAGGAGTGTCATCTAAAACTGAATAAATGGACCAATTTCTGAGGCTGTCATTAATCTGCAGTGGTTGATGGAACTGGAAGACGGATACAAGCATCAGCACTAGCATCAGAAATTTCCTTACGATAACTGATTTTATAGTCATAGGCTGAAAAAATAAAAGTCCATCGCTGAATGAGTGCAAAAGTCTAGTTTAGTTGTATTTATTGAGCTCTTCTATACTTGACGGTTATAATTAAACTTGACCTATTTCGAGCACACTGAATCATGAACCGTTTAGCGGTTTGATACCAAAATTTGTATATAGACTATGTGAAGAATACGGAAAAGGAATCTGCCAACTGATCCATTGGGATGCTTTCACGTGCGGCATAATGGAATTCTTGGATTCTGCTAACATAGCAACACTTCCACAATAAACCAAATTCTTTAAATGATCCCACAACTAGAAGTCACACGGAGTGAGATCCGATGAACGTGTGCAAGGAATTAGTAAATGAGCGATGGATAAAACGCTCATCGGTGAAATGCTGGAGCCAAAGAGCTTTGACGGACCGTAAAACATGCCAGTGACTACCATCTTGAACGAAACTGGCAGATATAACCCACTGTTTTTTCTGTAGTTGCAGCAAAGTAAACGCCTGGAGAAACAGACAAACCCAAGGGCCGTCACCGAATATGTAACAGGGCCATGAACTTTTACAAGTGAATGATAGCGGCCACATTGAGCAACCTCCTTTGTATTATCCTGTACACGGTTGTCCGCCGCTTGCTTGCAACGTTACGCGCTGATTACATGTGTAAAATTATTTTTTTCCATTATATGCCTGCTGCGCCGGAGTACTGTTATTGCTCGCACAACGTTCATTTGAAATGTTTCGATGCAATAAATGTTAGTAAACATTAAAAATGTGATTTGTCTTGCGTGTTAGTCATTTCATGGGTTGCTTTTGCAGTATTGCGCTAAAAACCGGCCCTAGCGGACGTTTGTAAAGTAAGTTTTTTAGCATATTCCTTTATCGTACCTTCTGGTGTCTGTATACAAATTTCGGTGTCAATCAGCTGAACAGTTCAAGCTTCAAGGTGCTCTAAATAGGCAAAGTTTAATTATAACCACCCTGTATATATATATATATGGCCTGCAAAAGGGTTGCTGGTATCTAACTGGAAGGAGACCCACACGCTGAACGTATGTGACGATGTGTGGAACCGGCCAGGCCAGTAACCTAGTGTCCTACCCCGCCTTCAAGTGGTGCAGGCTGAGCTTTCTATTTATGTGGCAAATTAATATTTGCTGCACGGATAGAAAGGCGGAAGGGGAGGGCTAATTCACCAACCCGTCTAGCCAGCGTGGTGAAATTATGGCTAATTCCTCCATTATGTTGACACACCAGAAACCATGGCCCCTAGTCTCCAGGTGCTGGAGTGCTCCTGATCAAGGCAGCGGTCAGTGTGGCATGAAAGCAGGGGGTGCTAAGAATCACTGGAATGGCCCAGGCTGCCGTTTGTTATTGACCTTGGCTACGTTTAATGGACGATCCCTTGCTTCTGAAGCAAAACTTCAGGAATTGGAAGAAGAACTTGACAAGATCAAATGGGACATTGTAGGACTCAGTGAAGTTAGAAGAAAAGGTGAAGAGTTGGTGGAACTTAAAAGTGGACATTTGTTTTATTATAGAGGAACGGAAACTGGAAGAACAAGTGGTGTTGGCTTCTTAATCAACAAAAGAATTAAAGACTACCTTCTTGAAGTCGAAAGCACGTCAGATCGAGCAGCGAGGCTCGTTGTTCAACTAACCCAGCGATACCAACTTCAAATAGTACAGGTATATGCACCAACATCAAGCCATACCGACGAAGAGGTTGAAGAATTTTATGAAGAAATCAAAGAGTTACACACCAAAGGGAAACAACATATCAAGCTCATCATGGGGGATTTCAATGCAAGAATTGGACAACAGGAACAAGGAGAGACATCGGTTGGTAAATACGGATATGGGGAAAGGAATGAACGTGGCGATCAACTCATCGAATTTGCAGAAGCTGAAAATCTTAGCATCATGAATTCATTTTTTAAGAAGAAACCGCAAAGAAAATGGACATGGAAACACCCAAATGGGGGAACTAGTGAAATTGACTATATCCTGGCAAACAAGAAATCAATTATTGAAGATTGCAGCGTACTGAACAGATTTAATACTGGAAGTGATCATCGAATGGTGAGATGTAAAGTGCACTTAAATACTAAATTAGAACGACAGAAGCTCATTAGGAAACAAGTAAGTAAGAGGGTGGATTTAAAGAAATTAAAAGAAAATACCGAGGCATTCAAGTTGGAATTAAAAAATCGCTTTTCTGCACTGGAAGGACTTATTGATGAAAGTGATATCTCAGAAGCAAATGAAAACATTGTTAAGACAATAGTTGAAACTACACAATCACAGAAAAACTCGCTAAATATTCACGTTATCTTTTATGATTTTCACGGTCCTAAGAAACATATTCATTGAAATACATGTATAATATGGCGGGGCACTTGACCCCCTCCCTTCACTTTTTTTTTAGAACAGAGGCAAAATCGTATTTATGCTATATTTAACTCTTAGTTGTAAACATCACGGGAATCTACTTACGTTTTCAGTCACATCATAATCACACAATAACTTTCACACTAGCACTCCTTAGCAAAAAGTGTTACGTTGGGATCCATAGCAGGAGTTAAACGTCATCATTAATTTACTATTCCTTCTTTGTTTACGATTATAATCGTAACGCATTCGTCGAAGTACGACGTTTCTGCAATTTTTATACCACCCCCTAGGGAAAGGCCTAGAGGTATCGACAATAAAGTCCGTGGGCATGCGTAATGCATCGTTTTCGTGGCATTCATGTCTGGATATAGATGCTAGTCTACTGCTTTGGCTTTACTTCCATTTATAAGAAAAAGGGAACCACTCAGAACGAATTTCTTCCATCTGACCTTCGCAGAAGCAAAAGTCAGAGCGATCATCAATGGCATTTTGTACAACGAAGCACAGCCTGCCGTTTTCACGCTCAGGAAAAAACCCCTTCACTCGTCATCGTGGTTGGGATTGCTGCGAAGTTCGGTGAACGAACTCGCAAACCATACTATAGAAATGATCCTATGAAGTATGATCTTGAAGTGCAACGAATGGAAGAAGTATATGTATGTAAGGTTTAAACATGACTAACTACCGACTATTTTTTTTTGTTTATTTTATCATATTGTTAAATTAGTCTTTTTTTCTATATTCATTATTTTTTATATTAAAAAACAAGCTAAAAAACAAGCTAATTTTTTTAATATTTAGATTCTAAATACCAGTGATAGATGGCAGCATAAGACGTTAGCATTAGGCAATAACTGAAGAGAGCAAAAGACTACCTAAACAATACATGTGATAAAGCTATTTATGAAGCAAATATCAAAATAAAATATTTTTCAATGGTATTCGTAAATTGCAGATTGTTCCGTGGAATGTAGAACCGAATGGAAGTAGCAAATGCCAAAGTATTAATACAACTGGTTTTCCAGTAGCTGCGCCATCTCTCGGTTACAAAGTAAGATAAAAGAAATACATCAACAATAGTGACAGGCGATTGCGAGATGTTTTAGTCGATTGCCTCACTTATTCGAATTTCCCTAAACTTCTTGAGGTTTTTAAACTGGAGTCGATGCATCGCCTCATCGTGAGTAATTTAATGAGGAGTTCTCAATTCGTTGGTTTGTTATTGGAAGCTCAGAATTTTTTTTCCCAACCATGAGTTTTTTAAATAACGATCACAGCGTTTTAATGAAAGCACAATAACAATTAATTATGCAATGTTTCTTACGTGAATACACAGATTCAAATCTATTTACTATCGTTGATAGTGGATCCAAAAATCTTTCGAGATCGATTTCTATTTTTAGGTGTAGTAGCCGCTGCTTTTCATTTTATTTTCCATTATATAATCTCAGCTCAAGAGGGGCGAGTTGTCCCAGGCCCAGGATTCGCCAGTGCACTTTTGTAAATGTAAGTTAAAAAAAAAATATCACGTATGCACGGGAAACGTTGTAGTTTAAATATTTGTTCGTAGATGGCGCAACACAAAATATATTTTAAACCAATTTTAGGAAATAAAAGTTCTACTTCAATTTTTATTAAACTTCCCCTTTTTCGTAAGAAGACTAAAATAAAAATAGTTCATGTTCTTCTTATTCTTTCAAGTACACAACTGAAAACTTAATTTTAAAAACTTTCATAAACCTTGATTTAAGTATATTATTTATAGTACGTCGTGCCTCTAGATGGCGCGCAAAGCGAAGGCAATCTATTTTTTTTTCGTTGTTGTTGTTTCGAATAAATATTTTACCATATCTTATATCATACCTTTTTACCCATGGTAAGGAAAAATTATGTACGCTGATTTTTTGTTAATTTAAATGTGCAATACTAGATAACTGGTAGCGACGACAGGCGGACAGTGGCAGCAGGGCCGGTTATATACCGATTCGGCTGAATCAGGCCCCGTGCCTAGAGGGCCCCGCGCTTGAGAAGGATTTTTTTTTAATTGCAATTAAGACTATTTTTCGGCGGGTACAAAGAACCAAAATATCTGAATCGGGATTAATGTGATGTATATATTAATTTTGTAATACAAATATGAATATAGTATAGTAAAACCTTTGAATATCGGACACCTCAGGACTTGAGTATTTGTCTGATGATTGATGTGTCCGTTATTGGAAGGGATAAGAAGCACACACATATACGCAATAAACAGAGCTAGATAGTGGGAATTGGAAAGTGCCCGTTAAATAAAGGTGTTCGCTTTTCAAGGGTATCCGTTAAGGAAGTTATATATATGCGTGAAAATCGTTAGTCCCATAGTCGTTATAAACGATAACTTGTTAAAATTATAATGTAGTAATACACTTTAGAGTTTTATAAATTATTTTGATAGTAAAAAGTATTAAACTTTTTGGTTTCAAAATTAAATAAGAATATATTTAATTATAATTGATTATAATTAAGTATATTTTCATTTATATTATTTATGTATTTTTATAAATAAGTATTTAAGTGTATATTAAATTATATTTATAGCCACACTCTAATTGTATACATAGTACTTTTAGTTTTTTAATTTAAAAAATTGTAGAAAATGCGAGAGTTTATAGTTAATATAGAAAACAAATGCAATAAATAATATTTACTACATTATAACAATGATTTCTGAACAGTGCCGGTTTAAGAGGAAGGCCCTGAGCCGAAAAAAATAGAATGGGCACCTAAAGGATGTAGCCCTCGTGATACTCAATAAATAAATCACGATTTTTTTTTTCATTATCTCCAATATTTAGATTTAACAGTAATAAAAATTTATTATATATATGTATATACGTTAAAACAGCATCATAAATCAGAGGTATTCTTTCAGTTC
>QLNU02015003.1:59355088-59399236 GCA_006491805.2 Dysdera silvatica
TTGATGTCGACTGAAAGCGTATGTTTAATCGCCATTCCTCGATATTTAGTTGTCCTGCGGCCGGTGGTAACTGTAAATTTTAATCTTAACCAAGATATTTGGCTCGTTCATCTATGCGATAATCCGCCCCTGCTTCTATTGCTATTACCGGTAACTCACAGCTCAAATTTTAGGAAATCGATATTTTATTTGTTTTTAATATTCTTACTTTCACATTTTTCTTTTTTTTTCTTTCTCTTTTATGTTCCAACAAACGACATTTATGTCATGATAGACCCTAGTCAATCTTTTTACTGTGGTAATGATAGCTTTTTGCTATGTACATATATTTATATGAAATAATATATTAATAATAAATATATAAGATGATAATAATGGGAAAAAAATAACTTATCTGCTTACCATAGACAGGAAGTTCAAAAAGGAGGTTGTAAGCTCAATAGGGGTTACAGAGGTACAACTCACACATTCTTACGTTAAATATTCAAAATTTCTGTGCAATTGGGGGTTAAAACTCTCATCAACGACCCCTGCCTACGCCAGTGCTGCTGACTGTTCAATGGCCATGTTTCATCAAACAATGGATACGTCTGGACGGTATCTTGCAAGTTTAAAATTGCGTTTCTTTTACAAAGCCGAGCTAAGTAAGCGGGAAGTCTCTCCATTTTTGAATCTACCACAATTAACTGGAGTTTGTCTAGAGCATGTGAATCCTGGGAGTGACCTCAAAGGACTTCGAGAAGGCCATTCTGTTCTGAAATGAGGCACCCCTATCTAGTATATAATACACACGTGCACTCATTAGGGCCAGAGGGAAGAGATTGCTTTTTTCGATATGTGTGTTTACGAGGGTCCGGTGAAATGACTCGATTTGTTCATTAAAAAAATGATTTTAAATATAAATTTCTTTTCAAGCATATTTGCTTCTAACCTTTGGCCGCCCGTGTGCGTTGCGCACTTTGTACCCGTGCACACTCAGGCCCTGATTGGCCGATTAAAATAGATACGCATATGTGTGTTCACTTTCAAAGTTATATTGTCTAACAAATTCACAAATGTGCCATAATTGGCTTTAAAATCCGAGCAAAATATGGCGTTTACGAATAAAACCTTTATATCTATTGGTTAGCTTCAAAAACAGGAAAAAGTAGTACACCAAAACGTATGAGTTTAATAGCACAATTAATAAATAATTTAAGACGTGCTAATTACGCAATTATCATCACCAGTTTTTCCATTTTATCAAACTAGCGTGTTTCTCCCCTTTTGATAAAGACAACAAAACACGTTTTGTACGTTTGGACACAAATATCAAAATGCTCATAAAGCTATATCGAAAATTCATAAATAAAATTTTTAAAAAATTCCCAATTCAGTTTATGGTCTCAATCTGAATTAAATTACCAATGCCAACTCAGGTTTTATCCCACCCTTTTTCACAGTTTTCTCAAATAAGGCCAGGTGTTAACACTAAATTAAAGTTGTCTTCATCTTCAAATTTATAAATATGCAGCAAAATTATAAAAGAAATAAATCTGTAATAAACGATGTGTGATATACGTCACCCGTCTTGATTAGAACCATGTAACAAGCTATAGTTTTCTGCTCTCCTCCATTTCTTATCTAACTATTAGTTAAAATCTTTAATATCAAAATCTAGAATATATATATATCACTATAACATCAAAAATATCACACAGCGAATGTATTACCATAATTGTAATTGTGTTGAATAACATGAATTTATATATACAACACCGGAAGTTAGGTGGTTAATAAGTTTAGTTAAACATATAGCTGTATACACCCTTTGAATCTGAGAAGCAGAATGTGTGTCAAATATGGGGAGGAGAAAACCTTTTTTGGTGGCAGAATTACTTTATAAATTAATAATGAGCTGCTAGGTGATACGTTACTCAAATTTCAGTACACGCGTCCTGAAATACTCGTCCTCACATATGGCGAGAGTGTGCTTCTAAAACGTCATAATTAATATTTCATATCACTATGAATGTGAGATCATGTCTGCCTCGCTGGTGAAGTCACGCTGAGTCGTTTCGGACTTAATGAGTGCCCTTGTTGCTAGAGATGTCTGTTTGTTTTGAGACAATATCGCATAATTCTTCTGTCAAAATTCAAAAGATAAAAACCTCTAAAGCCACCGAAACTCAAATGCTGTCATGTGTGCTTTCTCTATGTTATCAAAGTTATTCAAACACGTATATTTATTTAATAATATCATCACTTTTCTACCTTGAAAGCACACGAAAATATAAGTATATTTAAGAGAATTTTGCTTTTTGAATTCGTCTGATAATGTTCCAATTGTGTTTAGGAGATTAATATTAAGACAAAAGTTGTCAACGTATTTTATAATATTCGTCAAGCACTTTTTATCAAATATTTATTTAAAAAAATAACGTATCTTTACAGCGTGAATTACGGGTAACTACTCCATTTCTGCACAAAAGTAAGGGTTTTGTCTGACGAAGAGTAAATATTATGTAATACTGAATATGCAATTGAAGATCAATTGTGTAAACTTTTAAATAATTTTGGTTTAAAATACGAAATTTACTTGGGAAGTGACATACAATTTTAATGTAAAAAATAAATACAAATTTCCACGAGTAAGTGATGAGGGACAATCGGAAAACGATAATGACATCAAAATGGAAATTTGAAAAGCTGAGTAGAAGAAAATCCGAAGCACTCTCTTAATCGCCTTGCTTCTTCCAATGACCAGCTTAACAAAATTTTAAAGCCGATTATATTCATTAACTTAAATTTCACCATAGCTGATTTAAATTTTGGGGGCTCAAGTAATTCTTTAAGGAGCAAAAAACATCACGCGCAAATTTTGTGTGCAACAAATGATGAAAAGTACAGTCGTCAAACATTCTTATAAGACGAATAAAGTATTGTGGAGGGAATTACTAGTTACCAATGATGCTGCTAGCGTACAATTATCCCTCTCTCTCTCTCTGCTAAATATATCTTCCATTGGCGCCCATACGAGTACTTCCAGGGGGAGCGAGAAACATTAACACTACTTCTAAGGGGCTGAGAAAAATTATTACCTCCTTCTCAAAGCTGTTTAGAATGTATACAATGTTACAAAATAATAATTACCGCTTAACAATTAGTTGTTTACAGGGTCAGTATCCTATAGAATCATAATTCATGGTGTGCTTGTATAGTCTTTGCAATGGCAATGGCATTAAAGGAGTATAAATCTTCTTCTGTAGGATAGTTTAAGAGGTGAAGGCCTGCAGCTACTGCAGGGCAGTCGAAAACATGATGTGGTGTAAGTTCCTCGTCGAGGCAGCTGCCACAGTTTTGATATTTTTTAGTCCCATCTGCAGAAATTTTCATGTTTTTATGATGTTTTGTTCTTAGTCTGATGAGAGTGGCGGCTGTCTTCCTGTCAATGTCAAGGTTAGTTATTTGATCATGGGCCTTAATTTTCAAGGGGGTGAATAGTCTTGACCTTGCAAAAGCATTTGCGTCTGCCAGCGAAATTGGGGTTGTTGTATTTTGGTTGAGATCTCTGGCACTTTTAGCCAAAGAATCAGCAATTTCGTTGAACTCAAGGTTCACATGGGCAGGAATCCATTGCATGAAGCATTTTTTCTGGAGACGGTGAAGTTGTCTAAGTTGTGCCAGGATATTCAAAATTAGACTTGAAGTACCTTTGCTGAGGGCTTGTAAGGCAGACCTGCAGTCGCTGAAAATGGTGATACCACTAAGCTGCTGCGAAGGTCCAAGATTGGTGTAAGTTTCGATAGCCGCAGAAATGGCTGTCAATTCTCCCGTGAAGTTAGACGCAATTTTTCCAGCGCCAACTGCAATCTCTCGTCTTTGATCATCAGGTAGAAGCAGTACCACTCCCGCACCACCGTTGGTGAAAGTGGAGTCTGAAGATCCATCTGTGAAAGCCCTGATGTGGTTGAGATCAGAAAGGGAATCGATAGTTCTCATCCCAAGTTCCTTGAGTTTATCATTGGAGTCTTTTTTCGAACAGGGTTCGATGAGTTCCAGGCATATTGTAGTGTTATCTGGAACAACTCCGATTACAGGGGTTTCCTTTCCGAAACAAACGTCATCGGGTTTGAGGTGAATTTTATCTCTGATGGCCCTGTCAAACAGAAGGGGAGATGATCTTTTAAGTCTAGATTTATTACTCTCCTAGGGTCTTACCATGAATTCAGCCCATTTCTCTCGTTTGCATTTATAGATTTCTTGTTCTACGTTGTGGCTTAGCTGTGCCAGCTCGCGTCGAAGTTCTTCTGTGTTCTTTGTTTTTAACTCTTCATTTACTTTGTCTCTCTTGGCGATCAATTTATCAATGTTGTGATCTTTCCAGAAGGGGACCCATGAGTCTTTCCTTTTTCCTCTCGGGATCGATAGACAAGCTGCTTTTCTTAGACTGGATCCAAACGTTCTCGTCATGGTATATATGTCTCCAGTAAGAGGATTATTAGTACAGGTATCTTCTAGGATTTTCTCGAAACTCACCCAGTCCGCCTTTCTGAAGTTCCAGGAGCATTTCCTTTGTTTGATTGATTCAACGTGAAAGTCAAGGGTTGTAATGATTGGCCTATGGTCACTGATTGCAGAGTTGAGAACTGTCCATTGTGCCCTGGATGCATTCAGGTAATCGATGTCTGTGATGTCAATTGCCGATTCAGTTCCATATGTTCTTGAGAGGTACGTATTATCTCCATTGTTGAGGGTTGTTAGTTCCAGGTCATCCAACATTTCTTCCACCTGAGATCCCTTCACATCCAAAGATGCAGAACCCCATGTTGGACTCTTTGCATTGAAATCACCCAAGACGATGGTGGAGTCTGTTGGTGTAAGACTTAACTTCTCTATTTTTGCGGTGTTGATGCTTGAATTGTCAGGATGGTACACGTTAGTGATGGTTATCGAATGGTCAGGAAGGTAGATAGCTGCAGCCTGCAATTCTGTGGAGCTGTTCTCAGGATCTCCTTCATCATCGACGATTTCCTTGAATTTGATCTCTGGTGTTTTAAAGAGCATAGCCAGTCCACCTCCAAATCCATCATTTCGGTCTTTCCTAACTGTTGTGTAGCCCTTGAGCTTGAAATTTCTTCCCTTGCCAAGTTTTGTCTCCTGCAAACATGCGATGTGAATGTTATTTTCACGTAGGAGACTCTGCAGTTCAGTCATTTTTCTCTGAGTTCCATTGATGTTTAATTGAAGAATATTGAGCGATGTCCTCGTAGCATACTTGTCAACAGGATCCCGGACTGCAGTTCCTGGCGCGTCGGCTGGCCCGGACGCGGTAGCATTATTCGCACACACATTTGAAATCATCATGAGGGTGAGGGGGTGCCAGAGCCTCCGAGGAGGTTGGACTTCTGCTTGTTGGTCCGCGGGAGGTATTTTATTTCCCTCCTACCACCCACAGGATAAACCAGTGGAGGCATCCCCTATCCGCCACCTGGGGCCGCGCCATGTAGGGGTTACAGGCTCCCCAATGGTTAACAATTAGTAATGAGCTAAAAAGTACCTTATTTTAAAATGTGACTGTACATTTTTTTAAAGTAAATGCATAGCAGAATCGGGCAAATCAAATTCCTGAACGGGTAGGAGGGGCTTGAGCCCCTCCCTGTCCCTTTATATGGGCGCCCATGATGTCTTCTTATATCTCAATCGCATAAAAAGAAATCACAATATCAAAGTGCAAGTTTAATTTAAAGTTGAAGTTTTCGGCTGTTCTCCACCCACAAACTAAATTAGCTATTAAATAGCTAAATTTATATAATCCTTTCGCTACACTCTAGCCAAACAGGTTAATTTTCTGGAAATCATTCCTCGGGAAAAAACTAAAAGTAACAAGTTTCTCGTATTTGGCGCCAGCCAGACACAGCTAGCTCTCTTATCATATTCACACGCTTGTTGACACTATCGTTCTTGCAATCCTGTTTGGAGTCTGGGATGTAGGGATATCATCGATCAACTAATCAATCTTCATCAAATACACAGGATGAATTAATCTCAACTAATAATCCTTAAGTTTAATACTGTAAAATAACCTTGCATGACGTTTAATTATAAATGTAACTTTATAACATATAGTAGCATATGAATGCGAAAACAGAATCAAATTAAAGTAATAACGAATCGTTTAAAATAATTCAAATTACATACTTTTGTTCATTGTTATTACATTTAGATGAATTGTTTTACATTGTTATTTGAGGTGGTCCTGCATTAGAAACCCCCTTTGTCTGGGGGCAGGTGACCCGGGTTCGATTTCTCACCGAGGAAAAACAAAAACAGTTCACGAATAAATATTCAATGTAGTTTAGGAGTTGGTTCACTAGGCCTTAAAAAGTACAGAAATACTGAAAATATATGTTCACTTCTCTACAATTACACAGCTATAACGCATTTTTCTATTGTGAAGTTAACCCGGTTTGGATTTCCAGTGGTATCACAGAAATCGTTTCTGCTTCGCATATCATAATGTATTTTTCCTTGGCAGCAGAAGTTCAAATCCTTCGAAATGCGATAGGCCAGGTTGCAGCATGTAGATTATGCACTCCGTACGTCGTAACAATATATACAAATAACCCATTTAAAGAAACGATGATAGTAATAATATTTTAATTATGGATTTTTTTTTGTAAAGTTGATTCTAACCATTAATACACAGCGCTCTATGAAATTTTCTCCCGAAGAAAGAATTTTTGCTACAAAAAAGCAACTTACCCATCTATTCCATTTTTCCTAGGTATTTTCTATTTCATTATATTTTTTTAACAACTTTATTTTGGGTGGTTAATGAATAATAATAATAGTACATACAATATTATATTATATCCTATTATTTGGTATGCAGTTGGCATTAATATGTCGATTAGATATACATCACATTTGTATATCGTTTTATATTTGTTACTAATATATATATATATATATATGCATAATTCGCACATAAACGGCGTTATCCTCGAAAAACTTTCTTAAAACTAAAAATATTCTGATTATCGCCTAACCCGCCAACATGTATGAATTGTGCTCCGCTAAAGATGATAATACAATTTTTAAATTAAAGCCGGTTCTGCAAAAACTTAAAGCAAACAAAAAAAATGGATACCACATTTTGTAAAATTAAAGATCATTTAAGGTATAACATTCGTCAAAATTTAAGATCAACCTTTAGCATATTACGCTACATAGAAAAACGTTTCTTAATTTACGTTTTGCCTCGAATTAACATTTTGGAAATTACGATGTCTATAAAATGGAAAATCCATTTTTTTTCTTCATCCTTTACAAAGAAGGTAAGAAACAAATTTTTGCATAGGGCATATTTCGGTATATAATTAGTTCCTATATTCTAAAAGAGGGTTAGATAATTGATTTCATATCTAGGATAATCTGCCTACATATAAAAAGGCTAATCAATCTAGATGTTCCTGATAAACATCGATAAGACATAAACTATTTATCTCCGCTTATTCCTTTTTTTATTTGGAAATAGAATAAAAATAAAGATTTCGTAAATGGTCTTCTTAGGGATGTCTGATGAATGACCGGATGGCATAAAGAGGTCCCAAGCTCCTCATAAAGCGTATATGGAGTTAATGATCATAGAAATTGTGTTAAATGCATTTTTTCACCAATTTAATTACAATTGACTACTTTGAATATATTTGAATTAGATAATAACTTGACCGACATTTTTTGATAGTTTAAGGATGACCGTTTAACATCTCCAACCAACCATCGATTATTTTTCTCCCTCTACCATTATCCAGCAATTATTTTAGGATGAACAATTCGTAAAAATTTAGTATAAATTTTTGTTTTCTGATCAAATATATGTTCCCGTTCCTGATAGAAATGCGGCAACTTCTAAAAAAAGTCCAATAAATCAATATTTTCTTCCTTCGTGCAAATTGATGGATCTCTAAGTGGCCAAAAGTAGATAAGGGGCTGCTCAGAAGAATATTATTTGAAAGAGCCAAGATAATCAATATCCATCTAAAAAGGTTACTTATTCTTTACTGAATTTCAAAATAACTTGAAATATATTTTTATTCATATTTCTTCCACTTGTTACTTTTCCGTGTCCATAGCTTTCGGCTTGTTTTTGTCATTTGTTTCTAAATTCTTTTTTCCATTTTTGTATAATGACACATTTTTTCGGTCCATTTGAACCAAAACCCTTATCGAATTCTCTCTGTGCAATAATTTAACGGCAGAAATTTTGTGTGGTATTTTAACATACAGCAATTTTCTAGTGACAACAGATACCTCAAATATTCAAGAAACAAACTATTATAGTTACTAAGGTCATTTAAAGGAAGAGCAAATTAACTGAAAATGAATGAATTCAGAATGAATTAAAATTTGTTTAAAATAGCGTTATATCTAAAAATTACCTTCATTTTTCACTTTTGCAAATTTCTCAATTGTCATGCCAATGTTTCTTTAACACATTGTCTTTCCGCGATTATTATTGGCATAAATACTACTTGTATTAAAACAATAAAATTATTATAAAATTGTAGTGCTTAATAGCAAAACCAATCCTACTTTAGATAAAGCGTTAAGATAAATGTCGGCGTGATGAACAATTTAGGATATTTCCAAAATGGAAACTTTAAATAATTTTAAGATTTAATGTAACCTTAAACAAGACAACAAAGAAAGAAAAACCTATGTCTTTTTAATTTTATAATAGCGTAATATTCATAAAGCATCTACGAAGATATTTATCAAGTGTGAGAAAAGTATTATTTCGGTAAACATATTCTGCATTCACTTCATATGGAGTTAATAAGAAATTAAAAAATGTGAACTTATGCTAAATTAATATGTATTACGAATGTGTATAAATGTGAAATTACTATGTAATATAATGTATAACGTGAAATTACTATGTAATATAAATGTGTATAAATGTGAAATTACTAAGGTAATATAAATGTGTATAAATGTGAAATTACTATGTAATATAAATGTGTATAAATGTGAAAATTACTTATGTAATATAAATGTATAATGTGAAATTACTATGTAATATAAATGTATAAATGTATTACTATGTAATATAAATGTGTATAAATGCGGAATTACTATGTATAAATGTGTATAAATGTGAAATTACTATGTAATATAAATGTGTATAAATGAAATTACTATGTAATATAAATGTATAAATGTGAAATTACTATGTAATATAAATGTGTATAAAATGTGAAATTACTACGTAATATAAATGTGTATAAATGGAGATTATCATGTAATATAAATGTGTATAAATGTGAATGTACTATGTAATTCAATATGTACGTTTCAATATCGATTAAATACAGCATATGCGAAAATAATTTTTAAGAGAAAAAAACAACAGAAAAAAGACAATCTCAAAACATTTATGCAAAGTTTTCTTCCTTCAGTTTAAAGATCAAATTTCAGAATGTGAATTATATGTGAAATTTTAATTATTGTTCAAGATTAAATATGAAATATTAGTACTATTAATTATAAAATATAGGATATAATGTTAATTCCCAGTTATTTACCTACAACTGCATCTAAAAATAGCCAGAACATGTGACCATTTACCACTACTACTGCTATGGTTGATATATATTTCAATTATGGCGATAATGACCAGATTTGAAAGTGCCTCTTTTCAACAAACGCCTACGTTTCTAGACTACAGTGTATGTTTATGAAACAGATCTACATTTAGGCGAGATAATTGGAGAAGTTATATTAGAGAACAACTTGCTTACAACTGTTCGGATGGCTATTTACTCTCTTTATCAGAAAACGACGTCTCTTGTTTATGTCATTCATGTGGACTGAAGCTGTCATTACTTTGATTAGGAATCCGTGTGTGTTGGCGAGAGATTATGCGATTTGGTAATGTTGATTCTAGTCGTATGGTAATTCCGAGTGAGAGAGATTAAATTCTTTAGCCCATGATCACCAACTGCAGTATCAGTATGAGAAGAGATACCAATTATTTGGAAGTTAAGATTAAATATTAAGTTCAAGTTTTCGATTATTTCTGCACCAGAGAACACAAATAGGCATCCGGATGAAATCAGCATGTTATTTACTAAAAAGGCTAAATAACGAAACGGATTTGCAAGAAGCAGGTTCCAAAGAAACAAGTTATAACCTATTTTATACGTAGGTTTCAACAGAGAAAAAAGGCTTAAAGGAAACCTATTATTTTTTAGAGTTGGAAAAAGTTAAAAAAAGGAAGAATTCTTTCCGAAATTGATCAATAAATGGTCTATTTCTGGAAATACACAGAACAAACAAAAGGCCTCTTCATGTCAAACCGTTTTAAACCCTCGTATTTTCGTTTCCTTTACCCACCCTATTTAGGGAGAGGAGGAAGATTTCCTCTTAACTTTAGGAATAATATTTCTTTTGATTCCCAAAGAAGATGCTTTGTGATATAAAGTACATATTTCGCAAAGAAAAATAAAATGAAAAATTTAAAAAGCACCAGCTTTCATGCTTTTAGAAAAATTTCCGCAGCAGCTTAAAACAAAGGGAAACACGCAATATTATAAACAAATCAAAACAACATTTCTCCCTCCCTTTCTTTGTTCTGCAGAATCTAATCTTCTAAAAATAGATATGCTACAAATCCGAACTTATTTCGTTCAGCTTTTCCCTTTTTATACCTAAGCAATATGGAAAAGGAAACTCAGAATCCGAAATAGAAAAAAATGGCAATCACAAATTTTAAGATAATATAAACTCATGTTTGTAAAAATTGCAATACCATGAAGGAATCATGTGATTGAGCTGAAACTTTCAGGAAATGCAAATTAGGGTATGCTATTCAAATGATTAGAATTTCAGAGTCATCACGCATGCGTGGGCTGAGCAGCGCCCTCTGAACTGCTGATGGATCCGTATAAATAGAGGGCTGTAGCGGGGCGTGTATGGTTATCTGCTAGTGGTAAACGTTACATGAGACGTCACTATGCCTCTACGACGAAAGAGGGCGACATTTCAGCAAGTTACGGAGTTTGAACGGGGACGAATGATCGGCCTTCGTGAAGGAGGGTTTTCTTATCGTGCAATAGCAGCTCGTATGGGGCGTAACAGCAGCACAGTGATGCGAGTGTGGAAGCAGTGGGTTCAAGAGAACCAGACAACTCGGAAATCCAGAAGTGGACGCCGAAAGGTGACGTCAGCACGGGATGATAGACACCTGGTCCGCATGGCGGTGACGGACCGTTTTGCTTCATCTGGACAGTTGGCAGAACGTTGGTGCACTGCTACAGGTGTATCATTGTGTGCTTCATCAATTCGTCGGCGTCTACTGCACCGTGGACTGCGTGCAAGAGTTCCTTTATACAGGATCCTCCTGACGAAAAACTATCGGCGCCTGCGGCTACAATGGGCTCATGGACATAGAGACTGGCGTGCTGATTGGCAACAAGTGGTGTTTTCTGATGAATCCCGCTTTAATTTGGGGTACAGTGATGGCCGCATCCGTGTTAGACGCTATACCGGTGAACGCCACCTTCCGGAGTGCGTTATCCAACGTCATAGTGGACGAACCCCCAGCGTTATGGTCTGGGGTGCTGTTGCGTATCATGGACGATCTCAGCTGCTACGAATTGTGGGTAATCAATTCGTCAGCGTCTGCTGCACCGTGGACTGCGTGCAAGAGTTCCTTTATACAGGATCCCCTGACGCAAAACCATCCGCGCCTGCGGCTACAATGGGCTCATGGACATAGAGACTGGCGTTGATTGGCAACAAGTGGTGTTTTCTGACGAATCCCACTTTAATTTGGGGTACAATGATGGCCGCATCCGTGTTAGACGCTATACCGGTGAACGTCACCTCCTGGAGTGCATTATCCAAGGTTATAGTGGACGAACCCGCAGCGTTATGGTTTGGGATGCGATTGCGTACCATGGACGATTTCAGGTGCTACAAATTGGCCAAAAAAAAAATTTTTTTTTCGAAATCGATCTTGGCATAGCACGGAAAAGTTGCCTAATGGGTCAGTTAGAACACACAAAAAATTACGTCCATTTTGCTTAATATCTAGGTGCGCCCCTCTGTCATTGAAAAAGTCCAAAAAGGACGAAAAATGCGCTTTGAAGCCATTTCTTGGGAAATTACTTTTTTTTTAAATTATTTTTAAAAACCGGCATTGGCACAGCACGTAACAGTTGCCTAATGGGTCAGTTAGAACACACAAAAAATGTTGTCCATTATACTCCATATATATCCAGCCGTGCCCCTGTTGTATTAAAATGTGCATAAATGTCGCAAAATCGTAACAAATTGGACGTCTCCCTTACAGAGTACCTAATAAATAGGTTTACCTTCACAGCTGATAACTAAATTAATCTAATTATTATTCATATTTCAAGAAAAAAGTTTAAAATGGTAAAAAAATACTTAATTTTTAAGGCAATTAAATTTAGAAATTTAAAAATAGTTAATAAAATGCCGAGTTTACCATGATAAAACTGCGGACATGAACACGGTTATTAAAATTTAATTATAAATGAAAAGTTTCATCATTTAATATTTTTGTCATCCCATTCCCTTCTTTATCACACTCTCATCTAAAACAGTAAAATTTCCCTCAACACCAGTCGGCGCTCTAAAACTTTCGTTATCTACCAAGGTCACTAATATTTTTAGAATTAAGATAAAAGGTGCCTGGGTGTTCATCAAAATACAAGCTTTTAATGGGTGTCTGTTTCAGTGCCTCTAACTCGTTTTCTCCGATTTGTTTCTTGCCCTTTTTACTCCCCTTCTGATCTTGTTCTTATCAACTACATTCGTTGGGTTCTCCGGTGAAACTAGACGAAAATCAACAAGGACTGCTGTAGTAATTTCGGTGACGGTTCTACTTGAGACGACAGTTAAATCTGCGGCCAATGCAGTTCGAGACACGCGAACCCTCATTTAACTTGATGATGATGGCCTCACTTGTTCATTCGTGCTTTTCCTTAAGGGATAGGTCCACTGGAAGCCCCTCTTTGCATCCATTGATTCAAGTTCGGTGTCATCGCTTTTCCCTTCGGTTGATGACTCCTCCTCTTCCAAAGTGTCTTGACACTCGGCAATTTTTTTCCGGATTTCCCTTTGAAATACACTTGTACGTGGCAGCGATATGTCCTTTTTATCTGGAAAAATACATCTATTGGTTTTTCTGTGTAATCTTTCCTCCCATTTTTGCAATGTCTGTGTTGTTGCGCTATCAACATTTCCGATTATCATCTTTCTTACAGTCTCTTTGATCATTCAAAAATTGCCATTCCCTTTCGGGAACTTTGAGTTTTTTTTCGCAGGTACACAAAGCTAGATCACGGCACTTGCAAGTAGAAATGTTGAATAATATCCCAGAGTCTGTTTTAAATTTCTGTACGTTTGAATTCAAAAACGGAGTACATCTACCCTTTATAGACCTCAAGACAGTCTTGAATTTATGGTTGTAAGATAAAATCATGGCAATTACGCGGTTTACAGATACGACAGGAGTAGACGTACGTACCCAAATGTCGATAATTTTCTTGGGAACTGCATTCGCCACGCTTCCAGAAGAAGGTTCCTTACTTAATTCTCCCTTTATTTGCAGTCTGGTGCTCTGATAACATCTCATTACATCTTCATAAGTGGGGAGGAGAATTGCATCGGGGGAAATAAATCTCTTCCTGCCCCAAATAACGGGCAGCTCGTAGTTGCTCTTGTTTTCTTTGTAACTCCTTGTTCCTCCATTACCCTCTCAAATCAGAAAACAACGTTGAAAATCAACACTCAGGCACTGGCGAGGAAGTTTGTCTTATTTTAATTCTAAAAATATTAGTGACCTTGGTAGATAACGAAAGTTTCAGAGCGCCCACTGGTGTTGAGGGAAATATTACTCTTTTAACAAAAAGTATGATAAAGGAGGGAATGGGATGAAAAAAAAAACTAAACTATTAAACTATTCCTTTATAATTAAATTTTGATAACCGTTGTCATGTCCTCAGTTTCATCATGCTAAGTTTGGAATTTTATGGACCATTTTTAAATTTCTGAATTTAATTGCCCCAAAAATTAAGTATTTTTTTACCATTTTCAACTTTCTCTTGAAAGTTGAATAATAACTAGATTAATTTAATTAGCAGATATAGTTGTGAAGGTAAACTAATTTATTATGTAATCCGTAAGGGGTACGTCCAATCTGTTACGATTTTGCGACATTTATGCACATATTGAAGGCAAGAGGGACACGGCTAGATATTGAGCAAAATGGACAAAATTTTTTGTGTGTTCTAACCAATCCATTAGGCAACCATTCTGTGCTATGCCAATGCCGGTTTTTAAAAATAATTTTCCAAAAAATGGCTTCAAAGTGCATTTTTCATCTTTATTGGACTTTCGCACTTTTCAATACCAGAGGGGCGCGGCTAGATTTTGAGCAAAATTGACGAAAGTTTTTGTGTGTTCCAACCGACGCATTACGCAACTTTTCCGCTCTATGCCAGGATCGATTTAAAAAAAAAAGTTTTTCAGCCCACCCTAGTGTATATATTGGATGCTGGGCAGTTTCGAGAGTTAATTTAAACTTCAAAGAGGGCTATAACACTTTAAGGAACATGAAATATTACCTTTATCCTGTGTAACAAATGATTGAAGAATATTCATCAACTTCTCTTCACCGTGGACGGAAGTATCACATTAAGATTTAAGGGCAAGTTCGTTTATCGTCAATTCAACGTATGAACAAAACCAAGATTTGAAATGTTTTTCTTGTAATGTACCTCTTTAATTTCTGTCTATTGAATCACGTTCAATCTAATCTCAATTTGCAAACTCTTTCCTCATATTTTGAATAATTTGTAAAAGTTATTGTGGGTTAATTGGTTTACTTTATGACTAAAATAATTTAATTTATTGACCAATTTTTATAATAGCATTTTATTTAATAATTCTCTTATTCGCAAGCATAGAATAGGAAAAAAGATTAGATTCCTAAGTACGTCAATTGAGTAACAGGCTAATGGAATAATTGTCATACCAGTTTTGGAAATAAATAAAATGGTAGATCTATATTTATTGAAATAAAAATCCTCAGCTAAATGCGAAATTTCAGCGTGGTAATAAAATTACTTATGAATGGTATAAATACTGTCGGCACCGTAATTAAAATGACGGTGCTCCGAACTATCTTCAGCTAGCTCTAAAAATCGAAATAACACCCAATATTAAATACAGATCAATCGGCACATGCGAGAAAAGATTCCATGAAAAAAAAGTGCAGTTTCACAATGGACTTTCACAATTCTACGATGGAGGAAAATGCAGCTTTGTTTTAGTCTGCGTTACTGGGATTTAACGTCCAACGCAGGTAAAAGCTTTAATGAGAATGCCCGACAACATATATTACAATTTCGTCACTAATTCAGGGTATAAATGAATGGTAAAAAAGTTCTAAATGGCATTCTGATTACAGGTTCTGCTCATTAGGCGTCTTTTATTTACGAAGATTTTTACCTTCATCAGCCGGTCTTTGTGAGTTTAGAAACAGTCCGAACTTACATAACCAAAATTTTCTGAAAATGTCGTCTTTTTTTCCTTAAAGACACAAGTTTTACTATGCAAGATGAAACCACTAGCCGTAAAATTTAAAAACAAATCGCGAATTGTATAAAAAGCGGCAAAAGAACTGTTGGTGTATTGTTTATATGAGCATTGGGTGATTGATGGATTAAAATGAGCCCCTAAATAAACAATGTGTCGCTTGTAAGATATTATTACCCTTCACAGGGATAACACAATTGCCAAATAATGGTCAACACAGAAAAGCCTCCGGGGCGAGATTTTTGTGAGTTTTTCGTGGGGGAATTTATTATACAATAATTTTTGCCACCCACGTATATATAGCTCAAACTAGAGCTTTTTTGTTTTTGGAGAAAAAGAGACGCTTTCCCCGTCCTGGATTCGAACCATGGTCCCTCCGTTTAGCCCGTAGTGTCTTGGCATGTTAGATGAACGAGGGCAGGAAACAACGCTCTCCAAAAGCAAAAAAAGCTCTAGTTTGGGCTGTATATACGTGGCCAGCAAAACAAAAATATTGTATAACATGACGCTTCCACCCACAGGATTACCAGAAGAATTTAAATATATATACGGGGTGTTCGGAAAATTTCTAGCTAAATTATGAATAGTGGTAGGGGGAAACAAAATAAACATTTATTTTTGCAGAATATGTGTTCGAAAAGTCCACGCGATGATGACGGAGAAAAACTTGAAAGGTAAAATTAAAGTCAGGCCAAATAAAATGTAACAAAACTTTTAATGAATGCTGTTTCTTAAACCAAATGCTCAAAAGTTCAACCACCAACACGAACAAATGTTTCACATCGTTGGAGTAAGAATTGCCTTACACTTTCAAAAATCTCTGTCATGTCCCGAACAATTCTTACAGCAACAGACCATCAGGGGACCAGATGTTACTCAGAGTCAAGAGAGATATCGTACATGATGCTCTTTATATGTTCCCATCAGGAGAAATTAAAATGTGGTAAATTTGGTGAGCGTAGTTGCCAAGAAAGATGTCTATCTCTACAATCAAGTGGTTTTCACAACACCTTTTCAGAAAATTTGGCACAGCCTCTGAAGAGCTTGTCCGTTTCCATTCGTAGCCCCATACATCAGATGTACGAGATTTGAATTCATATAGCGATGCATGCCGTTGGAAATCCCAGCCACGAATGATATCATACGCCTCTGCAAGATGTTGCCAACTGACCTAAACTGCTTCCTCTACCACGCGAACGAGGCATATCCAAACACATATTCTATGAGTAAAATTTGCATTTTAGTTGTCTCTACCACCATTCAAAATTTGGTCAAATAATATTTTACGAGCAGCTTCTCTCTGTCTATCTGTCTGTCTGTCTGCATGCATCTATCCATTTGTCTGCGTGTACATGCAGGCAAGGGCACGTTAGCGCCCGCGCCCTAATTTAATCTTTTCTAGTGAAATTTCAAGTTTCATAGGTGTAGCTGTTTAACGTTGTAAATTACCAGTAATTTAAAAGAAAGAATAGAGCAGAAATTAAGACGCTTTTTATTTGTTATACCTGTGCATATCCGAGTATTTCGAAAGCGTGTGGATGTGACTATTATCTATACGCATATTGATTAAACAGAAAGGTAGGGTCCCAAAGGCCGAAATTATAACTTTTAAAGTGTACGATGCTTTTTACCTCGACTATAGCATTCTATCCGTCATAAAACATCACATACATGTTATCATTTACGGGCTACTTTCTATTAGCGGAAAACAGTAATTACCTAGTCGCCGATCAAACACAAATCGTAAATCAATCATCTGGCAGATACATCAGCTTTTATTTTGGCAATTTCCAAAATACAACAAGGAAATTCTCAACAACGGTTATGCGGCCTCTTACAAGAATATCTTCTAAACAATATCGGGTTATCGTAGCCTGGAGGCCCTCCAAGAGGAAAAGCTGAAATAAGTAATAAATTCTCTTGAAACTCCCGAAAGGTAATAATGTCTTAACAAAATAATGCGAGTAATCAATAAGTTAAACAAATTTCCTAACCTGGGCCTCCAAACCCATTGCCAATCGAACAGGTGCTAAGAACTCAGTAATAAAGGTTAATCCGTCCACTAACTTAGGCAAAATAGCCCACAGCAGATACCTAAAACTATACTATGTATCTTCCTACGTTAAAAATTAGTTATACTTATCTACAACCGTTTACGCTAAATTAGGACCAAGCTATTCAATTTTAAGGTTAACCGAAAATCGCATACACTAATTCTGTATAATTTCTACGTTTGTATTAAAATACCAATTTAAAACATATTACACAATAACTAAGAACTAGGAAAGCCCGAATAGCTCACCCGAAACCCCACTTAACAAAGTTAATAAACGAAGTACTTATGGTTGCAACGTGGCCCAGTCAGTCCTGACTTCAGTATCGACACACTTCGTAGGACAGTCCAACCGGTACGCATACAGTTACTTCCTTAGGGCACAAGCAGCCACCAGTCCTTCACTATGAGAGGAAATTAGAGGAAACGTTGACTACGCCATCATCGACTTACTTCCCCAACAGAACGAAGTTCGGCAGAATCTTTACAATTGGCTTTCCACGAACAGCCATGAAATAAATAGCACATACTTCAAAAGAAACCAGGCCATACTCTTCTAGGCATACATTAGGACCAGGAACAATTAACTTGCAACTAAATTGACGAGTGCTTACGGAGTTCCGATACCTTTCACGCAACCAGAGCTCTCCTAGCCCACGACTGGAACCAGCCAGACGAAGCGAAGCTAAGCAAAACAAAAACAAGCGAAAAGCGAAACGACTCGCATGTCGAAGCAGCAGTAGTCGTAGCAAAGGCGCAAGCACGAGTTTTATACCCTTATATGACGTCAATATTATGACGATTGCTAACTTTGGACTTCCCAGGAGGGCGAAGTACCTCCGTTCTTATTTGCATCCTATACAAATGCATTCAAAGTTCTCAGTTGGATACTTATCTGACAACTAATGACAAATTACCATTACAAGTGCAGAGAACTTTCAAATAACTTGATAAATTTTGATCATAATAAAGATATTCAAATATTGAAATATTCAAAATTTTCGGATATAAAACTGAAATTAAAATAAGGATTTAATATAAATGATATTATATTCCTACAAGGTACCTAATCCGGCACTAGCTTTTACTCCTTCCTCTTAGCATGTCCTTCTAATTGACAATAATAGAACCCTGGTTCGAATCCAGGATGGGGAAAGCGTCTCTTTTTCTCCAAAACGAATAAAGCTCTAGTTTGAGCTATAATCTATACGTGGGTGGCAGAAATTATTGTATAATAATAGAGTAACTTTATTTTCACCATAAGGGAAGAAAAGACGACAGTCCTACTTACAGTTTCGAAGTTATTAGGGAAAGTTCAAGTATTACGTAAGCACCTTGGGCTTATTTTTCCTATGTTGGTCAATGTTAATTTTTGCTTATCCGGAGGGAGGGGGGATTGAAATGGCCAAAATATTGCTTACGTAATACTTTAAATCTCACTTAACTCCGGCGCAAGGTTGAGATACCATCTCGAGATTAAAAGAATTACACTTAATGTTACCTACCAAAACTCGCGAACAAATTCTATGAGATATTTATTTGTTCCCAAAGCTAGTGCCACCTGAAATAAATAATTTATGTACATGTCCTTTATAGTTTTGGTGCTCCGTATGACGTTTAAATCAATCCTAAATACATTTTGAAAAGACAAAAAATTTGGTTTATTTACTTTATATTGATTAAATTCGAACTTATTTTATTTCTTGTTCGTATGCATAAAACAAAGAGAGAAATATGCTGTGATATATGAACTATAAAGGAGTAATGACAAGGTGACCTCTAACAAAAAATAATAGCATTAAGACTGCATGTCGCTTTCAGCTAGAAAACAATTTCTACCACTATTTACCAATTTCAATATTAGCAAGTGGATTATTGACAGGTGCTTTTAACTATATCCGACTATTAGTTCACACGCATGATCTTGAGAAGTGACAACAAATCAACAATTTGTTCTGTATCTCATTAGCCACTAACCAAACAATAATCCGTCTCCATGGTTTTCGGTAGCGACCTCAAACTATAAATAAGAAATAAATTATTTAGCAACTAAAAAAGTGACGTATCTATTTATTTTTATTTTCAAAGTAGCTCTCTCTGTCTGGTTTCTTTAATTTATTCTTAAAGAATTTCTAAAAAGTATATAAAAAATCATATATATATAAAATACCAGCGAAGTCAATGCCATATCTCCATGCGTATTTAGGATATTTTAGTTAATAGTGGGAAGGGATATCAGAATGAAGGGAATAATATATTGCGAGGAAGATTGAAGTGAGAATATTTTTGGGAAATATATAATAATTTGTGTGAAAGCAAAATGATAGATCAAAAATAAAATTAATTCAGAGAATTGAACGAATAAGATTAAATGTGTCTGTTTAAACGGCCAGGCATCAAAACTGTATAGATTTACTTATGGCTGAAAACTGAATATAAAATCATTTCCAGCGCTATAATCCCTGCAGGACTTGAGACTCCCTAAAGATCGTTGCCCATTTTCATCTATCCAAGGCCTTTCTTTGTCATTTTCCCACTCCCATTCTTCGCAGATCTTCTTCCATTTCATCAAGCCACCTTGTTCTAGGACGTCCCATTTTTCTTCTTCCTACTGCATTGGCTTTCATGATTTTCTTAGCCATGCTAGATTATTCCATCCTTTCTACATGTCCGAGCCACCTAAGCCTTCTTTTCCTTATTTCTTTCACCAACTATGGGTCTCCATATAAATGGTATGTTTCTCTGTGTTTCCTAATTCTCTATACTCCATTTCAATAATTGCCCCGAATATTTTCCGGAGTACTTTCTTCTCCCATATTCTCAGCAATTCTTTGCTTCTAGCTGTTGATGTCGATGTCTCTGCTCCGTATGGAAATACAGGTTTAATTATTGTTTTATAAATGAAATGTGAAACTGCCTAATGAATATTTGGCGCAAGATATATTATTCCGGTAAATGAGAACTTGATGACGGAGATCCTGGGTAAAAAACGAGCATTTAATTTTTTTTTAATCATTTTATTCTAGGCTGTTTATTATACGTAATTTTTTATACATTTATGTTTCACAACGGGTCTAATTTTCTGCTCTCATTGAGAAGGTTAATTTGGACATTATGAAGTACCTTCATTGGTTTCGCAGGAATAAATTAATAGTTAATTTTTCCAAAACCTTTACAATTTAATTTAGTCGTTATAAGAAAATATTACCCCCACCCTTGCCTTACGTTAGTACAGACAGTAAATGCTATCCAGTTCAGGATAGCATCAAATTATTGGGTTCGTAGCAACGTGAAGTGGAATTATTGTATTAAGGACATTTGTAGGAAAATAAATAGAAATTTGGGTCTGATTTTCAGATTTCCTTATTCCTTGACGGTCAGGTTGTTTAAGGCAGTGGTTCACAACCATTTTCACATCACGGCACACCTCACAAGCGTAAATAATTTCACGGCACCTTATAAGCGTAAATAATTTCACAGCACACCTCAAAGCGTAAATAATTTCACGACACACTTTAAAGGAACAGTTTTCTATTAAAATAAATGATTTCTTCAATTTCATACTATGGGTTTAAATGATAAGAAATTTATTTCGACTATTTTTGCCTTATAATACATAAGCATTCCAGATAGACATTGGTTTCAGACAAGTCTTCTTATTCAGTCATACGCACGATATAAACGGAACAAATGAAGTCAAAATACTTAATCCATGCATCTTCTCAGCGATTGATATTTGGCATAGTTTTATAGCGCATCTATGAAATAAATGGTTAGATTTGACGGAGTTAAACACTGATTAAATTTTTAGGATATTTATTTTATAAAATGATGTGAAAATACACAAGAAAAATTAATTATACACAAAAGAATTACTGACTATGTATAAATATGTTAATAATAATTCTTTCGGGTTGAGTTGGCTTTCACACGTGTGTAGCTAGAAAAAAGCAAAAACAAAGCGGAAAGGGAACAACTCGGTGGCCCAGACCTCAAGTACCTTCGCCTCATAATCAGGACTCTGCCGTTAAATTTTTCACGGCACACTTCCAGTAATTTCGCGCCACACCGGTTTATAAGCGCTGGCTTAAGCTACTCCACAATGCTCTCATTATCTCTGATATATATTTATTTTTTTTCTAATTTGGGGCAATCTCTTTCATTAATTTAAATCGTCGTTTTTCAACCCGAAAAGATTTATTATACTTTCGTCAGGATAATGTATTCTAAATTCAACTTTATAAGCTCAATTAAATATTCTTCCTATCAATAAGTTGTTATAATTTAAATTTGGTATATTTATGTTCAACTATGTTAAACTTGGCCTGAACAGGGAAATTTATTAGCCTTACAAACCAAATCCACCTACAATACCCGTAATTCCAGCAACCTAGACATACATGTCTAGACATGACAACCTAGACATGGTGCTCTTACTAATTTCTTGTACCATGGAATTACAGTTATGGGTAACAAGCTATGGAATTCTTTTCCAACTAATTTAAAAAAAAAAAAAGTAGTTTAACTCTGTTCAAGTCAAAACTAAAAAAAAAACATATTTTGGCTGGTTTATTGTGCTCCAGTGTTTATGCTACTTCTCTTAATTCAATATTTTGCAATGTTTTATTGGCTTTACGTCCATCTACATATATTCTTTTTGTCATTATTGTATCATCAATATATTGTCTCATTCATATTCATCTGTATGTAACAGTTTGCTATTACTATGTCATCAACACTTTGTGTCATTCCTGTGTGTATCTGTATTTACCGCTTTGTCATTCTTGGAGATGAAAACTGCATCAGGCACATTTATTCCTTTATTTTCATCACCGTCTTGGCATCGTCCTTGCTGTGTTATTATTTGTATTGCATTTTCTTTTCTTTTTTTTGCTTGAATGCTGCCGAAGAAATAAATTGAATTTTGAAGACAACACTGTATTTTTCTTTAAATCTGGTGTATGGCAATCTCCACTATATCAAACCATACGTAACGGAACTAAAATATTCTATTAGACACGAATATACAGGATTATTACTTCCTAATCTGCAATTAAAATCGATACATACACATACACACAATCGATTCTAGTTTTTGTGAGGTCTGCAGTGGTACTCTGCTTCAACAAGTTCGTCAGCATGTTGCTAATCTTGGTTCGATTTCCGAAGATTAAAAAAAGCTTGCTGAATAATGACTTATTATGGTCAGGGCTTGGATTCGTAGGCCTCATTACGTTCACTTTTCTTTAATAGATAGAGATTCATTACACTATGCGGGCGTAATAGTAACCCATTTGCCTGTTGCGCCACTAGCCTTGGTCCGAGCACATAATGATGATGTAAAACGCATTATACTTCTGCCAACTGAAGTATGGTTCTTCTGAAAGTAGAGACTCGATATCCTTGGGAATCTATAAATCCAGGTGTATCATGACTTGTGCTGTCCTTGCGCCATAAATAACACAAATATATCGCCAATGTGAGCAATGATTAACAAACGAATTTATTTATGTTAAAAGTAGCTCAGAAAATTCAGAAAGAATATAGGAGCATATTACTATAAAATGCAAAAGACAATTCATATTAAAAATAATTCAATGCAATCGTGTTCGAACCAGAAGAGATAACGAGGTATGTATGTCCTGCAGTTGAGTATAATTTCATGAAGAAACTTTTATTCATCGGACTAAAATTTATTTATTTGCAGTTTTATGAAGGTAGATTTTCTAGTTACGTTTCCATAAATTACAATAACGAATTACAAATATGGGTAACATATAGGATATGGATAATCTTTACTTTCTACGGAACTTTTCTCTTGCTGGATAACTTCACCCCAGAATCAAATTAATGTAAACTGAGAGTCCCAGAAATGGGAAAATAAACGTATTTGCTTGATCCTTTTCAAAGAATATAGGAGACAAAATGTGGCATGGTATATTTTCATGGATAACTAGTTTTGTATTTTAAACGAGTATTAAAACGAGTGCTTTTTACCAGAGATAATGTGCTTATATTAAAAATGCTAACCACTATGCCATAAAATAAACAGTTCTCTAATTTTCTAATTTCCATTCCGAAGCAAAATAAGAATAAACATTTTACAAATTAACTGCTTAAAGATAGCTGGAGAACTATTTAATGACACTTAGGGTCCCAGACGTCTCATAAAACATTTATCATTTTAATGATTACTAAAACTGGATGGCAGACATTTTGTATGGCAAATTATCAATGTATTAAATTTTGATTGCAACTTTCTGGCAGAATTTGGATGAACTCCTTTAGATAATTCTGGCGTAATTCAAGGCTTCTCCGGTATCTTCAATCAACATTCCATTATTTCGCTAATGCCAAGTTTAGAATCGTTATTTAATCGTTAATACGTAAAATTCGGCAGGAGTCTCATTTTCTTCAACTTCATCGCCCTTTTAGAAAAATGTAACGGTTTCTTAAACAAAACATCAACTATGTCAATACATTATATGCACTGGCGTTCGTAGGGATAGTTGATGGGGATTGTATCCCCATCGGGATAAAGTTCTGTATATATACATATAAAAATTCATGGAGTTGTAGCTCTATAAACCCCATTATAAACTTGCAACGCCCCTTATAGAGTTTCTGGGTATGCCTATGAATATACAGTTTTATATGAAAAAGAAAATCGATAAAATATAAAAATCGTTCATAATGCTAGTTCGAAGAGTATTTGTAAAAAAAATTAAGCAATCAACGTCTATCTTAAATTTCCTTACTTTTCCTGCTGAATTTGGACTCAACTTAAAAAACTCTTTTAAATTATGTACAATTCCTCCTTCTATTCTTATATTTTCATGCCCATAATTTGCGTTTAGTCCGCTCATGGGATATTGAACGCTTTTTTCCATTTATGTATATATAAACCCAATTTTAGCTACTGCATTAAGATGCAAAAGAGAACCTAATTATTTTGTATAAAGTGACGGGAATTTGATACGTGAATGAACATTTTCGAAAATCCTAGCTTCCTGAAATTTTAAAGTTCAAATTTAAACAAATAGAAATACCCTTGTATCGTTTAATTTGTTTGAGGTAATAATAAACCTGAAAATTTTATTCATTTTTCATATTTTTGTTTTTTATGTGTATAAATTCTGTATATTTTAAATTTAATATTATTTCTCTGACTGTTTATCCCTCGATTTATACGGGCAACATGAAAGTTACAAAATTTGCTCATCCCGCGATTTCAACGGGTATGCAATTTTTCTATCTATTTAAAAGCGCATTCCGCTTCTTCCCGGTTTAACCGTCGATAATGCATTTTCTATAGTATTTAGACTTTGAGACGTGTTTCGGTTAACAAATGGCCTTATTGTCACCTAAATTTTGTATTTGCATAGAGTTTACAAATTGAGTTTCCGAGCACTCTCGTTGTTATCGTCTTTTATATTCAGTACAGTGAAAACTGTCTAAGGCGGAACCTACATAAAGCGGAAACTTGCTCAACACGGAATTTCTTTACGGTCCCTTCAAAAGTCAATGGTAGTTAACATTATCTAACACAGAAACTGTCTAACGCGGAAACGGAAAGCACTATTCAGTCCCGTCAAAGAGAAAAACCTGCATAAAGCGGAAAATCGTTAGTAGGAAGAAAATTTTCTCAGCAGAAAAAGGAAAGAGGGTTGTAATACAATGCAAATAGCAAAGTGGGGGATGACGAACAAAAGACATTTTACAGATATAGAATGCCCTTGTCCGCATAAGAGTTGCCACGGGGTGGTTTTGTGGGTTGTAACCCCCCATTGCAATGAAATTTTGTATATTTAACATAGGAATATATGAGTTGTAGCTCTGTAACCCCTCCCATTAAGCCTATAACACCACCTTATGAACTTTCTGCCTACATCTATGTTTGTCCGAGCACAAATTTGCATACCACTCGCCTACCCGCCCACCCACCATAGGCATACTCGGAAAAATTCATAAGGGAAGGGTTTACAATGGGGGATTACAGAGCTACAACCAAGAACCGATTATGAGTATTGGAGAGCCCCGACCCAACTTAACATTGTCGGCTCCCTGACAAGCGCATAAATATTGGATATAAATTTGAAAAAAGTACGCACTCCTATTCCCATTTTAAAATGTAGGCAAGAACATGCTTTTTTGGTCCCACTTTCACGCCAACGTCGGATGTCAAAGCGTGCACTTGCATACCAGAAGTTGTGAAAGTTTTGGTAAAAGCAGCAAATAGTGTGTGGCATTGTCGACCCAGTTTCGTGTTTTAGGAAAGACTCCAGCTTACGCCTATGGCATTCGTTATCATTTGAAAAAAAGTACAATGCTAGGGTTTTACCAAGATGTAAATAGATGAAAAATAAAATTTGTTGCGAAAAAATATGCAATAAAAATAAAAAATAACACACCCAAAAAAAAAACAACAACATATAATCTCCAAAATTTTAAAGCCATTTATGATGAAATATAGCCAAATTATAGCTTAATTAAGCAGTGAAATTGCAAGACTAGAAACAATGGAGCTTATTTATTCTCAAAGCTGCAATTGCAGTTACAATTATTGTAATTGTGGATACTAGCTATGATTTCGCTGGATTGTAAATCCGAAGAAGGAAGAAAAAAAATGTGCATTAATTTGCTATTATATCACATTAAATTAAATTGTCAATTAACATTTTTTGGGGCACTTTTTTTTCACGCCGTGAGCCCTTGCCATAACCTGGTCCTGGTTACAACTCCATTGTATTTACAAGTTTACTATACACAGTTTCATCGCAGTTGGGGCTATAACCATAATCGAACCCCTCTTATGCCACCCACTTCTTAAATAAAAGCGTTCATTATTAACCGGAACGAAAAGTCCCTCATATCCGCTTCATCCATCAATGGATAAACTCACCACAAGGGAGATTATCTTTATACAACGGAATCATTATCTTTACAAGGGAGGTACTTTATCGTTACAATTTAAGCTTACATAATAAACTTTTTGTATGGAATAGGCATGTATAGTTAGCATGAAATTTTGCACCATATTGATCGTAACTACTAATACCCTAACATAGTTAAATTAAACAACAATATAAATCAACGTTTATTGGCGTAGTGATACCAGCGCCGATGTTATGGCATGATTAGATGGTGAAATGTTCGAAAGAAAATAAATATTTATTTTCTTTCGAACGTTTCACCATCTAATCACGCCATAACATCGGCGCTGGTATCACTACGCCAATAAACGTTGATTAATATTGTTATTTGCTTTAATCTGCGTAGTGTTCGATTTATTTAAATTGCAAAATAGTGCAAAAATTAAAATTAATAAAAATAAAATGCAGTGATAAAATAAATATTTTTATCAAAAGGAAAATAAATATAATCTTAAAGTTCGCAAGAAAAGACAAAGAAAAAAAAAAGCATATGCAGTCATCTCTTACCACTGAATTTAACTATGTATGTATTTATTTTGCATGTAACCTCCATAAGGCGGAAACCTGCATACTACGGAATTTTTTCCGGTCCCCTGAGTTTCCGCCTGAGAAAGGTTTCACTGTATATCGCTTGCAGGAAACAGTCAGCGAGTGATTTTTATTAGTATACATGCTTTATATTTGTATTCTATAAAGTAAATCGTGCATGGTCGGCACTCGAATACCCTCCTCCCCCAGCTGTTTGCAGGTTACGCTGTTTGCGCGTCCTGTCGGGGATTACAGTGCCGCCTTTGGTGGCCACCCTTCCCGTTTCCCTCCCTTGCATACATACATGAAGTAAATTGTAATTTAATCAAGATTTATTTTCAGAATTTTTGAATTTAAACGATTACTCTTAAAATTGATTTTTATGAAAGCCTGTTCTTATGCACGAAATTTATATTAAAAAAATCTTGTTTACAAAAATGTGCTACATATTTTAACTCTCAAATGCATATAGATTTGAAATATGTAATAAAAATATATGCAATTTTTGAAGCGACTTTGATAAAAAAAAAATTGAGCAATCAGAGGGTTAATATGCACTCAAATATAAGGTGTGTCCCACCGAAATAAAGCCACCGTGATTGTGTGCCATGACTGGACACGAAACAAACCAATAAGAACGCAGCAAATATATTAAGAAAGTCTATATACAAATACATATTTACAAGGAGTAACTCACTCCCTGCCCCACCTGGGCAGGAAAAAAAATGAACGTGTAAAAAAAGAGGGGAAAAAGTGTCCCGCCGAAATAAAGCCACTACTGTTAATAGCCAATATATCCGCCATGATTATATATGACTTGGAAAACACGATGTGGCATACCATTTACCAATCCCTGGAGGACAGTGGCATCAATATTATCCCAGGCTTCAATGATGGCAGCCTTCAATTCTGCCACAGACTGAAACTGTCTGCCATTGGCATATACAGCCCTACTGAGGTTACCCCCACACATTTTCTTGGGAAATAAGATCAAGGGAAAGGGCAGGCCACTCCATGACATGCACCCCATTATGCAAAAAACATTCACAAGAGGGTTTTGCAACGTGAATGGGGGCGTTGTCCTGCTGGAAAATCCAACTTGGGCCACCAATTCTCTCTGCAAATGGCAGTAACTGGATTTCTAGCATTTCTTGGTAATCGGTAGCCTTTATGCGGCCTAAGGGGAAAGCCAGGTTAAGTTTACCACCATAGCCGAAGCCTCCCCACACCATTAATGAGCCTCCACCTTATTATCTTTTGGAGAAGATTTCCTCTTCTTCCCTCATGTCACGCCAACAGAGTGTAAGGCCGTCTGGGCCATCAAATTAATTTTTTTCTCATCTGAGAATATAACACGATGCCACTGGTCCTTCCAGGTTTGATGATATTTGGCCCAATCTACTTTCCTTTGCTTGTGGATAGCTTTCAACATGGGCTGCTGTTTCCTTTTTTTATATCGCAAGTTGTTTGCATGTTTTACAATCCGTGACAGGGTTGATTTTGTCACAGGGATGTTATCCTCTTTGGCCAATTGTCTGAGGGAAATACCACCTTGTGAAAAACGATGCACAATATCTCTTTCCTGCCTGGAAGTCATTTTTCTGCCTGTACACCTCCTTTTTTTATACCTGTACGCATTGCCCTGATTCACAAAATTGTCTATTACGGTTTTAGATCGTTTGATTTGCTTAGATATTTGTCTGTGTGAAAGACTTTGTTCCTTAAAGCTGTTAGCTGGCCTTTCTCGAACTCTGATAGCTGGGTTCGTTTTCCCATTGCAATACTGCAGGAGAAATAGAAAATACAACCTTCTGAAGTCAACATTCGACTGGGATAGAACAGGTAAGTTATTTGACAACTTCCTGACGTCATAAACCTGTTTACCTGTAGCAGCTCGAATATTGAGAGTTACCCAAAACACTAATAGGGATGGTGGCTTTATTTCGGCTGGACACATTTTCCTCTCTTTTTTACACGTTCATTTTTCCCCCCGCCCAGATGGAGCAGGGAGTGAGTTACTCCTTGCAAATATGTATTTGTATATAGACTTTCTTAATATATTTGTTTCGTTCTTATTGGTTTGTTTCGTGTCCAGTTACGGCATATAATCACGGTGGCTTTATTTCGGTGGGACACACCTCACACTGAAGTGCCAGAAAAATTGGCACACCTACCTAATATCGTGCAGCCCCCAACCCCACGCATGCACACAGAAGTGCCGCAACACGACGTGGCATGGACTCGACTAATGTCTGAAGGTATCCTGGAGACAATTCACACCAGGAATCCTGCAGGGCAGTCCACAAATCCATAGGAGTGCGAGGTGTTGGAGATCTCTTCTGAACAGCACGTTGCAAGGCATCCCAGATATGCTCGATAATGTTCATGTCTGGCGATTTAGGTGGCCAATGGAAGTGTCTAAAGTCAGAAGAGTGTTCCTGGAGCCACTCGGTAGCAACTCTTGATGTGTGGGGTGTCGCATTATCATGCTGAAATTGTCCAAGTCCGTCGGAATGCACAATGGACATGAATGGGTGTAGGTGATCGGACATGATGCTTACGTACCTGTCACCTGTCAGAGTTGTCTCTAGACGTATCAGGGGTCCCATATCACGCCAACTGCACACGCCCCATACCATCACAGAAGCTCCACCAGCTTGAACAGTCCCCTGTTGACATGTAGGGTCCATGGATTCATGAGGTTGTCTCCATACCCGTACACGTCCATCCGCCTGATGCAATTGGAAACGAGACTCGTCAGACCAGGCAACGTGTTTCCAGTCATCAACAGTCCAATGGCGGTGTTGGCGGGCCCAGACGAGGCGTAAAGCTTTGTGCCGTGCAGTCAACAATGGTAAACAAGTGGGCCTTCGGCTTCGAAAGCCCATATCAATGATGGTTCGTTGAACAGTTCGCACGCTGACACTTGTTGATGCCCCAGCATTGAAATCCGCGGCAATTTGAGGAAGTGTTGCACGTCTATCTCGTTTAACGATTCTCGTCAGTCGTCGAAGGTCCCGTTCTTTCAAGGTCTTTTTCCGGCCGCACCGCTGTCGGGGATTTGATGTTTTACCGGATTCCTGATATTCACGGTATACCCGTGAAATGGTCGTACGCGAAAATCCAAATTTTGTTGCTATCTCGGAGATGCTATGTTCCATCTCTCTTGTGCCGACTATAACGCCACGTTCAAAATCACTTAAATCTTGATAACCTGCCATTGTAGCGGCAAGAACCGATCTAACAGCTTTGCCAGACATCTCTTGTCTTATATAGGCGCTGCCGACAGCATCGCGTTACGCTGATTGGTTGCAAAGCTCCGTTATTTGCATACGCACGCCTGTACCGGTTTTTCTGGCACTTCAGTATATATTAAATTATGAATTGTTATTTTCACGTGTATGAATTAAGAAATTATGATGTAGTAAGTATAAAGTTAGAATTTAGTAGTAACAATATAATGGTTTCTTTATTTTTTATCAGCGATACGTCTGGATTCCTTATTCTACAATACAAATGATGTGAAATTATGAACCCATCAGTACAACTTTTCTTTAAGCAAAAGCTGCTTTGAGGTACATGGAATCGCAAACTCCACATTTTTATTGCATACCAATTTAAACTTTGCCACATCCATTTGATTGCCGGTGTTTTAAACATAATTTCATTTTTATATAGGCTTACTATGATGTTGATATTTCTTTTATTAAAGCATATCTCATAAACAATGGAATACGTGTAATTATATATGTGTAATAATATTTAAGTATAACTTACGTATAATAACGCACGTAATATTTACGTTTAATAATATCAGAACAAAATTCACAAGAATATATTATATGTATCTTACTAAAACTTTAAAGTTTCACATAACATACTAAATTAAAAACCACCTACAGGTTTTGTAGATATAATGTGTACAGAGTGAATTTAATCCTCCGCACCTCCGATACATTTTTGAAATCCTTATGTTATTATAAGCCTATTTGCAAATCATTGTTGGATCGGAAAATGGAATTTTATATTTTTTTGTTTTTTTAATTTTTTCGAGCGGATTATATTTGCTGATTCAGTGAATCATAGGTTAGTGGAGGCCAACCTTATTTTTAAGATTACATGCCCACTTGGCGCGATATTTTGACTTGTAGAGCCAAATTAGTATAAGATTTATTACGGCAAAATATTTTATGACGAAAAATAGATTAATTATTGATTTTGTGACAATTTAATAAGGAATAGATCGGAACAGAATAATTGTATATTTTGGTTAGAAACTGATCACGCAATAATAAATTGGATAGAAGTGAATTGTGTTGTTGAATTGTGAGAAAAGTGTAAGCTACAGCACTCGCCAAGAAAGCTCGCTAAATTCTTAAATGCAATTTTCAAAAAAAAAAAAAAAAAAAAGTTTGGCTGACATTATTTCACGAAAACATTCACGTGCGGAATTCGAAATAAAAATGAATGCTTCTCTTATGCACAAACTGAATTGCAACTTGCAATGTGATTATAAAAATTAAAGTAAATTGTTTTCTGCTATGACTTTCAGAAATAAAATAAAAATAATATAGAACTTCAATTTAACAAATAGAGAAAAAAATAACTTTACAGCTACTTCAAAATCAAATATGTTTAAATTTAACAAGTTAACGCCGGCTCTGTATTATTGAACGTAGACTCAGGGGCGGCTGGAGGTTGATTTTGAACATGAGCGGCCTGGCCCAGATTGCCTTTTGACGCCCCCTCCGGCGAAAATAGAAGTTTTTCACAGATACACAGTGAGCCATATGCCCTATAAAAGTGGCCAAAAGTCTCTGAAAGAATTTCTCTAAATATGTCTTCAGAAATTTCTGTAAACTTGCCTCTTTTAAAGAAATGTTCTACTATCGTGCCAATTAAAAAATTTGAAACTTCAGTTTTGCGCCATCATCCAAACGGGGTTCTGGGCGACCGCCTGGGTCGACCGTGCCTTAAGCCGCCCCTGTCTGGACTTTTAGAATACACACCGCGTTCGCTTTTTCACATTTTTCGACCAACTAGCTACCTCGCCACGTGTTGCCAAAAAGGTTTCAATTGGCTCTATTTTAACCTTTTAACACTTAATTTCTCGATTTCCAGAGGGATATAGCTGCTAATTTTCACACATTAAGGTTTTTAATGTGTCTACATTCAGCTCAATTAAATTCGTTAGATTCGGCATGTGAGCTCCGAGGAAGTGGGGGAGGGGTTACTTGTGAGTTTTCCTGACTTTCTCAGTCTGTAATGTAAATACGAGCCAATCTCCTAAAAATTCCTCCAATGAGGCAATCCTCTCTATCTCTCCAAGGGGAGCCGGTTTCCCCCACTTCCCAAGTTCTATAATGACTTGAGAAAAGCAACAAAAATTGAATATTATATTCAAATTTAGCCTTCTTATAAAGATTAAAGTATATGAGGCGGCAATATAGGGTGTTTAATAGGCAACGTATTTTTGTACGAGAAAAAGAGGAATCTTGACTTTGTGCCAGTGGAACTCGTAACGTGTCTTATGTTCAGTGTATCTATTGGATAAAGTGAAAGAAAATAGCCGTAAAACCAATAACTAAATCTGTTTTTCGTCAAAAATTAAACGAAATACTGCCGTAATAAATCTTATACTAATTTGGCTTAACAAGTCGAATATCTCGTCAAGTGGGCGTAAACTCTTAAAAAGAAGGCGGGCATCCACTAACTCATGATTGGCTGAATCAGCAAATATAGTCTGTTCGAAAAATTACAAAAAAAACATATAAAATTCCATTTTTCGACCCAACAATGATTTGCAAATAGGCTTATAATAAGATAAGGATTTCGAAAATTTATCGGTGTGGTGGATTAAACTCACCCTGTATAATAAACTTACTGGTTTTAAAGACGTCCTTACGCTTTAATATCGAGAATACGGTAAACGCTGGCGCCAACTGTTGGTTAATTAATATAATTGAATATTCGAAGCAGGAAGCTGGAATCTAATTGGAATTATATAGTGACGTATCAGTTAATATGGATGGTAAATAGTGCCTTGGTGGCGTCTGATTATAAAGGAATTTCAAGGATATTAAATAAAGCGCGACATAGTGTTCGATGTAATATTCTAATAATGGTCGAATATGTAATGGACTTTTTAATTTGCCACATGAATCTGGTGACGCGGTATAAAGTGAAGGTGCATGATAATTTTCATCGCACCTAATGTTTTATAAAATGAAACATTAATTATTACAAAACTAAAAATAAGTATTATATATAAGTTATTATTATTTATAAGTTATTATATATAAGTATTATATTAAAAACAAGTATGTAAATAAAATATCAAAAGTGAAATAAAATTTCTAAAAATATTTTATACAGGGTGGCCATAAAAGAGGAAGATGTTTCAAGCCAGAGACTTAAAAATCTGTTAATGAAATTTCAACCCAATGAGGGGTAAATGTTTTTGCGACCATAGTGTTTTGATTTAAAAACAACAGTATGGAAGGATGTAATGGCACCAGAAGCCACTTTTCAAAAGTAAATTAGGCTTAGCAGTAAACAAAGGTCTATATATATCAGAATAATTTATATGTTAGAATAGCTTACAAACACATACACAAATATAGTTCTTTCAAAGTGAACTCGCTTTTTATCTGTTCTGAAAACTGAACACCATGAAAAATATTTTGTGGAATTGTCCACGTTTTTCTTAAACCAAATGTTTGGTTGACTTCGTCACTGTTAGAGAATGCATTCAGGTAAATAGGGCTCAAATCTCTTGGGAAATGTGGCTATAACTGTTTAGTTTTCTAGAACATAATGGCACAATATTTGCTGTAGTGACAGTCTAATATGATGGGTTGATCCAAGTTTCACAAACTTAATAGGAGGCTCATCAACCCCATTGAAACATGAGAACGTAAAATTACCATAGCACGTTAGATTACGAGAGAGTTTCGGAACTTTTCAATATCACCTATAACCATCAAATTATAATATCAATTTACTGAACTTTTCTAATCTAGCGTTTTTTAAGTTGAAAATATGCACATTTACGAGATTTCCGTATTGTTATTTGTTAATGTGGAATATGGATTGTAGGACTAAAAAATATTAAATATATGTAGAACATTCAAAGTTTCCAAAATGTAGAGTCATGGTAACGGTCTTTAAGATGATTCTTTTAATTTCCTCCTCGTAAATCCAAGCACACGAACTAACGACAAAGGCAAATCCATTTCGTAATATACGTACAGAGAGTGCATAATTAGTGTTAGGCATACTCAGTGACAGGTTCTCTGACATGTCAGTAATTTACAATGGAGTGAGTCAATGATTACGCTGATTCCCACGCGAGGACGCATTTCAAAATTAACGAAACAATTTCTATTCAGAGAAATGCCTTGTCGCTAAGGTTATATTCAGTTAAACAGGACGAATGTCCCACATAGATTTCAAATGTCCATCGTCATTTACGTTTGCGTCAGATTTCGTCGAAATTGCAAAATCCTGAATTTCAATAATATTCACGGTTAGAAAAATATTCATTGAAGTCTAATTCATAAATATCTTACTTAGGGTGCACCGTGCCAATGAACGAAATTTATTTATGCAGTGATGGATGTAACTTTATAGAAATTACCAACTTATGAATACCCAAATAAATGCACATGTAATATTTTTGTGCAGTAACTATTTCTCTTTCACTTATTATGCAATTATGACGAAAATATGCACGAATATATTTGACCGATTTAATTTTAAACATTCAAATTTTGTTCACAGTATTAATCTAGATCACAGTTACACGAGTATGTAATATAATAAATTACATTTACTTTCCTATTATAGGTCTCGGGGATTTTATTACGATACAAGAACGTTTTCAAAAGTTAATGGCAAAAGTAACATGATGCTCACAAAATTATTCATTAAATACAATTTCAGGAATTCACCTCGTTGGCCGATAGGAAACAATCATTGAAGTTAATATTTGATTGATGGTTGACAACTTTTGATATATTTAAATCAGTTACTGTTTACAACGTGCACTTTCTCAGTAAGTTGTACCAGCATTAATATTATTATTAACGATCATCATTATAAACCCAAGAATTTACCCTCCATATTGTATAGTTTATTTTATTTTCTGATCATACATTATATGAGTGTTTTAAATAGTTCATGGAATTTCCATATGAAATGAACTATCACTAGAAAAGTATATTTTATAATTTTGTGCTTGAAGCATTTTCTTTGATGTGCAAGCACGTTACCTTTCAAATTTCTGGGAACTGCAATGAGCGCATGGATTAAATTGAAAAATTCAATATTTTCTATTTCCGAAATTTTTGTATTTCAACAAACAAAATTACGTGTTTTTTAAAAAAACAATACAGCGTTTTACAATACGTTCACACATCTTTGAATTTTATTACGTTTATTAACTAGATATTTTTGTTTAGTGTTTTATCTGAATTTAGCGAGAAATTATTTCATAAAATTTTAAATTCCATAAAAATTTTGATATTTTGGTTTCGGACAACAAGTATTATTCTCTCATTAAAATACTGTCACTTGCACAGATGTGCAAAAGAAAGAGAAAGGGGTAAAAGTCAGCGCTGAGAGAGCAATGATATCAGTATAAAATAGATAAGAATTCAAAAATTGCTAATACTAAATTTTAAGTAAAGGACGAAGAATGTATAAAGAGCAGAGTGGAAATACCCTGGATTTATTATTAGAATTCTGCAGAAAAATCATTTGAATATTGTGCACTAATAACGCATTATAAGTTTGAAACTAAGATTCACTTTCATTTCAACTGAATGACATGAAATTATGTTATAGGAGATTGAAGTAAGTTCATTGTATAACAAAAAAATCGATGCACCAAGAAAGAGTTGTCCGATTGTAATGAAATTTCGTATGCAAAGACATTTTGACCGAACATGCAAATGATTAAAATTTGGTGTCCAATGAATGAATAGCGGGAACTCCAGCGCATCGGAACTGCGCATTCAGCAGGTGTATATAAGGAGCGATTCTCAATATGTGGTCAAAATTTCTGTTGCATTTTGACTGCGGATATCTTACGTCGACTGTAACAATGCCTCGCCGAAAGATTCGTGCTCATTACGAGCATATGTCAGAGTTTGAAAGAGGTCGTGCTATCGGATTGAAAGAGGCTGGTTGGACGAATCGAAGAATCGCTGGACATGTGGGTCGAAGCGATGCGGCGATTGGACGGTGCTGGCAAGAGTGGGTCAACAACGGCAGATGTCAGCGTCGGGACGGCAGCGGTCGACCTAAGGCCACAACAGAACGGGAAGACAGGGCGATTGTCAGAACAGCTGTCACAACACCGGATTCGTCGTTATCAACTATCCAACGTGTGGCCTGCACACATGTGTCCAACATGACCCTCTGCAGACGACTGAGAGAGCGGAATTTACGCTCGCCTCGACCGGTGACGTATAGTCTTTAGTGACGAGTCCTGTTTCCAATTGTGTACTGACGATAACTGCAGACGTGTCTGGAGACGTCCAGGGCAGCGTGGGGATCCTGCCCTTACTATCGCACGCCACACATGCCCACAACAGGGCGTTATGGTCAGGGGGTGCCATCTCCTTTGATAGCCGGACCCCTTTGGTGGTCATTTCTGGCACACTTACAGCACAGCGGTACGTAGACGACATTCTACGACCGGTTGTGTTACCGTTCCTTTTGCGACACCCTGGACTTACGTTTCAACAAGACAATGTCCGGCCGCACACGGCACGTGTTGCTATGAATTGTCTTCAAGCTTGCCCAACACTTCCTTGGCAAGCTAGATCTCCTGATCTCTCTCCCATAGAGCACATTTGGGACGCTATGGGAAGGCGATTGCAACCATCCCGGAATGTTGACGATTTAGCCCGACAGTTGGAGACAATTTGGCAAGAAATTTCGCAGGACACCATCCGGGATCTTTATCAGTCTATGCCACGTCGGGTGACAGCTTGCATCCAGGCCAGAGGTGGACCAACGCTTTATTGACTTCCTCCCTTTGTAACGGTCAAACTCTGCAATAAATCATTCAATTATTCTGAAATTTTAATCTTTTTTTTTTCTATGTATGTTCTTCATATCCACCAATTTTTATCGCAATCGGACAATTCCTTCTTGGTGCGTCGATTTTTTTGTTATAGAGTGTATTATGAAGATGCACTAAGATATCCAACACATATATACCAAAGAAGAAAGATCAGCAGAGATAAAAACTCTCACCCTTTATTCGCTTCCAAATGTTTGTACAACCACTTTAAATAAAAGAGAAAACACGCAATATTATAAACATAAAAAAAAAGTTTCTCTTTCGCCCCTCTCCCTTTCTTGTTTTTGCCGAATCTAATTTTCTAAGTAACTCTTAGATATGCTACACATCTGAGCCTTCATTTCGTGCGGGTTCCCTTCTTTTATACTTGAGCAATATGCTCCGAATTAACAAAAAAAAATGTAAAATAATCTTTTACGTCAAGATTTTTCTACATTCTTTATGACCGAAACTCGATTTTAATTTCGTTCGGCATCTGTAACGCAACCCCACTTGTTGTTTGTGAAACACTTTTATATTTTCGTTATTCTACACGTTGCGAATATTAATCGCATTGCGATACCACGATGGCAAAAAATGGCTTTCGAATCTTTTCACTTATTTCATTTTTTAAATCGTTCATGTTTTTTCAAAACATTTTATTTCCTTATTCTATTCTAGTTTGTCATATAAATTTCAATAATTTTATATATTCCTTCAATAAAGGCATTCTTTTTGACTTTTACTGATTAAAAAAAGTTCTAAAGAACTGAAAATTTTTAGACATCGGTTTCATAAATACTTTTTCCCTATTTCCTATGTAGTGAGAACATTAAATTATACATCTTTCCATAAACCCGGTTTTCTCTGAGAGAGAATATAGCTACATAAATTTAAAAATTGCACTATTCTTACACAGGTATTATATTTTTATATTTTGTACCCGCATTCTTTAGTATTTTAGGTACATAATGTCATGCATTCCAAAGAAAGTGGGTCGAGCTTAAGGAATATAAAATAACTGTGCGTTATAGTGGAACCTAAATTAAATTTATTTATTATTTTAATGTAATATTTATTGTTTATTTATTACTATTTATAATATTTTTTATTTATTACTATTCATAATATTTATTTATTATTATTTACAATATTTATTATTAACATTTATAATATTTATGTATTATTGTTTATAATATTTATGTATTACTTGTTTTTATTAAGATACCAGATGTTGCGTGATTGAAATTTCAGTAGACTGCCCTAAAATATCCGTCCTCATACATTGGGAGCCCCGCTTTTGAAATTTCATAATCTATTTTTAGGCCACTTGATCTATGACACCAATGAGATCATCATAAATATTGTTATGAATGCAAAGAAATCATGTCGTTCCGTTTACTTTAGAATGCTCGAAGTAAATGTTTTAATTACGTTAATAAAGCATTTGAAAATTTTTAGCTAGCCGAAATGTATTTTAATATCTTTAATCTTACGAAACAAAAGACTTAAACATCTCACCAAGAAGGACTCTATATTTGACGGATATTTGACGGATATTTGACACCCAGATGCTTTTCCCCATATTCCAAAGGTTCAAAACATTTTTATTGTGGTAAAAGGTAGGATTCAACATCCTTTTCAATATTTTCAAAACACAACACATTATTAAGTCATCTTCTTTTTAAACAAAAAATAGGATTATGTGTAATATAAGGGAATTTTATAAATATATAAGCAATTTAAATCTCACTTTCGCTTTCTTTTTGGTTTTACGGCTCAAAGACTACAGTGGTCATGCTGCGCCGGGACCTACTGTTTTCCGAGGAATCCGAACCTCTTAAGGCCTAGGGAACCAAACCCCGGACTACAGTGAGCAGTGCGATCTTTATGAGATCTCTGAGTAAGCGTTCTTTTTGCACTGCTGGGAGTCGAACCCGGATTAGCCGCGCAATAGGAGAACGCGTTACCACACTGCGCCACCGCAGGGCCAAATTAAAATTGTCAACAGAAACCCTCGGGGCTAGTTTTTTAATCTCAAGAGAAAAACTCAAAAACCTCGCCCCGAAGGTTTTCTGTGTTAACCAATATTTGGCAATTGAATGTTATGCCGGTGAAGTGTAATAATATCTTACATAAACAATTTACTTCAAATTTAGAGTCATATGCATTTTCAAGAAACAAGGCTAGACAAAAAGGGCAGGTAATGGGCTATACTTGACGATGGGATACCTAGGTAAAGATCTACACGATATTATGTAATAACTAGCTTACTTTATTAAAGATGGACTTGATAAATTAAAAACACTGGACAAATTAAAACTTACCTAAAACAACTGGACTTTTACTAAAATTGGCTATTTTAATAAAGGTGGATATATACGGGATAAATGCTTCTTAACTTTGCTTTAATTTAATACAGATCTGCTAAATAATTGTTGTTTTCGTGTTATTGGGATGTTAGTTAGATGTAATATTACATTAATTTTCGATAAAGATCAGAAATAAAACGGTACCTTTCACCATCTCTAAGTAAATGTTAAATAATTAGTAGCAATTTCTTTACATTAGATTTGCCGTTTAAAATTATGTGAAGAGTTTTATTTTTAATATATAATTGTCACATAAAAATAAAAATATAAGTTGCACATGTATACGCAATATATCTTTCGTATGTAATACCATTTACGGTGACCAGAAGTAATTATTTTAAATCAATTTAAAACGTCATTCTAGGATATTTTTCTATTTTAAACATATATGTATAAAGGTAATGAAAAACATTAATTCGGACGAACGAATAAAGTCTCTGCAATTAATAATGTATATACGAGGATGGGTTGAAAAGCATATAAGAAATAAATAGGCATGTTTATTTATTAGCTAATATCAACTAGCACAGCGTAAAACGTAAAATTCTCTAATAAATTTTGTAAAACATACTACAGTAAATCCGTGTTTGAAGGTAAGTATTATTAATAAAGGTAAAAGTGCCCACTTTTGTCTTAATTAATAATATTTACAACTCAACCAAAGTTTCTCAACTAAAATTTTAGTAAGTACAATTTAGAGGTAAATTTTTATATATTGCGCCAAAGTAGTTGAAAGTGTAAATCGTCTGCAAATGTGTCGACTATATAATTTTATGAAAAATATGGAAATGTTGAGGTATTGCAATAAATGTCGAAATTTGAGTTCATTATAAATGTGTTTGAAGATATGATTCTATAAAACTCCTCGTAAATTTAAGCTTACGTAATAAAGAGAAGCTCAGATTCGTTCCATAATAGACATCAGGAGTACAAAATGAAGGGGTAGGCGTATCCGATGACAGATTCCCTGATATGTTAGTAATTTCAATCGGAGTGCAGCAATCATTACCGGGAATCCCACGCGACGTCGCATTTCAAAATTTACGAAACGATTTCTGTTCAATGGAATGCATTGTCGCGCAATTTATATTCGATTAAATAGGACGAGGACTCAACGCCTATTCCAAATGCTCTTCCGCCTGCCTCAAATTACATTGAAATCGGAAAACCACGAATTGTGATTATAATCACGGTTCTAAAAGGTACCATGAGGAGTTCAAATTGCTTTACTTTGATGGGCTGAAACTTAAGCGGGCACATACCCCTTAAGTGTTACGAAATGCCTTCTGATAGGCTGAAGTTCAACATTCTATAACTTTTAAAATAACACATATCCAAAAATAAAAATTTGCACATAGGATTATTGTATTATGAGCTTACTAAAATCATTAACAAAATGTATGTATGTATTGTTATTTTTTATAATAAATCAAAATATTATACTAGATTTTGCTCGTTAAAATTTTTAATACCATTTTGCGCGCATAATATAATTGGTTGTTATTATCTAATTACCAAAAGTAATGTGCTAAATGATAAATAATGAGTATAGCATTCAACTAACGAAAAATCTTAAGAAAATAATGATACTTAATATTTTTTAAAACAATAAAAAATAAAACTTTTAAAATTTGCCATTTTTTCAATATTAAAATGCATCTAGATAAAAATATTATTACCTAATCTCTTATCTTTTTCGTCATTTTATTAATTATGCATGGCTACAAGAGTGTGCTAATTTTTATTATACTAGTGTAAAAAGTTTTTTAAATATCTTGCGCGCAAGGATAAAATTTACTGTTTTGAGAAAAACGCGTTTAAAGAAAAATATTTGTCAACATTGGAGTTATTATCTATTTGCATCAACCTACCTTCATAAACTTGTTTAGAATACAACAGACGAGTATGTAGAACCTTCTTTGGATGTTATAGTTTTAAGTTTTTTGCAACTTCTGTTAGCTTTCCACCTAATTATAAGTTTTCGCAGCGGTCTTGGAGCGGCGATCCAAATACGATATTTGTTTTTTGTCCATTATTTTTTTAATATATATAAAAATGTTTAATTTCTTGCAATTTTTACCATGTATTATTACAAGAGCATGACAAATTTCATTACAGCAGCACAAATGAAGTTGTAAATATCTTGGGCACAAGGGTGAAATATACAGTCTTGAGAGAAACACGTAGGGAGCACATATCCCTGGCCTCAAAAATGTCCCAAAACAGCCCAGATTTCAACAATTTATATTAAAATAACACAAACTCAGGTATGAAAAATTGCATGCAACATCATTATACAGTTTCCCTTCATAAAATGCTAGCAAAATATATCTGTTGCCATTTGTTTTAAATCAATGACAACGTCATCACTCATTCATCAATTCAAAATGCTATATTAATTCCTTGCGCGCATGATAAAATTGATTGTTGTTGCTAAAAAACAAAAAGCAAAGTTTTTTTATTACAAACCAGTTTTGACGAAGTTTCTTCAAAAAGCACCAGACAAGTATGAGGGTCCTTCGGCATGCTTCACAGCTTCAGCTGCACCTAATTTTTGGCGTCTTTTCACTTGATGTCGGCATTTTGTGACATTGGTTGCACGACATAGGGAGTGTGAAATTCGTCGTCCATCAGATTTTATTAAAATACGACTTGCCTGCACTCCAGGTTGGATGTCAAAAGCCTTCATAGTGTGGAGACGTCCTTTACCCCTTCATTGAACTGAATTATGGCTTCATTTGTAGCGATGTCTACAATTCGACGTCCTGACCCGGACGTTTTGGGGCAAAACTTCCAAATCATTGAGTTGAGAGACTCATTTGGATTTTGAGTCCTCCCTCCTAAGCAACAACTCAGTAATTTGGGATGGGACAGGTCGTTGAAAATCAGTTTTATAAACTTCATGATAGCCTGAGGTAAAGATTGTTTATGGCGAAATATCCCAGTTGCTTTTTTTGTAATAGCTCGCTGGTAAGCACACCACGATATGTTTCCTTTGGGGCAAAAATGGTGCAGTGGATCAGCATCACTTGATCCTTTATGGAAGAAGACAGCCCATACTGCTTTCCTCATCGCACTTAAATTGTCCTTATGCTCCTTGATTGCATTCCCATAGTAGGAACTGAGTTGGTCTATCTCTTTATCAGTGAGCCGGCCTTTTTCCTCCAAGACACTTGCCATCTTCTAATTTCTTTCCAGACATATGTTGTTTCATTTTCCTTAGCCTGGCTCCCATGCGCTTCTGAATGTGACCAACACATTCAATTTTTTTAATGTCTACATCATCGTATGGCTGTAAATTCCTTATGGATAAAAATGTTTTTGAATCCCCGTCTCCTATATATCCACTGTATTTAACATCTCTTAGTGCCCCTGATCGTTCAAATATACGGCACATGCCTACCGCCTCCATACTTCCCGATGAACCCGTATGGTTCTTCAAACATTCAAGTTCGTGTAAGGCCTTCCATTTATCGAAGTTTGGACCACGTCGAATACCTTTATATGCATCACACCCCTTGCAAAAAGTTGACATTACTTCTTTATCGATAACTTTCACACACTGTTCACCAATAACAGTACACACACCTACCAAAGACATATACCCTTTGGTTTTCCAGGTACCGTCCCCACTAATGATGATGTTCGATGACCCTGTAAGTAGTGCCTCATCTTCCGCAGCCTTCTTCATGGATTTTGTGGCAACTTTCGAGGTGGCTAATTCAAGGTGTTTGATTTGTCGATTATACGACCCTTCTGCATTTGGCTGTGGCAAATCCATTACAGCACAAAACATATTCATCCCCGACAATCCCTGACCCAGACATCTCATGGAATATAAAAACCGACGGTTTATTTCTGCAACAGCATTCTTCGGGCCAATAAATTTACTGCTGAGAAAAGAACCGATTTGTCCACAGCTTGAGCAATTCAAAATAAATTTAGATGCTAGTCCACTGGTAATTAATTCACTGATGGTAATGCTGCAACCACATACCTTGCAAGAAAGGAGTTGTTCCAGGGCCTCAAACATCAGACCCTTATCCAATATTCGGTACCCTTCAAAAGTTTGATCTACAGGAGAATCTTCTTCAAAGCACAGCTTTAATTTTTTGCTCGATGTGCTTTCGTCCAGCATTTTATGATTTCGTGTATGTACATTTCCGGTAAATTTTCTTTTTTTTGGCCGTGTTCCGGATGCACGTTTTTAGTGGGAATAACATTCGCCATAACACTGATAATATATAGATAATATATAGAGTAAGAGAAACGACAAAATATAAATATATGTATTAAAAAAGAAAGAAAATAGGATTTCAAAACCTGGATCGCAAAAACGAGGTCAAAAAACCAAACGTGGAACAAGCAGCAGGCAATCGCAAAAACGTGGTTTGTTTTAGGGAACACTGGTTTGTTTACAAACATAAAGTACGTAGAGTAGTTTACTTCATTTGTCCTGCATCTGTTGATAAAATAAGAAAGTATGTATGTAGACACGTCTCCTACAATGCGCATAAAATTCTTAAACGAATACATGAATACGAAAACATCGAAACTAAATGTAAACAAACTCTG
>QLNU02015003.1:59419035-59448795 GCA_006491805.2 Dysdera silvatica
CTGGAACAATTTACTTGCTAATAAGCAAGAACCGTAAGAGAAAATACATTGACAATACATGAAGAACAGTTTGTAAGCAAAACAGAACATCGTTATACTGCAGAGGTGGTGAGTTATCTAGTTTTCTGATAAAGTATATGAGAGATGTTTATGATTGGACTGCTTCGTAAAAAAGCTATTTTTCACCACTGTAGCTCGAAATGACATGATGAACTTCTTGAAAAGAGACATTTCGGGGCACTTCCGATCATTTTTCGAAGTGCAAAAGTCACTGTACTTTCTTTCCGATTGTCTCCCAAGGGGGGCACAGAACAGATTGCATTGTTTCAGAATTGGCTGTGCATTCACCAACCAGTACCTACATCGCATGAGGCAACTCCTGTCGCCCGTGTGCCTCCAGTGTCAGGAAGGTTTTGACCGACAGATTTTATTCTTTGCGAGTGCCCAGACTACATTTTACCGGAGACTCCTTCGCCATACGGATCAAGCCCTGCGCCTGCCGCAGGTCTGTCAACCTCGTGGATCCACCTACTTTCGCGTTATGAAACGGTGCTGAACACTTTCTTTTCCAGGCTTGGCGTTTACGCCCGTTCCCTTGGCACGAAGCTCTTAGTTGGGGAAGTGTGGATTTCTGCTGTAGGCTGTGGCGTTCCCTGGCGGCTGGTTTACGGTCTTGTAAATGGCGACTTTTCCGCGTGGGCGTCATCTTTGAGTGCCATGTTGGTGAAGCAATCAACCCCCCCTTCGGCATACTCGGCCCGGCTGATTACGCCGATTCAGCGTCTATCCTCCGGCAGGCCACCTTTAACCGCCTGCAATTCCCGAGTCTTGGGGAAATTTTTGCTGAGAAGTCAGACTACCAACATCTCGAAGTATGCTTGAATCATACAAAATGTTTGCAAGGTAAATAAAGCCCATATATGAGTTCAGGGGAAAAAACAACGTGTGGGAGAGCTTTGGGAAAACCCGAGAACTACGGACATAAACACGAGAGATTTTCACCTTTCTGGCACTCTGCTTGAGAGAGAGAACAGTAAGTGTAGAAACATTGGGAATTTTCTTTTTATACTGTCAGTAAGTTTCTTGTTTTTTTTCCCCTTCTCCATAATCCAATGATGACATCGAAGCCAAGACACTTCTAGATCGAAGAGAATAAAGACTCTTTTTTTAAGATGCACCATGTTAGAAGATCATCCATCATTGTTGGCAATGCTGAGTGCAGACGAGAGCCTGACAGACAAGACAAAAAACTTCAATGAAAAAGCAATTGAAGTGTTCATCCATCGAAAAGGAAGAAGAAGAATGTCTTGAATGTACCAATAAATGGAGCATTTAATCGTTATGGATTTTTTTTATATTGTTGTATGTCATGTTGAAAATCTAGTTTAAGATACAATTCACCAGAAGCACACACTAATACTTTTCTGACTACAAACTGCGATGGCGAATATTGCATTTTTTTTAAATGTAACTTTATCCAGTATAACACATTCTACCATTTACCTAAAGTTATAATCGCTATACTTAGCACTGACTCACAGTGCTCTGCTTCCGAAAAACATATCCCCAGCATTATGAGTCTAAGAATAAATAGTCCCTTAGCTTTTTAGTCACCTTCTAAAATTTCAGTTTCATCACTTTCCCACTTGGTGTATTGAACAAATACTTCGCCATACTCCAAGGACCTCGTCTCATCTATAACACCAAACATATTTCTCCCAAAGTCAGGGGGAATTTCTATACGAGCACTGCTTTTCAAAAGTTCTGTAAAAGAAATGTGTTATAGAAAAATGTAGAAACAGTTGTAAAAAAATCTGCTACAAGTTATATATATATACATACATACAGTGAAAATCATTTATAACGACGCCGATTATAACGACCAACCGCATATAACGACGGAATTTTTACAAGAAGTTTGGTTTGCTATTCTACTCCATACTAAATATATTAGTTATAATGATGAAACCTGCTGTAATGATGGCGATTTTGTAGTCTACGTAGATTTTATTTTGGAAAATTCATATCAGATAAAACGTGACTTGACAGCCAGAAAACGGAACGACATGTGGTAGTTATCAAAATTTAAGCATTATTCTAATCTCTATTAGTTACAAATATCCGAGAAATTTTTATTACTGCTAAACCTGAATATTGAAGATAACGAACCTTTATTAAAAACAAAAAACAAAACCCATGTGATTTATTAACTCAAAGTATCACGAGGGTTATATATTTTAGTGGCCCATTTTGTTTCTTCAGCGTACGGCCCATAAAACTCTTAAACCGGCGTGTTCTGAAGTCATTAATATAATAAATATTATTCATTAGATTTGTTTTCTACATTATATACTTTAGTGTTTTATAGAATTTTTTCAATTTAAAAAAAAAAAGTGTTATGTATTTAGTGTGGCTATAAATATAATTTAATATAGACGGAAATTAAATTCATTATAATTAAATATATTTTTATTTAATTTTGAAAGCTAAACGTTTAATACTTCTTACTATCAAAATAATTTATAAAATTCTAAAAGTGTATTATACTATAGGATACTATGGTTTTAAAAAGGTATCTTCTATAACGACTATCGGTTATAACGACCGAATTTGTACGGTCCCTTGAAGGTCGTTATAACCGATTCTCACTGTGTTTTAATTTAAGAGGGAGGACATGTTTTTTATCATTTTAAAATTTTGAATGAAAATGTTTAGGGATCTCTCACGGTGATTTTTAATCAGAGCGACATTATCCTTATTTGCTAATCGCAAAGAGGGTAAAGGCGATTTTCTCACGTTTCCACGAGGAATTTTACCCCGTAGACAGGATCTAAAATTTTCAGGTGGGAAAAGAGCTTGGCTTCACAAAGAAGAAGGCGGCTAAAAATCATAAAATCATAGGATAATACCCAAAGCTTTAACATAAAAACTCAGGACTAAAGAAATGCAGACATTAGCACGATCTTAAAAATAGGAAATCATAAAAAAAGTCTTGAACGACACTTTAGAGCAGATATGTAGTAAAATATATTTCTAATGATTCAGTTTTCGCCATTGCGAGTTGCGAACTTAAAGTTGACAGCAACGAACTTGTAATATTAGATTGACCCGACATTGCATCAGAGACCCAAACAATAAGTTTCAAAATAATACCTTTCTCCCAAGCCAATAGCAAAACGTCTCTCAAATGACGTCACTCGAACCAGCCCAGAATTATTGTTTTCTATATAAAATCAAACCAATGAGATTTCGAGGTTAGAGAAGTGGCCGAAAGAAATAACACGCTCCTTGATTAAAAAGACGGAGCAAGAGGAGGGAGAACAGAGATTATTAGAATTTAGGAAGGGGATTAAGAGAATCTCCCAAAAACTCAGGGGAGGAGCAGATGAAAGCCTTTGGAATGGCCCTAGCGCGAGCGGCAGTAATATAATGAAATGGAAAATCGACGACAGAAGATCTTTCTTTTCAGAGAAGTTCCATCACCACAGACGTGGATACCAATCATGGAAAACTATTGGGTAAGCATGTCTTTCATAAGCAGTAACCTCTGATTTATTCTAGCACAGATAGATTAATTTCATGATGCAGGGTTAAAGGTTTAGATTAATGCTATTGTCATTATAAATATAATATAATTACTAAATAGTAATTAATATTGTATTCATAATCCCTAATCGTGGTACTTATCGGAATCATGCATAAACATGGACAGAAAATGATATTAGTAATAAAACGAATTCAATCAATGAGATTAAATGTTACTATAAATTAATGATAAGAATTGAGTAACAACTATTGTATTGAGTATTCTTATCAATGACGATTAGTTATCTAATTGAATCCTTTTGAATCTTTTAAGATTAATCTAACGCAAAGAATCGATTGATATACATGTTTACATGACGAACGGTTTGATAAGTTTTAAAATAAACATAGATTCGACGTACCAATTAAAGGTATTCGAAAAAAAGGAATCAAATAAAATATGTGCTAAAATATATAACTTTATATGTTCCTGTTACCCAGAAACTAAGATTCTAGAGTTGATTATTATTATATTATATTTATCATAATATCTGTTAAATTGTAAATAAATATTATTTCACGTTTAACGGTTTCTCATGCAATTCCTTCACACTTTGATAGTTATTATACTTATTCTATGCAGTTGTACATAATTATACTTTGATATAAATCTTACAGGTTTTACAAAAAAACAAAAAAAATCTACACAACGCGTAAAACCTCAGATTAATTGTCGTATCTGCGTAAACAGCAGACTACTAGACGAAAACGATAAAACATCATTTTTAAATTAGATGTTTTAAATTTTAATATTTAGTAATCATTTAACAATAAGATGTAAAATAATTCCGTGACATAAAATAACGTCCTGACAAATCTACACCAATGAGCGTATTTGGCTCCGAGGGACAGTAGGAAAGAAGATAAATGTGTTTATAAAATTGAAATTATCTTCCTTTTAATGGAAACTAGTTATTTCTTATGCATCTCAGGGGAAATAGAAAGAGAAATTTAAATCTGGTTTTCTTATAATTAAGCGAATACATTTTTTGTTGTGCTTTTTGTTCCCAAATGCAAGAAATGTTTTAAAAGATATGTCAATTTAAAAGTTTCGAGCGAAACATATGGTTAAAAAAATACGGGCAATCTTTTAAGACCCTCCCCACTTTATGACTCCGCTTTCTCTTAATCCATAAAATTGCACGATATAAGAGGAACGTCTCTCAAAAGCACGTACATATTTATTATTTCCTTCAGCTCTTTAGGACGCCATTTGGAACGGAAATTTAATCCAGCACATCAATTGCATTAATGGGAATCGTACGAAGCCGTTAGGGTAATATCCTAATCTAAATTTTGATAGCGTAAGTTTAAAAAAATACCGAGTTCACATTTCTATGGTAATAAATTACAATAATATATCAGCTTTTATGTTTAAAACATTACTCAAATTTATCTTTGATATTTTGCTTTCTAAATAGTTAATTATTTTAAGACTTCAAAAAAGATAATTACACTTTCTGTCCGTATCTTAAATTTACTAAAAATGTTGTAAAAAATAGAGTACATAAATACGTAATAAAATTATCTTCTCTAGAAATACTACAACAATATCTATAATTATAATCATATACGACTTTAAGATAAAAAAAGCCAAATTTATTTGCATACTTTCTATTCCAATCGCAAAAGCGTGTTAAGCGAGTTGAGCAAACATATTGCAAAATTTTATTTATATTTAAATGTAATGTATTTAAAATAGTCTATATTTGAATGTAATATATTTAAAATTATTTATATTTAAATGTAATATATCTGAAATTATTTATATTCAAATGCAATATATCTGAAATCTTTATACTTAAATGTAATATATCTAATAGTATCTATATTTAAATGTAATATACCTAATAGTATCTAATAGTATTTATATTTAAATGTAATATATCTAATAGTATTTATATTTAAATGTTATACATCTAATAGTATTTATATTTATATGTATGGGTGATTTTCATTTGCTATTTTACCAGGTTTTAACATATTAATAATTGTACTATAGAGGTCATTATACGTCGATTTCTTCGCTAGTACTTTTATATTATTTCTATTGTACAGACCATGGGTGAAATTCCACTTCATCTTTTTGTTTTCAAGTGATTGTCAATAGACAATTACTTGAAATTACTTGCCAATGAGCAATTACTTATCTCGTTTCTGGACTGTGGTAAAAGATTATCCAACCAAATGTCCTTAGTGAGAAGGGTGGTCTAAATTTTTTATTTTATTAATGTTTAACCTTTTGAAATTTAATTAAAAGTATTACTAAAATAATTTATTTTACATGATTTAGACTAAGCATCATAATATAAATCATAAAATCATCATATGTTTTACTAAGCCTCATAATAAAAGTATTATTTAAAAAAAAAAGTGAAATAAATCTTCCTAGCAACAGAAAGAAAAATTTCTGCAAACTATTTACATAATAGTTTTCTGTGAAACATTAAATTCCAAATACATTCGTATCTTTAGAAGCAGCCATTAAAAAGCACATGGAACAAGTTGAAGACAAACTTTTCGAAGCTATCGCAGCTTCATCTTCAATGCAAAAATTGTTGAAATGCCGGAATATTACTTAAGAGTTACATATTCTGTAGTTCAGTTCTGCATTTTCAACCATTTTTCGGCTGAAGATAAAGCTGTGATATGTTTCGAAACGTTTGCTTTTAACTTGTTCTATATACTCTTTAATGGCGGCTTCTCGAAATCCTAATATATTTGTTTCTAATACCAGTCTAAATTTAATTCATTTCACATTAAATTAAATTCCAAATTAAATATTCATCCTGATATATATACGCTGTACGAAATTAAATAATAAGACGCTTAGTTAAATTAAATACTAATGGGCTATAATAAACTAATATATAATTTTCGTTCATGTGTGCATGGATTTGCCATGAAGGTGTGTTTATGTATTTTTTCAAAGATAAAAATAATAGTTAAGCACCTCTTGTCGAACGGTTAAGAATATATAACGAATGCCTAATTTAACGCTCACAGCCTTTAGAGAATGCCTAGATTATAGTTTAAACGCTTGAAGGTAACTATTAGGCGTGTGTAATTCTCACCATTAGTATAGCATGAACTGTTTCAAAGGGAAGAAACATTCTCCGTCTCAAAATAATGGACTTGCAGAAACAAACTTAATTGCATATTTTCTGGAAGACCGAAGCATAATTACAAGGCAGCAGCCGATTTGGGTACAAACTTAACCATACGTTTTGAAGTGCTTTTCCAGCACTGTGCCCGATGGAGCGAAACACGTCGTTCTTTGAATTGGGCAATTAGATTCCAAACAATGCAACTTCCAGCAGTTACGAAAATATATATGCAGAATATAAAAGATTTAAAAATTTGAAGTAAAAGTTTTTCCCAAAGAATCGAAATATAGCAACCGTTCTAACGTTACTTAAAACTTGAACTTGAATCCATATAAGTATTAAAGACGCCATGTGAATTAGAACAATATCGTGTTGAGTTTGATTCAAGGTAAAAAGAGAAAATACATGAAAAATATATTTCTAAGAAAGAAGATTGAAAATGAACCAACTTTGTCATTGTGATATAAGGATAGGACGGAAATATAGAAAAAAATGTAGATAATGCGATTCTATGGACAATAAATTGTAATTGGATTTTGGAAAGTTTCTTCGTTGCAAATTGAAGTTATTCTACTTTATTTCGAACTAAAAGATGAAGTAAAGGAAATTGGTGTTTTCATAAACATCTGGTGATTCTGTTTTTTTTATAAATCAGGTTTCAGGTTATTTGTCAGCGTAATACCCTGAAGAGTTCTTGGGAAACAAAAGGCGTCATTAAAGTTTTCGTTATATTTTGACTTTTTATATAGACCAATAATTTTATATAATCCAAATATAGACTAAAGAATTCGTCTATATTTGGACAAATGAATAAAAGTGATTGCCGCACGGATATAAAACACGTTTTAAAAAAAATAAAAAATGGTATGCTCGATATTATGTGAGAGAAACAGGAATAAAGTTAAGGTCTCAAATACAGTGTTGCCAATCACATATTTTCTATTATTTCTGAGTCCTGTCTCTAAGACCTGCAATAGTACGATGCTTCGACGAGAAGAAACAAAAAAAAAATAAAAAAAAGGATATAAGACGAAGATAGAGACGAATTTTGAAACAGAAAAATGAAAAAGGCAAAAGTAATCACCTAAAGAAGTAAGATTATCAAATAAGGAAGTGTTTTGTTATAAATTACAGCGATAAATGTAGAGCTGCATAGAAGAAGAAATAGAGAATATTGCTCGTATATACAAAAAAAAAACTAAAATACCAAATGATATTGAAAGTGAAAGTAAGAAAGTTTGGAAGAAACTAAATTTGCAAACAAACACTAGGAATCAATGATCCGTGAAAGGAGAAACAACAACTGACCGCCAAAATAAATTTACTGTAAATCCTACACAAATTCAAAAAGTGAGGAAAAGAATTTTACCCACTAAATTTGGCGTAAAAATATTTATCGCCGAAGTTGAAAATATCCCAAAGAACGTCGTTATATACAAAAAATAGTTAATTGCAAGAAGAGGCAAAGGACGAGTCAAGGGCGATCACACGAGATCGATCTGAAAAGCATACTATAGAAAATTTCGATATGAAATAAGGAACTTTATGTTCTAGGCGCAAAAAATATAGATGAAGAATATAATCTTTTGTTTTTCTGAACGAATGAACCGAAGACGAAAAGAAAAAAAAACAGAAACTAACACATTCACACATTATAAAATATCTTATCACCAATACCCAAAAAATCGAGAATTACAAGATAAACTGAATACTGAGGACATGAAGGGAAGCACAGGGATGAATGAATGTTAATGGTAAATTAACTACTCTTAAAATTAAGTATTGTTACACATAGAAATTTTCTGATACCCATGCTTGAGCTCAGACTAGATAATTATAATGTGCAGTAAAAAGAAGACAGCGCCCTGGATTTGATTCGAACAAGTGTCTAGCCGTTAGATCCAGAACGTCTTAACCGCTAAGCCACCAAGGCAGAGAGACGACGCTTTCTCACTCTCTCCGCATATACGATTGTTGCAAGATGATATTACTCTTCACAGCGATAAAGCAATTGCCAAATGGTGAACACACAAAGCCTAGGGACAAATTTCATAATTTTTGTGTAAGTATTTTTAGTCAAACTCCCCTCACTTTACGAATGATTAAGGCTGATTATGGAAATAAGCAACAAATGAATTCGTCAAGAGCAAACTTCAATCTAAATAACGGCGATGTATTTTCACTCCGGCGCAAGATTTGGCTGTTGTAAAATATGTCCGGATTCTGATACGTGGATAATGTTCTCTATATTCGTAGGGTGTTGGAATGGATCATGCGGCGTCTTGACGTACAGATTTCCGAAGAATCCGAACAATTTAAGACCTATGAACTAACCTGCGGAATATAGTAATCAGTTAATTGGTAAATACTTTCTTCGAACAAAGTTAGGATTTGAAGCTGAGATAACCACCAGCTAGGCAATTGCATTGCCACTGTATCACCGCAGGCAAAAGCCTTCTCGAAATCTACCACTGTGAAGCGAGGAATAGGCCTAAGAATTTAATAAACGATATTTCCTGAAGCTGGCCTCTTCCTACGGAACTGCGTGCAATACTTTCCATGATGATAAATATATAAGTAGGTATTAACGTAGAGCAAGAACTAATATCCTTTTCATGATAATAAATGTATAAGTAGGTAATATAGTAGGAAAATAGCTGATAACTTAGTGAGATTAGGATATACACGTAGAAATATGAAGAACTGTCTATAATGCATTTTATATACGTTTAAGTATTAGGGGGAAACAAAAGGAAATTAACATTAGGCACCGTCTACCCCGCGGCGTTCAATAGCTACACGAATCCCGTTACCATCGATGCCTAGATTTTTACAGCTGGCAAGTAGTAAAAATCTAGTTTTTCCTACTAGATCCTAAGATTTTCTTATTGAAGCGAACGAATAGCGTTTTCCTCTGGCGGGTACGGTTAATTGAGATTTGTAGGAAAAAAATATAGCCATATGCAAATATGGATACACATATGCAAATATGGCATACACATATGCAAATATGGCATACACATATGCAAATATGGCATACACATATGCAAATATGGCATACACATATGCAAATATGGTATACACATATGCAAATATGGCATACACACACATGCAAATATGGCATACACATATGCAAATATACAAACGGAAGAGGTGGGAGAGAAATATTGCTTTGTTCCAAACGCTGTTTTCAAACAATTAGCTAAAGTTTCTTCCCTACTAAATACCGAATCACACCATAAGCAAAGGTATATTTTCTTTAGTATATAACATTCGTATACATAACAATAACTTAACGCCTAATCCGGATTTGTTCTCCGTTTTATAAAATATGGACATAGCATAATTTAAATTAGAATTTTTAAACTACTGCGGGCCATTTGAAGTTTTATTTCTGTGGCAGCTTTCCATTGGAAATCAGAAATATTTTTATTTGTTACGAAGTATTCAGTTTCGATACAAATGGAAAACTTCGATATATGATATGGAAATCATTTGCGGTACCTACTCTCGTTTCAGAATGTTACAATATCGTTTTACCTCCGAACTCAGAAAAAAGAATATATGTTCGTATACGGCTATATAATTCGGAATTGCATGCATGAATTCAAAACGCGGAACATTGAAAATGAAACTTGCTCAGCTTAATTTAAAACCAGAACCAATTCCAACTGCATAAAATAATATCGCATATGCTTAAAATTTGAAAGTTTAAATCTAGGTTTACGACTGCAACAATGGAGCATACCAGCCACGGGTTTTGCATTTCTTCGAAATTTTTCATGAGCCGGAATTTCCATGTTTTTCTCATTCTTTAGCTTGCTTTTCCAATCTTGCAGATTCGCTGCGTGTTGCAGTCATCTATTTCCAATCCCTTTATAAAAGAAGTTTAATGCATAAACGCAGAATTCAAACAGCGCGCGAGGGACTTTTCAAGATAGGAAAATGTTTTACCAAACATTAACATTATATATAATTAAGATATTCAGCATATACATAATACAACATTAAGGATTTTTCTATTTTTCATGAAACATTCGATCAGAATTACAGACATTTCAATTTCAACAACACAGACTTTTTTTTGAATTTGTAATGCAGTTCAAAAACTCTTATAAAGTATATTCCATAATTAGTAATTTCCATTTTCAATGAATACTATAAAAAATATTTTAAATGGTTTATCATTCATTTTATATAAATCGAACACTACGCAGATTAAATTAAACAACAATGTCAAACAATCAACGTTTATTGGCGTAGTGATACCAACGCCGATGGTATGGCGTGATTAGATGGTGAAACGTTCGAAAGAAAATAAATATTTCTGCCTTCGGTGGGACCTGAACCCACGACCTTCCACTTGCCGGGCGGAGGCTCTACCCACTGAGCTACGAAGGACAATATATAATCTCTTTACGAACGTATATATATTGTTGCCAGTTATTTCGCAGAATGGTGTAGTACATAGACTACTATTTAAACCAAATTGCAAAGAGACTGGTATTAAATTGATCGAAATGCCCGTTGCAGCATATGTATTTATTTTATATAAATCGAACACTACGCAGATTAAATCAAACAACAATGTCAATCAATCAACGTTTATTGGCGTAGTGATACCAACGCCGATGGTATGGCGTGATTAGATGGTGAAACGTTCGAAAGAAAATAAATATTTCTGCCTTCGGTGGGACCTGAACCCACGACCTTCCACTTGCCGGGCGGAGGCTCTACCCACTGAGCTATGAGACAATATCCAATCTCTTTACAAACGTATATATAATTGTTGAATATGGAAAATGTATTATCATTATGGATGATAAGAATCAGGAATAAATTTATTCAACCTGTATACAGTTATTGTTTATACATCTATTTAAAATCTATTTTAACGTTTTAAGAGAAATTCTAGTGATTCAGATATTATTGACATGATTAGGTTAGTAATGGAGAAGAGCCCAAAGTAAAAGCTTGTTTCGAGGCTCTCCATCAGTTATACACGTATTACATAAATCAATGACTTCCCCATTTTAGGTTACTTCGATACACATTATTTTCCTAGTATTAACCGTTTTGACGGCTATGCAGCGCTATGCTTCAGATTCAGAATCAAACAGTACAAACAGCATAGCGCACACACACACACTACATACACACATATATATATGTATAAAATGGAGTGTACATGCTCATATATATGTTTAGTGATTAGTCCCGCGCCGCTCTTTGGGTAGTAATGGAGAAGAGCCCAAAGTAAAAGCTTGTTTCGAGGCTCTCCATCAGTTATACACGTATTACATAAATCAATGAAATTTTTATTATCAGCATATGTATTATAAAAACCCAATCGTTTTATGTAGATTTATGGCCTCATTTGAGAAACTGTGATATAGAGTAGGATGAAGCATTGAGTTGACGTATGCATTTCCACTTATACAGAGAAGTGTGCTGGAGCCTGGGTAGAGAATGCTTAGTTTAATTCTTTTGTGAAACCATATTTACGTGCTTATTTAGTATGATTGTGCCCTTCAGATCCAAACCATGTCATCTATCCTTGTGAGTAGAAAATAAATAAATATCGGGAGGATGGAGGGAGATTGCTACATCCTGCAAATATATCGCAGTTTTATCTATGAAAAAAATACATTTACAGACAGTTGAAACTTTTGTAATTGGATATAGTTGTGCATCTAAGATTTTAAGATATATGGGAAAAAATCTGGAGAGGCATATTCACTGATAAGTTGCATTTTGTCAGATTCTTTTTTAGTGCGTTGTTCAGTATTCATTATTTAAAGCTCGAAAGAACAGAAAATCATTGAAACGATTTATGCGAGTAAATTTGTAAAAAATCAGTTCTATTTGTTTCTTCTCTCTACCTCGAAGTCACATTTCCTCGTCTTGCCGGTGGGAGTTGGGGGGAGCGATAGATAGCTTGCTTCAGTAGAGACCTTCTCGGAAGGCGGGATCCAATCCCCTGAGTCTGGGGTCAAAGTGCCCCAATAAATCAAAGCACCAGGATAAGCGTGGCTTTACAGCTGTTGTTGTTGACTGTACAGGCTGATCTGAAAAAGATATAAACAGCCAGCAAATAACAATGATCTGTGATTTGACACAAGGACTAGATAGTAGCTTTACCACGGTATTACTAAATCACAATGGGCTAAGAAGACGATAGTAAATATCTTTCCTTACTAACCCGGCCGACACAGACACCCCGGCGACATTACGTGTGGTTTTGTTTCCTGGAAGGATGGACTAAATAATGGAATAATGTTATTTCACTGCGATAATATTGCATTTAATTTACAGGATGTCCCATCAAGACCTCATAAACTCTACATTGCGCAATTCCTTGCAAAATTCTAAACCAAATATGTTAATTAGAAAATGCTAAGAAATCAATAGTTTCTGAGTTATTAAGGTTTGAAATTTAATTGATCTCATGCCGTTTTCATTTGTTGATGCCTCTTAGGCAGAGGTTGAAACGGACTGGAGAAATCTTGTTTTGAATAAGGCATGGAATAAATATTTTTGATCGTGTATTTGGTAATTTTACTTTGAAAGCCAACGCGCATGACATTTCCCCCCAAGCCAATACTATAGAAGTTACGTCTAGAATCAGTTATCTTAGTATGCTAACATTTAGAATTTCATCCTTCGCCAAGTATTAGTAAGTAATTCAAAAAAATAGATGCATAAAAATAATTAGCAAAGGAACAAAATTTACTCCACATAGTAAACACACATAGAAAATGCACGTAGTAATATTTTACAGAAATTAAAACGTAAGAAATTAAAAAAAAGTGTGAGCTTAAAAATTACAAGTATTTTATTTTAACGTTTAAATTCGGATTGATTGTAAAGCAATAATTATTGTTTGTAAAAACCATTGGCATGATAGACAACTTTTAACAAATAAAGTAGAGATATGTATTTTTACTTAAGGTAGAGATATGTATTTTTATTTAAGGTAGAGATATGTATTTTTATTCAAGGTAGAGATAGTCCACTTTTGAGAGTAAAGAACTGTGTGTGATCTAATGTACGTAGCTACAGGGCCGACGCGAAAACGGAAAGGGCGAATTGAGCACTCGCCCTGGGCTGCAAATATTTATTGGTAGCAAAATGGGATTATTGTAACAAAAGAAGTCATTTGGGGCGGCAAAACACTTGTTCTCCACAAATGCCAAAATACATGGTACTCGCTATGCGTACCTTAGTCATCTAGTAGTGACGATCCGAGTCTTCTATTCCATTGGACTGGATTCGTCTTCTAAAATATTTGAGTTAATGGTGGTTTCTTTAAATACATATTAAGCTGTAGGTTCCATCGCAGAAAACCCTCAGCACAATTTAGAGACGTAAAATATGCTAACTTATTTAAACACTTTAAAATCATCTAAATTCCTTTTACAGCATATTTTCTGTATCGTAGCATTTAACAATGAGGTGGGGTTAAAGCATATCTATTGAAATAGTATAGTATTAATTATTAAGTTTTATTAGTTAAATTGTAATATTGCAATAACCAACAATTATTATTTTTAATTGTTATATTGTATAAAATAGAGAATAGTGCGCTTGAAGTATTCTATGATGTTGTGACTAGTTATAGAGAAGATCGTATTATAAATGATGTTGCATACAGTGCAATAGTTGTATGAAGTATGTATGTGGAAATAAATAAAGCTTTTTTAAAACAAGCTAATGGTTACAGTCGGAAAAATTGCCAATTGTGGTAACTTTACGTAAAGCTACGTATTTGGTCTTACGTCACAATTCTAGTTTTCTCCGAAAAATGGGTCGTGGTTGATAAAGGGAAATCATCTCGAAGCCTAATGCGGTTCTTGCTTTCTACTATGGAAGGAAGGGCTTATTAATTTGTTTTGTAAATGGTTCGCGCCAAGTAAGTATGGTCGAATTTTGTTTTCATTGGCTGGATTTCAGACATTAATAACTGAAAAGATCTGGACTTCTCAGCATTTTCTCATAAACTTTATTAAAATTTTGCAAGAAATCGCACTTTACAAAGTTTATGAGGTCTTCATGGGACACACTGTATGTCCGGAACCCAATTAATGCAATCAAAAACAATATGATCTGGGGTATTTTCGCAATAAACGAAAAAGAACACTTATTATATTTATTATTATTAAATCCAATACGACAGATTAAAAGACAAGATCGATCCATGAATGAAGAAATGATCCTTGAAGAAAGAAAAGGTAGATCCATGAATTCAATTAAAGTTCTAACCTCTTTAAATATGCAATACAGTTTGAAATGCAGGTTTCCTGACGAAGCCAAGTCCTAATCACGAGAAGCTTTACTCAGAAATGACAAAGTGCTTAATGAAAAGTTCTTTTCCGGAATTGTCACGCTCCAGATCTCATTAATTTTTAATGCAGTCGTTTTTGCAGATGATAATAGAAAAATCCTTTCAGTAGTTTCTCATTTAGATTTAAGGTGGGTTTTGTGATTTTACTTGTCGCCACAATACTCATCTAGTGAATTTTTACAATATCCGTGAGTAGTACTACGTATTCGTCACGCACAATATCTGGGACTTTGTCTTTTATATTACTGGTTATTAATAGCCTTTATATCATTTTTATTTATGCTGTGATATTTGCAAAGTAGTGAAGTGATTTTATTGTATAAATATATATGTACGAGGGTGAGTCAATATGTTCTAGAAAAGAGTTAATAAAAAACAAATTATAAGGTTTTTAAACCTACTACTTTTATTTCTCTATATATAATCATCACCCCTTTCAATACATTTATCTCCTATTTCGGAAGGTTGTCAAATCCCTCTGAAAAAAAAGTTGTGGTTGTCCATAACACCAATTTTGGGCAAAATTTCCTACCTCCAAATAAGTAGAGCATCTTAAAGCTGCGTAAACTGATGAAGGTCAAACAGAGCAAGGTCAGAACTATACTGGATGCACTAACAGTTTCCAACAAAGTTTTTTATTGTTTACATAGTATATTTGACCATGTGAGGACGAGCATTGTAATGGTGGAAAATGACACCATAATATAGCTTTCCCGCTCTCTTTCAGAGGACGTATATCATCCGATAAGAGCAGTATTCTTAACATAACATACGTTTTTCTTCCAAAATATCAATGTATATCATTACTTTTGAGTCTCAAAGAAAAGGTTGACAGAACCTTTTCGAACAGAAGTTGAAGCTCGCCCGCAGCGCTCTGCATCAAAAACACCTACAGGTCCCGATTTAAATTTATCGTGCTATAAATAAAGTACAGATTCACTCATGCATTCATTATTATACTATACTTGTGACCTTGACAAAATTTCGTTAGGTTTTACGCCTTCATTCATTATATATTTTACATTAGAACTACGATCACTATTTCACAAGCCTCCTATAGTTACCCAAATTTATTTATTGCGCATGCGTAAACGTGAGGAAGGCACCGATTTGCCTAGGTATTGTCAAATGTTTACTCTGTAACTATATTCAATGATTTGAATTTATTTTTTACGTTACTGTCTTTATAGGTTCTTCCTTAGAAATTTTCAACTCACCTACGTATATTATAATAATTACATAATTATTTCATTTTCATTCCAAATTTCCACCTGCTGTTTTGTCATTTTTCAAGTAATTTATTTTTCAATATTTTATTTTTCGCGATTTTGAGCCTTAGACATCTTGTTGGATATACATGTTGTTTATCACAGAGTGTGTGTTTGATAATATGTGCCAAGAAAAGGCACCATGCATCAGAGACGTAGCCAGGGCAAGGTTTTTGGGGTTGTAACCCCATCGCAAGGAAATTTTGTATATTCCACATAGTAATATATGTGTTGTAGCTCTGAAACTACCCCTATTAAGCTTATACAACTCCCCTTATGAAATTTCTGCCTAAGCCACTGCCATGCATGCAGTTTTATAGAAGGCTCTTGACGACGGTTCTAAGATCGCATGCATAGACATTTATTTTAATTAACTAAATTTGATTTTTTACTACAAAACACTTTTATACGATATTAATTTTTGTATTTTTAATTATTTACTTAAGATTTAATTTTATTTATTCTCATTTTCGTTCATATTTCGGAGGTTAGTGTGTAATAATGCAGCATCATCTACAGTCCCCATCATAATATATTTTTAATATTATCATAAATATAATAAAGAATTATATTAAATATATATTTTAATTCACATTCTTATTTTATATATATTATACTTTACATATATATGGCCTGCAAAAGGGTTGCTGGTATCTAACTGGAAGGAGACCCACACGCTGAACGTATGTGACGATGTGTGTAACCGGCCGGGCCAGTAACCTAGTGTCCTACACCGCCTTCAAGTGGTGCGGGCCGGGCTTTCTATCTAGGAATCAAATTAATATTTGCTGCACGGATGGAAAGGCGGAAGGGGAGGGCTAATTCACCAACCCGTCTAGCCAGCGTGGTGAAATGATGGCTAATTCCTCCAATATGCTAATACACCAAAAACCATGGCCCCTAGTCTCCAGGTGCTGGAGTGCTCCTGATCAAGGCAGCGGTCAGCGTGGCATGAAAGCAGGGGGTGCTAAGAATCACTGGAATGGCCCAGGCTGCCGTTTGTTATTGGCCTTGACTACGTATAATGGACGATCCCTTGCTTCTGAAGCAAAACTTCAAGAATTGGAAGAAGAACTTGACAAGATCAAATGGGACATTGTAGGACTCAGTGAAGTTAGAAGAAAAGGTGAAGAGTTGGTGGAACTTAAAAGTGGACATTTGTTTTATTATAGAGGAACGGAAACTGGAAGGCCGATTAGGTCGAAAATTACCTATGAAACAGGATTGTGGGGAACAGTTCCAAAATCAACATTAAATCTACTTTATGGTTTCGAATCGAAAGGTTTGAGAAGGCTGACGAAGGCATAGTGGTTAATCGCATATACTGCAATTTACAGAGATCAGTAGATCATGCCATTAGAAATATATTTTGTAGCACTTAGAGAAAAAGTGTTCCAAAGAATAGATGCACACCCAAACCCACAGATGACATCTAACATACTCCTGACCAGCAAATTTCTGGCCCTTAGGTCAATCAAAAGTAATAATTTTGCTTGGATTCTCCAAAAATAAACTTAATGATAAATTAGCATCCGCTCCTTCCTCCCCTAGCTAAAAAAGGCGAGGGATACCATGCACAGAAATGCAACTCAGAAGCTTCAATCACGGCAAGATGATGCAAATGCCTCATAGACCAAGCATAGGGAACACAGACAATTTCGCTTGCAAGCTCCACCGAAGTTTCGGTATCTATTATAAACGGCGAACAGCCCTTAGACGGGATTTCTCCCCAGTTGGCTCGATCTGGAAGACGCGAAATATGTATGTGTATATATACATTTAAAAAAACCCACCCTATTCTTCCTTCCCCACTTATTATTTCCTCCCTCCTCCTTTCACTATCAAATTCATACTTGCTTAAAACCCTTTTCCTTTTAGCTATATTTAATTATTGACTTCTGTCAAAATTAACTACCCCATTTATACCCATAATTCTCCTTGGCAGACGTTATGTGATTATTTATCGCTACACTCAGAGAGAGAGAGAGAGAGAGAGAGAGGTACTGGCTTTTAACGATTCAACAAACTGGAAGAACAAGTAATGTTGGCTTCTCCATCAATAAAATAATTAAAGACTATTTTCTTGATGTTGGAAGCACGTCAGATCTAACAGCAAGGCTCGTTGTTCTACTAATTCAGCGATGCCAACATCTGATAGTACAGGCATACGCATCAACATCATACCGGCGAAGAGGATGAGTAATTCAAGAGAGAAATCAAACAGCTACATACCAAGGGGAAACAACACATCAAGCTCATGGGGGATTTTAATGCAAGAATTGGACAACAGGATCGAGGAGAGACATCGGTTGGTAAATACGGATCTGGAAAAAAGGAATGAACGTGGCGACCGAATATGCTAAAAATCCTAGAATCGCGAATTCATTTTTTTTAAAAAGAAACTACAAAGAAAATAGACATGGTAATAAACCAAATGGAGGAACCAGGGAAATTTACTATATCCTGGCAAATAAGAAATCAATTATTGAAGATTGTAGTGCATTGAACAGCTTTAATATTGGAAGTGATCTTTGAATAATGAGTTGTAAAATGCACTTAAATACTAAACTAGAAAGGCAGAAGCTCATTAGGAAACAAGTATGTAAGAGGGTGGATTTAAAGAAATTAAAAGAAAATACTGAGGCATTCAAGTTGGAATTAAAAAATCGCTTTTCTGCACTGGAAGGACTTATTGAAGAAGTTGACATCTCAGAAGCAAATGAAAACATTGTTAAGACAATAATTGAAACTGCTGGGGAAATTGGTGGTGTAATATGTAAAAAGCAGAATAGCAAATTATCTGAGAAGACGAAACAACTCATGAAAAGGCGAAGACTTATGAAGGTGGACAATCAAAATACCAGTCGCAAGATCGAGTATGTAGAACTTTGCAAAACTTTGCGCAAAAACATGAAAGAAGATATAAGAAAATTCAATTGTGAGTTAGTAAGGAAGGCCATTGAAAACAGCAAGAGCCTTTTGGTTATTAATGGAAGATCGTCTGTTGGGAAGAAACACATCATTTCACTAAAAGAAGATTGAACCGTAACAAGAAATATGTAAGAAATACTTAGAAGAGTTGAAGAATTCTACAGAAAGCTATATGAAGGAAACAGTGGATTAAATGAAGTCTTTGAGATAGTTAAAAGAGCAGCTCCCAAACTCTTAAAAGAGGAAGGAGCATTTGAAATAAATGTTATGATCAAAAGGAAGAGCCCCTGGCGATCATGGTATTACATTAGATACGTTAAAAGAAGCTAGAGAAAATGTAGCAGACGTATTTGCAAACTTCTTTACCAAATGTCTTAACAGTAGTACCATACCAAACCTATGAGATGCTGTAATAGTAATTCTTTTGTATAAAAAAGGTAATAAAGAGGATTTTAAAAATTACCGATCAATTAGCTTATTAGCTGTTATTTATAAAATCTTCACAAAACTACTAACATATCGATTGTAGAAAAAATTAGATGCAGCTCAAGTAATAGAATATGCTTTAGTTCGAAGTGGATTCAACACAGTAGGCAATATTCAAGTATTGAGAACTAATTGACAGAACACATTTATATGAACTTACATTGTCTGTGACATTTATTGGCTATGTGAATGCTTTTGACTATTAAAATATTCGTAGTTATCAACTCTTTAAGGTCAGCAGACATCAAGGATGTATACATTGACATGATGCAATGTGTGTATAAAAATATACGTGCAAATTTCGGTTATATAAAGGTACCAAAACTATCAAAATTGGTAAAAGTTTGAGGCAGGAGGATACCATTACTCCAAAACTTTTTACTTCAGTTTTACAGACACATATCAGCAGATAAATTGGAATAACAGGGGAATAAAAATAAATGGTGAATATTTAAATCATTTCCGGTTTGCTGATGACATTGTTATTTTTCAACGAACACATCAGAACTCCAAGACATGGTACAGGGACTCTCAGCAAGAAGTAAAGAAGTTGCACTCAAGATGAACCTGCAAAAAAATTGTCATGCTCAATAATTTCGTAGATAAATCAAAAATACATGTTTACAACATGGAGTTAGGATTTGCTGATTCATATATTTACCTTGGCCAGTTTATTTCAATGGATGACAAAAGTATGAACGAACTCAACAGATGTACTAAACTTCGCGGGAATGCATTTAGAAGAAATGACATTATCCTGAAGGGGGAAATTGCCTTTGTGTCTAAAAAGGAAAATCTTCCACTAGTGTATATTGACAGTTCTCACTTATGCGTCGGAGACATGCAGTTGGAGCAATACGGGAGATACAGACAACACAAAGTAGCATGGTTAAGTGCATGTTTGTAATAACTAGGACATATCGAAAAAGAAACACTTGGGTGAGAGAGCAAACTAGAGGACATTATTGTTAAAGTAAACAGACTAAAATGGCGATGGGCTGGGCCTAGTGCAAGAAGAACTGATCAACGATGGACAACAGAAATTCTGAACTGGGTTCCAAGACACCACCGAAGATGTAGAAAGCGTCCTCAAACTAGACGGGTGGGTGAAATGGGAAAACAGGTTAGGGTGACGTGGAAGCGAATAGCTCAGGATAGACTGGTGTGTAAAGCATTTGGAGAAATCTTCATCCAGCAGTGGATAGATAACGGTTGAATACGATGCTGATGACATATGTACACGTATACATATATACACTCTAAAGCAAAAAAAAAATGAAACACCAAGAAGGAGTTATCCGATTTCGATAAAAATTGGTGGATGTGAAGAACATACATAGAAAAAGAAATATTTAAAATTTCAGAACAATTGAATGATTTATTGCAGAGTTTGACCGTTACAAAGGGAGGAAGTCAATAAGGCGTTGGTTCACCTCTGGCTTGGATGCAAGCTGTCACCCGGCGTGGCATAGACTGATAAAGATCCCGGATGGTGTCCTGCGGAATTTCTTGCCAAATTGTCTCCAACTGTCGGGCTAAATCGTCAACATTCCGGGATGGTTGCAATCGCCTTCCCATAGCGTCCCAAATGTGCTCTATGGGAGAGAGATCAGGAGATCCAGATTGCCAAGGAAGTGCTGGGCAAGCTTTTGCGATTATATTATCTTTAAAATCGTTTAAACCTTTAATTTGGAGCTTTGAATCTCATATTTAGTTAGAATCCAAATTGTTTAAAAGCTTTTGCGAAGCCAGGGAATTTTTGGGTGATAAATGGAAATACTTAAATTTTTACACCCACTTTAGTGTAAGTTTACTTTTAAATGAGCACTCGACTGTCAAAGTTTAAAATTCCCCAATTGAACTTCATAATTTTTCAGTTAAAATTTCCTTTTAATTACGTTACATTAAGGAAATTTTTGACTACATGTTTGAAAATGCGAACCCGTGTATTTGTTCTAATATTCTGACTTGACAGATCAGAAACGCTTTCGTCCAAATTATTCGAATAAGTCATAAGAGTATGTTTTCATAAATAAATATTTAGTTAAATTGCGCGTAGATGTTTTCGCAATTTCAAAATATTTTGTGTTTTCCAAACGTTGGTACAATTTATAATGAAATATAAACTGCCATTTGTGAGCCTCACAATAGAAATAAAACGCATTCTTTAGAATGGCTTGAGTGTTGCCATTTGGAATACCAATAAACGCAAACTTAATAAGCACAATTTCTAAAATTGGCAATTGCCAAATCGTTTCCTTTTATTTCACCTTTCCAAATGTTGTATTTAATTTCACCTTTCCAAATGTTGTATTTAATTTCACCTTTCCAAATGTTGTATTTAATTTCACCTTTCCAAATGTTGTATTTAATTTCACTTCATCTTCACCTTATCTTTGACAGCTATTTATATAACTGCGTTCAAAATTCTAAAATAATCATCAATCTTCCATTTATCATCGAAATTTGCACACTTATCTTTGTAGATACCACCAAAATTGGCGCACAAAATTTCCTTAACCTTATGTTATAATTATTCATCTTTTGACGTCATAATTAACTATTCCAAAAGTTTAAAGCTCTAATAAATATTATTTGTAACTTCATAGAATTACTTTATTTCCACATACCTTACCGTTAGAAAATAATTTCAACCATTTTAATTTTAAAGTGCAATACTTACTCGGAATATGCGGCATGAATTTCTCTAAACACATTAACAAATTTGCAAATGACTGATATCACTTCGCTGAATAAGTCAATATCTGATACATATGTTATTCACTATGCAAGAGGCAAATAACTCACTGAAAAATCAAAGAAAACGCTGATATCTCTTTCCGATATGAATCCGAGTGTTTGTCTTCTATCATAATATCATATTCTAAGAATTAGAATATCGGAGAGAGAATTAACTGGTTTAAAGTTAATTGATAGCTTTTGAGGAAAGAAAGTTAACAAAATAAATTCCATAACTTTGACAAATTTGATACCAAATTAGTGACTCTTTATGTACATACATATTTTGTGCAATGCATGTTCATATTTATATACGTGAAAGTAAATATCTGCTTAAAATTTAAATTCGTTTCTGTAAAATATCATATTGATAAATAGAAATAAACAAAAAAAAATTCGTTTTAAGGACCAAACCAATTGAGCGATGATCTAATTTTCAGCACGATATATTCGATTTCCATATTTTGAAATGAAATGTCAATAAAATTGAACATCAAACGCTTAACTATGATTTTGATAAATATATTTGTTTCCCTTATTACAAGAAATAGCGAAAGGATGAACAAATACAAGAAATTGAAACAACAGTCAAACACATTTTCATATGGTCAAAAAGCTAATTAATAAAATTCCTTCACCTAAAGTAATAATAATAATACGAAGTTTTCATTTTCATCATATAATGTATAAAATTATTAATCAGAAATCATCTGGAAATTATTTTTCTTGTATGATGTTTTCTACTTAGAAATATTTATAAAAAAAAATTCCACGGAAACGAATTCCATCTCGTGCGAATAATTTTTTTTTAAATAAAAAGTATTTTTTTTTAAATGTCAACAAAATAAAGTTATCTAATGAACACCTGATGCGAAAACTCGATTTTTGCAAATTGCCTATTTTCTGCAAAAATGGAAATTTTGGAACTTACATAAATTTTTTCAATCTTCATTATCTCCCAATGTCTCCTAATAACATCTGAACGGCTTTTGCCTTGTCTTTTATTCAATGCAGAACAAGATGTCATTTCGCACTTTTGTATGATTTTTAGATAGGAACTTGCCGGCTAGCCTTCCTATTATAAAATAAACGTATAACTCCTGACGTCCTACCCGTGTTTATTCATTAAATAAAGAAATAGTTGTTTCAATGTTCTTTAGGCGTAGTAATATTAACGCCGACGTCATGGCATCGTTAGATGGTGTAACGTTTGCAAAGAAAGGAAATGTCTTCTGCGTCCGGTGGAGCACGATCCCAGGACCCTCTAAAATCCGAGCAAGAGCTCTACCAACTGAGCTACGGGGGACGAACGTCCAATCCCCTACCTTTGGGCTACTTCGGGGATTGAATATTCGTCGTCCGTAGCTGAGTTGATAGAGCTCCTACCCGGATTGTAAACTGTTGTCGAATCGTGCCCCACCAGACGCAAAAAACATTCCTTTCTTTACGAACGTTTGACCATTTAACTGTGACATAACATCGGCGTTTTACTACGCCTAAAGAATGTTAATATAAATTGTTTCTTAATTTAATCTGCGTAGTGTTTGATTTGTATAAATATATATGTTTGTACATTTTTCAAATATTTTTCAAACTGGACATCTCATCGTCTGAAAAAGTATATTTTTTCAAATGTTGTATTTATTAAATTAATTGAAAAGGACAACAAATTAACACAGTTTAATAAAGTTAAATCGTTTACAGCTGTTTCTATAGCATTTTGCTATTTTCGTCAGAACGACCAATGATAACGCAATGTGTGATGACAAACCCGTGTTACAAACGGCGATTACAGGTTATAGGTCTAATGAAATGAACGTTGTTTTATCATTGGAAGTTCTGACGAAAACAGCCTAGAACTATCGAAACATCTGTAATCGATTTAACTTTATTCAACTGTATTAATTTGTTGCCTTTTCAAGTAATTTAATAATGCGCAGTGTTGTCGTCAAATTATTTCATGTCGTATTTATTATTTTTAATATTTTACAAATAATACTTTTCTATGACACTGATTACTTCTGTTTCTCTGCTCTTCCTTGGCAAAACGGTGCGAACCCTTTTCCCAAGTTTGCTGATAGTGGATATCGCCGTTCATCCTCATTCGGTAGAGTAGGTAGAGTGGTATAGAGAATATGTAGAGTAGATAGAGTTGTATAGAGAATAGATAAAGTAAAGTAGATGGAGATCCGGTAAGTAGAATAGTAAAAGTAGCTAGAGCATGTCTATGAATGAAATGATTATCAGTCTCGCTAGACACCCCCTTTGTCTTAGTCTATGGTTATGTGTATTGTGTTGTCTCATGAACATTTCTAAACATATCATTTAAACTTTGCGTTAGCTCGGCCGACATGTACCTTAATGAATCATGCGGAAAATCCAATTTCATGAAAGGCAATTATCCATCGAGTATCTCAGAATCCGTCAATTATTAATATTCCTGACGATTATGGATCCAAATATTGTGAATAACGTAATCGTCTTCAGGAGTAAAATTTTGTACCATTTCCTCCAAAGTTATCGCAGAAGATACATATGAGAGATTTACATCACATCTCATCAGGTCGTGTCAGATACAGTGTCTGCAGATATTCTGCAACATGCTGACGATTTGAATACGTCATGGGAAATGAAGTGTTCATTTATGCTAATTTTCAGATATATCAAGTAACCAATTCTACGTGTTGTAATTTCCATTTTCTGGTGTGGATCTATATCTAGTGAACTTCTTTTCAGTTCCCGCCTTTTCTTGCCTAAGATTTTTCAATATTGTGAAAGTACGTGCTTTTCATTATTAATATTTTTCAGTTTTGTAAGCTATATTAGAATAGTTAAAACCACGCGTTTTATTTATGTTTATTTAGATATTCAAACATATACTTCTGACAGCAAATATATTAGTTCGTGATTATTTTATTTTGCTACGGTTAAAACTTCCGCTGTTCCATGTTTTCAATTATTTAGTTCAGTTTTTTGCAACATTTGAAGCTTGAAAGAATCCAAATCATTTAATGCTATGAAACGTCAACCTTTTAAAATAGCACTTATTTTTCGGAGCTTAAAATTAAAAAAAAATATTATCAACTTTTTGGAATAAGGATGGCTGTCACAATTCGTATTTAATTAATGATAAAAAGACAAAACTTAACAAAAATCTCTCTTTGTTGTTTAGTAATGGTTCTAGAGAAATAGAATTTAATTTCCCGAACTGAAGTTGGAATTAAACCGAATAAAAAACAAAAATTTTTGTAAGTCGCAATTTGGTTATTTAACTTCAAAAGGTGAAGGCACAAACTAAAAAAAAATTCCTTTTCCATAAAATTTGCAGCCTTAAAATTTTTATATGTTTTAAAAGAACTTTACGGGCGTCATGTAATTTATTGCAAATTATTGTTTTTTCAGATATTATACTGTTTTGCTGCTAAAATTGATAATTTTTACTTTTCGGGAAAAAACACTTTTTGGAAACAATAGCAGAGTAGTTGACATTACGGAATGAGCTTTATGTATTAAATTGAACGAAGGGTAAATGAAAGTAGTAGAATTAGCAAATCGCTTAGCACATAGGCTTACGTCTGTTCGGTTTCACATCCCGCTTACCTTCTTCCTAATACCAGTGCGTCGATCCAGGGGAGATTCCAGCGCTAGCGTCGCATTGCTATCCTTAATTACGCATGCGCTTTATATATCGTAAATAGCCAGGATATTTTTATAACAACACTGTTTTAAACAATCATTAAATAAGCCCTTAGTAAATTTTTTTATCGTATAACTAAAAAAAAATTACAGTATCCTCCTATCCCAGATCATATTATATTCAATTTTCGGGTTTTTCACAATATTTCTTCTGATGGCAACATAATTATTAGCGGATATCAATAGATATTGAACCTTCTAAGGTTTTTGGTTTGTCTGTCTGATGATAAAGAAACGGTAAGGTAAAAGTTTCCCTTAAATATAACGATGATAGGTTTTGTTGAAGATGAAAATCTGAGTTTTTCAATGTGTATAATATTACTATTATATGTTACTCCGTGAAACTCCTTACGGGAAATCATCTCCAAATACCGGCAATGGTAAATTATAGAGTTAGAAATTGGAAAGTTGTGAAGTGGAGCGAGGAGGAATTGGAGGTTTGGTAAATAGAGAGTTTGTAATTCGAGAGCTTGGAATTAGAGGGGGTGGGGGTTGTATTGAAAATAAATCCTAGCAAGTCAAGTTTCAAATTTTAACTCCACATTTGGCGAGTTTACTCCGACTTGCTCTTTGAACTATGGAGGTTGTTTGGATAATTCAGGGGGTCAGTTGCTCCCCGAGAATTCTAATATATAGAATATTTTTAACGCATTAAAGTGGTTATTGGCTTCGGGTTAACATTAGCAAAAAAATTCCCCACCCCATAATTTGCCTTAACGACGCCCTGGCTTTGAACGTGAATGAGTAAACGCATGTAGCACTTATTAATCTTTCTGTTAGTGACAAACAGGCAAAGAAAAATACAGATTCAACGTTATCTGTAACCAGTTAAACATAAATATCGACCCTAGTCAATTTTTTACGGTTTCTTGTTATATGAACTGAAGTTTGATTCAGATGTTAAACATGTTAAACATGTCAAACATGAAATTGAAATTATAATTAACAAACGGAAACTTTCGAATTCATAGGATGAATTTTTGCACTCAAACGAAATTCCAAATATATTTTTATTCAACTCTTAAACCCAAAATGTTTTTGGGTATTATTCGAACATTAGTTGAGTTTGTATGTAATTTTATATCTTACATGTGGTTTCGCAGATTTTAATTCTGTTTCATATGGGTCTTCGGCATCTTACGGTATGGAAACACTCAAGGCTGTGTTCAGGATTTAATTTCGTGGTGGTTCAAAAAATTTTATACCATGTATCGATACAATCATAGCATGCAAGGCCGTAGCCAAGTCCCATTAAAAATTTAGTTTCGGGGGGGGCCGGCCCCTAAGACCCCCCCTCTGGATATGGACATGTGCACACTGCATTATTTTCATAATTTGATCTGATAATCCCAAACCTATGTGTGAAGTTTTCACGAATTTTACAACTTTTTAATTTTTCAGAAATTTTATTTCACCTTATTGGGATTCATCTTTCTGCTTTTTAATTAGGTAAGTTATGTCATTTTTTTTAATTGGAAAAATATTGTACTATGTGTAAAGATGTGGGTATAAAACTTCATTTTTTAAAATTAATATTTACATTAATTTCAAAGGCTGTACAGGAACCCCTCGTTTTGCGCGATCTCATTTTAAGCGTTTTCGCAATAACGAGATTTAGAAAAATTAAAAAATGCTAAAATTTTCTTTTCGGTGGCAACTAACGCGTTTCCACAGTAACGAGATTTAAGAAATTTAAAAAATGCTAAATTTGGTACCACTTTTTCCAATTACCATTTGCTAAAATTGCTAAAAGAAAATTAAAAAATGAAAAATTTCCATTTCGGCAGAGATGAAGCCAAAGAATCCTGTGTTAATGAGTTTGTTAAGTAAACTTTCAACAAGACAATTGCTGGAATTGTTTAAAACATCGACAGCACAATTAGTATCAGTGAAGAGAATAATTCTGACGTAGATAGAAGTGCCAAAGTTTCCAAAGAGATTCATAGTTCTGTAACTTGCAACGAAGAAATTTACAGAGAGAACAAAAATGCTGCCTATCAGTATACTCTTGACAATTTCTTAAAGAAAGCCGCAAATTCGAGACCTTCAGGAGAGAAAGATAAATAGTACAGTATGTAATTTTTAAATGTGCTGTACAGTATTGTACTTGAAATTATTAATTCATAAAAATTAATAGCAAAATTATGTATGAAAAATCAATACGAATTGTATTTTTATCAGTTTTAGGTAATTTTGTCTTCTTAGAATTAATCCCTATTTCACCCATGTTAAAATTGACTCTGCTTACGTGCATTTGCGTTACGTGATTATTTCTTGGAACCAATTATTCGATTAAGTCAAGGGATACCTGTACTTTCTTAATCAGAGAATTATAGACATAGAATTATATGTGCCCGTGTCCCCCAATTATTGGAATAAATTTATATTTTACGTATACTTTAACGTATAAGCAGACATAAAATGTTCTTGGGCCCAATCCAATAATTTGGAGAAGTCTACTCCGATTAGGAAAGTTTACTAAAAATGCACTTAAATCCTGAAGGGAAAAGGGGATTTAACATTTTTTCTTGGAAGGTGTAAGGGACAATACTTGAAAATCAATTTCCTCTTTCTCGAAATTGTTCATCGGGTTAGAGTAAAATAAATAACTAAATAAATGAAATAAAATAAATGTACTTTAAAATAATGTATAAATGTATAAATATATAAATGTGTAAATAACATATATAAATTGAATGTATAAATAATTCATATAAATTGAATGTATAAATATTGTATGTAATGTATATAAATCGAATGTATATATTCAGAAATTAAATGTATAAATTATATGTATAAATATGTAAAAATAAATGTTATTCCAGAGAGAGGAGACAGGGCGCTTGGGTCCTCCTGAACTTTCCAGTCTACAGATACAGTGTGTGTGTGTATACAGATATATATATATATATTCGAGTATGCCGTCGCATACGATTTATTTATGCATAAAAATCTATACACTGTATGTAGCTGAAATTAAGTTTCTAATATGGTTTCCAAATTTTGACAACATGAGTTTTGTGGCGAAAAGTTCAGAACCTAGGGAAATTTCTAACGCTTAAATTTTGGCACTGGTCGGAATGTGAAAGAAAAAGAAAAGGAAAACGAAGAAAACAGAAAGAGAAATAAAATAAAATAAAATAGTAAATTGCAAATTAGAATTGTAAAAGTAAATTAAAGGAAGAAAATAAGTCGTAAAGATTTAAGGAAGTAAAAGAAATTAAAGGAAAAGAAGAACGCTAAATAAAAGTAAAATTAAATTGAAAGAAATAGAGAAAGAGTAAGGGTAAAAACTCACCGACAGCATAAGGAAAATATCACAACGTTTCGAGAACTATTGCCTTCTTTACCGAGCGATATGTCGGGAATGTGAGAATGTCCTGTATTTATACAGCAGTTCTGGGTTTTCACGAGTGCAGTCCTGCATTCATATTTCCCATGAACTGTCACTCACCGTTTGCTAACTAGACAGATCCCCTCAACTAATAAATTGCAAATCATTTTGATCTTGTGTAATTAATAGTAAATGTCAGAATAAAGTTTGATTTGGTGGATACCAAAACCATTCTAAAATCAGATTGATTAAAATGTTCTTTGTCGTTAG
>QLNU02015003.1:59448895-59471688 GCA_006491805.2 Dysdera silvatica
CCCACATGGATCGTCCACTGATAACATGGGTTCTCAATCTCGATACCGTAACTGTTTAAAGTCAAACTGTAAACTACTGGATGACTTGTCGACCGCGTCATCTTCGGCTAAACTAATATTTGAGAGCCTTGCATGAGCTTTCAGAAAATGAATCCGATGTTGGTGAGTCAGGTGCTGACCTAAATGACAATGATGATGATATGGATTGCACGATTCTAAGATGCCATGACGCCTCAAATGATTTCAGCGACTTGGAAAAAATTGGGATGAGGACAGTTCTTTTCAAAATACCCCAAAACGAAACTTACTACTCAAAACGTTTTTTCTCAAACAGGTGATTTTTTTTTCCATTCTTACTTAACTTAACCATCATAACTTAACCTCATTAACTTAACCAATTTAATCACTTAAACAAGTGTACTGAATCAAAGGCATTTCGCAATCAACAATTCAACTAGTGTGTGTGTGTGTGTCAACGAAATTGATTCCCTTTTAACAATTTTGTATGCAAGAGGAGCACATGAATGCTATTTTATCGATTATGATTTCTTATGAAAATATTCTTGGGCCCTGCGGTGGCGCAGTGTGGTAACGCGTTCTCCTAGTGCGCCGCTAATCCGGGTTCGACTCCCAGCAGTGCAAAAAGAACGCTTACTCAGAGATCTCATAAAGATCGCACTGCTCACTGTAGTCCGGGGTTTGGTTCCCTAGGCCTTAAGAGGTTCGGATTCCTCGGAAAACAGTAGGTCCCGGCGCAGCATGACCACTGTAGTCTTTGAGCCGTAAAACCAAAAAGAAAGCGAAAGAGAAAGCGAAATATTCTTGGGGACTCGTTTCGTTTCGCAGACACAGTAGCGTAGCAGATGCAAAGAATTATTAAGTATTTAAGGTTTGATTTGAAATCACAAAGATTTGAGCGTTTGGAAACAAAGGAATATCATCCATTCTGCAAAATTTGGGCCGAATTTATGAATAATTGTAAAGGTTGTTATATACCCTCTAAACATTTGTCTGCAGATGAGCAGTTGTTCCCTACGAAAGCTAGATGTAAATTCACGCAATATATGGCTAACAAACCCGACAAATTAAAATAAAATTTTCAATGGGAGAAGATGTAGAAACAAAATATATATGCAATGTTTATCCATGTCTGCAGAAGGATGAATAACGAATTTAAAATGAGAGTGCGCCTGAAAATATAGTAATGCTAATTTTTATACCTTACCTAAACGCAGGTCAAAATGTGGCCACTGACAAAGGTTTTACTTCACTAAAACTATCTGAAAGACTGAAACAGAAAAGCATTAGCTTGTGTAAGTACAATTAAAAAATCATAAAATGACCACAAATGTCCTTTAAGTAAAAAATGTGATTGTATTACTAAAAATAAAAATACGTGGAAGAAATCTCTCCTAATTTTTATACTTTTATGAACAGAAGAACAATATATAAAACTTCAAACAAATACTTATGTTAATACTAAATACCATTTAAGCCTAATTAATGACGCAAAGATAAGTGAGAATGGGAGCAACCGTGGAAAACATCAAGCGGTCGTTTATACCGCCATCCGTGCTTGGAGTCGTCCCAACTAACCCTTCTTGTAATGTCGATAGAGTTCAGGACCACCCTGTATATATATATGAAAACTAGTAATCTTATGGAGTATAGGCGATTGCCTGTTTAAATCTGCTTTGTACTCGTGTGTAAACCCTATTTACATATAGTCTTATGCCGAAAACATGACGGATGCAAATATGTAAGCAGATTGCGTATTAAAGTATTTTTGTGTGTGCGGATGCACACAAAGGGCAGAACACTGTATAACCAGAAGCTATTCGTATTCTTTCGGAAGCTACAAAAATCGAAAAATTCAAGTTCTTTGGAAGAATAGTGAAAATTAGTACAAAAACATGTGAACGAAAAGTTTAAACGCAAAAATTTTTGAAACGATTAATGAAAAATCGTTAGGAGAATGAAAATGCAAATAGCAAGAAACATCGCACTTGAAACCAGTACGAAGAAAACTCATAACTACATTCTTCGGCTAGTATTTGAACGAGTCCATTACGAAGCAGCGTTTAAACATGTGCCCGACATGGCCAATAGTTTCTTAGAAAAGAAAAGTTTCTGTCTGCTTCAGAACATAAAGAAATAACCCCGCCAACCTTTTCGTTGCTGCGAAAGAAATCATTGCGTGTGGGTAATTACTTCATCCATATTTCTTTAGGTACTCATCCACAGATATACAGTCTTTATTTAGAAAAATACCGCCGATTTCTTTTTTATATTTCAATCCTTTATATGACGAATCGCTTTTGCAAATGACAGCTTAGTTGGTTATCTAGAAACAAATATCTTGTCCTTATTTTATGGAATGTCTAGAGCCAGTTAGATCACACAATTTCTACTATGTGAGAGAGAATGTCTAATTTGTGTGAGAGTGAGCCTATGTATTCTATTCTCAATATCTGGAAATGAATGTGTCAATCCTTGTATGTCATTATCATTGTAGATCACATTCATTATGTGGCCCTTTCAATGCATATACCTCAGGATTTAAATCACTAAATATGACATAATATGCCAATGATAAAGTAGTGGGGCCCAAATTTCGTCCCCGAGCCTAACTTCGTCATATTTATTTTCTCGGTCCAGTCATTAAGCTTGCTATCATCGCCAGCCCGCGTGTGTAAGGAAAGACAAATAAGGTAAGCAAGGAAGCTTTATGATCTGGAAAATGTATGTGCTCGTTTAACGAAGATCTTTCGTTTTCTTGGTAGGGTGAGTTCTTTCAATATCACAAATAGCAACTTTTATGCCCTGACGATATTATAAAATATGCGCATAAATTATAAAATATAATATAATATTATAATAAACATATATTAAACGTATTTATATTATATTATACTAATTAAATATAATATATATTATATTAATATATATGTATTAATATATAATATACATTATATATTATATTAAACATAATTATAAAATATTGCGAAATATGAATAAAATAGGAACTCATAATTTAGATTTTTTCAAGGTGGCACCAATTTAACAATGGCGTAAGTATCTTATAAAACATACGATTGATATAATATGCAACAAGAAGTTGGAAAATAAACTGCCATCAAGCTCTATAATATTCCTAGTTTAATTTTGAAAGATTATGTCAAATAAGGAAGTTTGAGTAGAGAACAGTTTGTTAATAAAATAGGCTTAGAAAAGAGAATTTAAATAGTTAGCAATGAGAATAGGCCAAAACAATGATTGTTTTTGTATTCCAAATGGTTTTTATGCTGAATATTTGTTGGGGGAATTAATTCCTTAACTGGTCATCATCAAGCCACAAAGGGAGCCATTACCTCTTCTTCGGACCAACCAACAACTGACCAGTCAAAAAACTAGCTGTCCAAGGAAAATTGTACCCTAAAAATTACCCACAATATTATAAACGCTTTTAAATTAAAACAACTGCCTAATTCACTTTCTCTGATATTTACCCAAATGACTGACGATTCTCTTTTTCTCTGGAAAACCACACACAAAAGAAAACAGCTCAGAAATGAAGCGGAGATAAAATCGAAATTGAAAAGGTTTTCGATTCTCAAGGCAAGACAGTTTACAGAACAGGAATAAATGTAATTTTACCTTATTTAAATGAGGTAGCGGAATTTAAGGTTACTTCTCATGCCGAATAAAATTATTTCTAAATAATTCCATAGCTTTTTTTTTCTTTTCATGCGATAAATCCAGAGAACTCTTTCGGCTATTTGATAATATATGCAAATAATCAAACAGTCATTGTTTGACAAAAACCCGTATTTATAAAATACGGGTTTTTGTCAATAACCTAAAATTTAAATTAAAGATCTTTTGCAGAGTTCCTAATACTTATGTTGGTCACTCTCCTTCAGAACTTTCTCGCAATACTTTTTCTATTCTCATCAATCACATATAGTGTCAAACTTATGACAGATGAATACGCCGGAAAATCTTCAAAAGGAAAAATGATTAATTCAGCTGTGTTCTAGTTTCAACTGCTCCATATAAAAACACAAAATGTGCAGGGGAAATCTTGGATAGTTTTTCGATCTTGTATTATTTGTATTAATCATATAAAATCCTCCACTCCGTCAAAGGAAAATAATTAGATTTATTTCTAGAAGTTTGGCTTGTAAAATATCTGGATAAGGTAAATACCAGTTTGAAGTATCTATTACAGTGTGAGAATACATTATATACTGATATGCCTCGAAAGCTGTGTTTGTAAAATCAAATCGCCTCACAAAAGCAAGGCAAAATACTGGTTAAATAGGAATAAATGTTGATCACCAATAATATTACTCACTTGTAACTAAGCTATTTAACATAGTGTTAAATTAATATAATTGAAAGAAAAAGGAAAATTAAAAGAAAAAGAAAAATTAAAAGAACAATATAGAAAACAAAAATAGTCACTAAACTTTTCAACATTCAAAGACTTCTAAAATATTTACAATAATCTCGATTTTGTTCTTTATACTCAAATTCATTAAAAAACACAAGTATGTATATATTGACACATTCTGAAGCTATCAATAAATTTGAAAATGCTTGTGTCAAAATTTAACATATTTCAATACTTTTAGAGGAACTTTTTGCTGGTAAAAATATCTTCCTGATATGCCATAAAAATTAATGGCGTAGCAGTAATGAGGGGATATTGAACGTTTGGAAGGGATTTTAAATGTTCTTTATTTTTAAATTACTTTCAAAACACAACTTGAAAATTAAATAAGAAGGTAAAAGACATTACCCTCGCCGCTAGTACTTTACTTAACCCAAATAAAACTTTCGCCGAAACTCGCAAAGTAAAAAAACTGTTTTGAATGCTTCATATAAAATTGCATTCAAACTACATTGAAATTTGAGTTCTGTCACCAGTGGTCTCAGAACACTACTACAATTTACAAATCGCCTCAAAATTAATTGGAGTTGTAAAGAACACGCACTATAGTAGAGCTAACTATATATATATATTTGCAATAAAGCAAGTCATACCTTGAGCCCAGTTCTATAAAAGTTGAGATTGTATTTTTTTATAGTTCAAATATCCCATCCCTTCAATCCTTTATTTAATTGAAGGATTGACATATCCTGTTAATTTTTATATATATTCGTTTGTCTGTAATCTGTATGTTATTAAAATACTCACGTTTATTTTGGAAAAAGAAAAAAAAATTGCTTCGACTTTTACTTATTTTATGTTTCAACAAATTCAATAATAACCAGAGCTTTTACTAATAAGGGACCAAAATAATGCTTGAAGTATAAAATTGAATAAAAACTTTTCATTTATTTGATAATTCAGCGCCGAGTCTGATATTTTTATTGCAAATTTCACTTCCTGGAAAGGAAATAAATACTAATATTCGCTTTACTAAATAATGGTATTTGTGTAATAAAAGCCTAATAAAAAAAGTAAAAGCTCTCGTCAACGAATATTTATAAGATATGTAGGGTAATTACAAATATGTTGCAAATAACGTTACTAAACGTAAGAAACAAAGTAAACTGATGTTAATGTAAAAATTGCAACACCATGAAGGACTCGTCCGAATTGAATGAAATTTAATGTACAAACGACCTGTGTTGATACAAATAAACGATTAAAATTACAAAGCAAAAAAAACAATATTACATGTCGAAAATCAGTATTTGGTGAAGCCACTACGCGCTGCAACAAGTGATGCTATACGACGTGGCATGGAATCAAACAGATGTTGAATGTGTGCCTGAGGAAGAGCATTCCAGATTGCTTGTGTGCGACCCCAAAGTTCATCTGTAGTAGCTATGGGACGAGGATCACGAGCGAGACGCCGACCAACGAAATCCCACACATGTTCAATTGGCGACATATCCGGCGAGTAGGCAGTCCAAGGAAGAAGCTGTATCTGTTGTGATGAAAAGAAGTCTTGAACATTCCTGGCAATATGTGGGCGGGCATATACATATATATATATTAGGGTGTAATGCAAAAAAAATAGATTTTCTTAGGTCTCACCCTCCAAAATTATGATGTATCATCTAAAGATTACTTATAAAAAATTTCAGCAAAATTGATTAATATCAAGAGGTTTCTCACACTTAAGGAAATTTCTATATGGACATAATACGAGAATGCATATGAACAAAATTTAAACAATACTTTCGTTCCCTTGTGAATGATTTACAAATACTTTGGTAGATACATACAAATAAATTTACATTTAATCCCTACCTGGCAAATACGCTACATAAAATAGTTATCTAGCACTTTCTTAACTTTTCTTGGATGGCAACAAGGAATAAGCAGTTAAAACGTAAACAAATTGGTCTGCCATAGAAGTAAAGATTATTCAAGTTAATGAGTTTCTCTCTGCTCATTTGCTTTTTTTTTGTTTTTGATCGAAGTGTAGGAGCTTTAAAATGAGACCAATATTTTTGAGTTTTGGCCAGCAATTGGTGAAATATCTTTCCACTTAGCAGCTACTGTTCAAACTCTGAGTCATGATCATTCTGAATTTGTCATCAATCGAGAAGCCATAAGATGTGCTAGGCGCAAATATCGTGAGAACGTTGCCAAAGAAATGTGTATACAATTTGCCCCTAACATGCCACTGACGACACATTGGGATGGTAAGCCGTTGCCAGAATTGATGTCAAAAGAAACCGTTGATAGGTTAGCTGATATGGTATCTGGCAAGGAGGTCGTGAAGCTCCTGGGAGTGCCAATATTACCCAGCACAGGTCAAGAGCAAGCTTCTACGTTTTCACCTTGCTTCAAGAATAGAACATAGCTAACCTATGCCTTTTGATACAACTCGTAGCAATACAGGCATCTATGATGGCGCGTGTGTTCTCTTAGAACATAAGCTGAAGAAAACACTTCTAGGTTTAGCCTGCAGACACCATGTGCATGAGCTTGTAGTAGGAAGTGTCTTTAACAGCCTGATGCCAAATGCACGTAGACCAACGATAAAATTGTTTGAAAGATTCTCAAAAACTGCCGTTCGATAAATAGGGTTCGATCAATATGAGAGCGGTATGGGGGATGAACTTATTTCTGAACAGCTGGGTCCACACAAAGTTGACTTGGTCAATTTCTTGAATGACCAATTGAACAACTTTCATGCGCAAGATGAATATAAAGAGCTTCTGCAACTCGCTTTACTGTTTTTAGGTGTTCCCCCTATTCAGAAACATCGCATCATAACTCCAGTAGCCTACCACAGAGCGCGATGGATAGCAAAGTTGATATACTGTTTGAAAATCCATTTCTTCCGCTCTCAGTTTCATTTGACGACATCAGAGCAACGAAGCCTTCGGCAGTTCAATGTATTTGTTTTTCAAGTATATATCAAGGCATGGCACACATGCCAGTGTCCGACGTCAACTATACGGAATGACTTGGAACTGCTTTCTCATTTATAAACCTCAGTTATTGCCATGCTAATTGCTTACGTGGCAAAAGATGAGACGGTCACTACAGTAGCAATAAAAACTTTTTCGCGACACCTCTGGTATCTGAGCGAAACTTTAGTTGGCCTATCATTATTTAACTGTCGCGGATGATGTCAAGATTGCATCAGTTTCTTCCCTTAAATATGTTGGATGTGGAAAACCTCTGTGGCCTATTGTTGATGCACAGGAAATGGAGCATCGAGAGCTTTAAGATATCGTTACGGCGAACACTAAGAAACTGTTCTTTGCACTAGACATTCCTACGGACTTTCTCGCTCTCCATCCGAGCACAGGGTCCACAAACGATAACTTTCATATCGCTCGTCGCAGGGTTAGGAACTTAAAAGTTGTGAACGATGCAGCCGAAAGAGGTGTTGCTCTAATAAAATCTTTTAACGGAATTATTACCAATTAGCAAGAACAAAAACAACATTTACTCCAGATGGTTGAGAAACATGGGAATGAGTACCGCAGCACAAATAAACTATCCATTATACAGGGACTTGATAAAAATTAATGTTATGAAATGCTGCAAAATTCGTGTTCTATTAAACTTGTCTTTAGCAATATATAGGCGTATATTGTAAAACTTTTATCGTATTGAGCGACCATTAAATATTTTTGAATTGACTTGACTTTTTTGTCAGTAGTTCAGACTTGGTGAAATGAGCTTGAGTCTGGTAATAAATTCACAGAGATTTGCATCACCCAAATTTATTTTTCATTTCAAGAATAATTTTATAAACAGATTGAGAGTCTCGCAATGGGCAAACACCTCTTTCCTATCCTCTGCGACGTATACATGCATTATGTAGAAGCTGAGATCCTAAACCGAACCTCATTTAAGTTTTGGGCAAGATATGTGGGCGAAACTTTTGCAATCCTTCCTTACGATGCCTCCGATCTTTCGTATATCATTGGTATACTGAATTCAGTAGAGCCGCATCTCCCGTTTACTTTCGAAGAAGAAGCCAATAGCTCATTGCCATTTCTGGATGTCTACGTAACAAGAACCTAGTCTGCTTTTCAAACTAGTGTATACAGATAACCGTACGCTGTGTCTCTCCCACCGCACTCATTATCTGCGCATCCACAATTCCAGAAAATGAGTTCATTTCATTGGCTTTTCTCCCGTGTGATAAAATTTTCTTCTACTAGCGAAGCCTTGAATATTGAACTCAATAAATATACGGAACATTGCTTCGAATCGTGGTTACGACCCGCCCATTGTCAACAAGATTTTTTTAAACTCAATGGACCTAAACTGGCCACCACTCTCTCCAATTACTCTCCACCTATGATCAATACTGTGTGCTTCCCCTTCGTTCCGAAAATTCCATCCAAAATCTCCGCTATCCTACATAAATTCACTTTCCGTGCGATTTTCACCCCAGTCAATAAGTTGAGTTTTTCAAAATTGAAAGATAGCATTCCGGACAATGATAATTGGTAAATTTACTCTGTCCCGTGCCAGTATGATATACATCGCCCAAAAGCGTAGGGCTTTAGGTTTGCGATTAAAAAAGCATGAGGCATACGTTCGAAAACAAGAATTCCATAAATCCGCGCTGGCGAAATTTTCTTGGGAAACTGGCCACAAATTTCTTTTTTACAAAGCACTGTTAATTGAAAAACTCTCTTCAAATTTTGATTTCAACTCCTTCGAAGCTTATCACATCCTTACAAATACAGCTAATTCCGTGAATGATCAGCTCCCTTTTAACGCCCTTTCACCTATTTGGAAAAATTTGCTTAGTTCTACCGCAAGAGACGCCACCCCTAACGTACAAACTGTAAATAACACTTAATTCGCTATTTTTGTGATCATGGCATTAGCAATCTCACGTATGTAAACAGAGTCATAACTGTTCTGAGGATGGTGGAGGATTAGCCACCGAAATAGTTATCAACCGTGTAATTAAACATTTTTAAGTATGATAATTTGTTGTTTTTTACTCGCTCTTTCATAATTTTACGCAGTGTGTCGCAACAACTCGAGCCGAAATATATTGCCAAAATACTAAAATATACCCAAATGTACTTCAACTTTTATTTCTAGGGGGCAAGCGCCTTGCTTACTTCCATAGCTACACTCATGCCTCCACCTTCCCTCCCCGCTGTAATTATAGCTCGTTAGTACCCTTTCCTTGTGGTCAAACAAAAATGACTGCTCTCGATTTTGGGGCCACATGCTGTGATTTAGTATGGCTTATGTAGTTTTACATCCCAGAGGTACACTTTTCGACTGCCTGAGACGAGACAGACAGCTGAACGCAACATCTCCGAAAAACAAAATGCTATGCACTTTAATTGTTTATTGGACTTTTATTTGGTAATTAGGAATTACATTAGCTAATTAGGACGTTTTTAGTTACTTAAGGTTTCCAGCAGCGCTAATTGGGATGCAAGAAATATTCATTATTGAATTGGAATTTTATTAGCTAATCAAAGTTTTATTAATTGCATTTTTATTAGTTAATTAATCAGATAACTGTGAGAGTCAACTCAATCTTGACATAAATACGCTTCTAAAACGTTGTTTTTTGTGTCTTATTTATATTGCGTATTGTTTCGTCGAATATTTCCACGTAGAAAGCGAAAGTCAGCTGCAAATTTCAAAGGATACTATTCACCGAAGAATTAGACAAACAAGTGCAATTGTTTACCGAAAGATGTCTCGAAACTTGCTATTGGAGTTTGTGGCCCACGGTACTCTTCAATTTATTAACTTTGCTGAATAGTATTCATAAACAAAGATTATAATCACAAAATATTTTTCGCAGACGAAATAATTTAGGTGTGATTTCACCTTCAGATTTATATTATGTTAAATACTTGCTAATGATTAAAGAAAATATGCTTGATTTGAATGTTTTCCAAAGTCTAGACTACAAAAATAAAAAACAAATATTGTAAACACAGAAGTTTTCATTTGCTTCAGTCTTACACCTTTGCGGAATCAGATCAATTACTTTGTATATACATAATATTTGATATAATATCGATAATAAGAACTTTTCTCCCATTACTTGCAACTATTATGCAATAAAATTGATTATAAAATCATTCTAGAATGTTTTCTCTGAATTTTGTCCTTTACTGGTGATCAAAATAACACTGTTTCTTAAGAGAGACATTTTTCATGCATCGTGCAAAAAAAGGATTTTTCCAAAATATTAGAACGAACAAGGAAGATTATAGGATGAAAACTCGATACAAAAATTTAGCTTTCGCAAATTGCCTATTTTCTGAAAGAATGGAAAAATTGAACTGTCCATCAACTTTTGTTTAGCTTTTATTATCACCTGTTCCTTCTAACAAGCACTAAATGACCTACTCCACCTTTTTTTTCTTAGCATAGAACAAAACCCTCTTCTGCGTTTTTTCACCATGTTTGGACATAAACGCACATTGGCTGTTTTCTTATTATGAAATAAGGTTGTAAGTGTTTTATTTTTTCGTTTAAAACTTTTTCCCAAGTTTGTTCATTTCCAAAATTTCAATTGGCTATCCTACTTCATAGGAGGTTTGTTAAGCTCTAATAATTTTCTTAAACCTAATTTCTAATCTATGCAAATACTTTCACCAAAATATGTAGCCTACGTAGAATTAAGATATTTTCAAAATTATGTGCATTGCTCCAACTTACACAATAATATTTATTATATGCATGCACTGTGTCTCTTGACTTCAAGTATAAATTTTGAATTTTGAATTATATAACAATTAATGAAATACACCGTTTAATACTTGCCTATGTATATCTATGTTGTAATGAATTCCGATGTAAAGCAGGTCATATTTATTTACACCATATCGAATATACATAAATTTAATTGCAGCTATATAGCTTGGGATTTAAATGTTGGTTTGGAAGATGAATAACAATTATAAATCTTAAATTTGAATTTTGAACATTTCGATTATTTCAAAATTTCAAGGACGATGTAGTGGATTTTGGGGTGCTTTAATATATAGGAAATTATTGCACAAGGCGATAAAAATAAGATAAATGCAAAGAATATTTTTCATAAAATATATTCCATGCCAAGTCTCTTATTTTTCTCTATTTGTGACAAAGCTATCTCTCGTCAGCTATAAGTCGTAGATAATCTATTCATTAGTCTTTATCACAGCAGTCTTTCTCACGCATATTAATACATGTATCATGACTTATCCGACTGCAATATTGCACATTTGTAAATCACAGGTCTGCCCCGTTTAATGGTGCTATTACACAAACGTTATTCGAAGGTTATTTAAAAGATATCGACCTGCGTTTCAATCGTAACCAGCACGCAATGATAGTAGCCAATTTGTAATTTGTTGGGGGCGGGAAATTTTACCCGATAATTGTTACAAAGGCAGCTATACAGAAAAACTGTTTGAGGCTGATATAAATTTAAAAGAAAAAGAGTAAAAAATGCAACTTAAAATATTCAACATGCTATGACTCTTCGAATAACTATTCTTTAAATTGGACTGCAGTGTTTATTTATGGGCTTTGATTTTCGTAGCGGATGCTGGAGGCTCGTTTAATTCCGTTATGAAACGCTTTCTGACTTTTCGACAAATGAAGGTGTTTTAAGTATTTATTCCAAAGCGAACATTTCCAAAAAGACATAGGTCATGAATAACACAAAGCACGTAAAACGCATTTAAAGTGCAGATAATATTCAAGAGATGGAAAATAATAAATACAATTCATGCCATAAAGCACTTATGGAAAAACGGAAAATATTATGAGCAAGAGTGGAACATTTTAGAATTTGTTTAACCCATTAACGGCCAAGCACAGAAATTTACTGTGAATTTGCATAAAAATTCATGTGTTTTTATTTATGACAATAGCAATAAGGTTTCATTGAAAAAAAAAATCTAGTGTATGTGGGGGTGGGGGGAGCATGGCAAAATGTTGCTTTGGCGCAACGTTGGCGGTTAACGATGCCGATTAATATATAAGTACAAAATTCAGGATTTCTATGATACGCAATTAATATGTCATATAAGAAAAATTTTATATGCTATTTAAAATACTTTTACAGGTAGTCTCACACTATCTGATTAATTAACTAATAAAAATGCAATTAATAAAACTTTGATTAGCTAATAAAATTCCAATTCAATAATGAATATTTCTTGCATCCCAATTAGCGCTGCTGGAAACCTTAAGTAACTAAAAACGTCCTAATTAGCTAATGTAATTCCTAATTACCAAATAAAAGTCCAATAAACAATCAAAAATGAATAGCATTTTGTTTTTCGGAGATGTTGCGTTCAGCTGTCTGTCTCGTCTCAGGCAGTCGAAAAGTGTACCTTTGGAGCGTAAAACTACTTAAGCCAAACCAAATCACAGCATGTGGCCCCAAAATCAAGAGCAGTCATTTTTGTTTGACCACAAGGAAAGGGTACTAACGAGCTATAATTACAGCGGGGAGGGAATGTAGAGGCATGAGTGTAGCTATGGAAGTAGGCAGGGCGCTTGCCCCCTAAAAATAAAAATTGAAGAATATTTGGGTATATTTTAGTATTTTGGCAATATATTTCGGCTCGAGTTGTTGCCACACACTGCGTAAAGTTATGAAAGAGCGAGTAAACAACAACAAATTATCATACTTAAAAATGTTTGATTACACGGTTGATAACTATTTCGGTGGCTAATCCTCCACCATCCTCAGAACAGTTATGACTCTGTTTACATACGTGAGATTGCTAATGCCATGATCACAAAAGTAGCGAATTAAGTGGTATTTACAGTTTGTCCGTTAGGGGTGGCGTCTCTTGCGGTAGAATTGGGAATTTTTTTCCCAAATAGGTGAAAGCTCGTTTAAAGGGAGCTGGTCATTTACGGAATAGGCTGCATTTGTAAGGATGTGATAAGCTTCCAAGAAGTTGAGGTCAAAATTTGAAGAGATTTTTACAATTAACTGTGCTTCGAAAAAAAGAAACGTGGCCAGCTTCCCAAGAATGTTTCGCCAGCGCGGATTTATGGAATTCTTGTTTTCGAACGTATGCCTCATGCTTTTTTAATCGCAAACCTAAAGCCCTACGCTTTTGGGCGATGTATATCATACTGGCACGGGACAGAGTAAATTCCCCAATTATCCTATTCCGGAATGCTCTCTTTCAATTTTGAAAAACCCAACTTATTGACTGGGGTGAAAATCGCACGGAAAGTGAATTTATGTAGGATAGCGGAGATTTTGGATGGAATTTTCGGAACGAAGGGGAAGCACACAGTATTGATCATAGGTGGAGAGTAATTGGAGAGAGTGGTGGCCAGTTTAGGTCCATTGAGTTTAAAAAAATCTTGTTGACAATGGGCGGGTCGTAACCACGATTCGAAGCAATGTTCCGTATATTTATTGAGTTCAATATCCAAGGCTTGCCTAGTAGAATTAAATTTTGTCTCACGGGAGATAAGCCAATAAAATGAACTCATTTTTTGTCATTGTGGATGCGCAGATAGTGAGTGCGGTGGGAGAGACACAGCGTACGGTTATCTGTATACACTAGTTTGAAAAGCAGACTAGGTTCTTGTTACGTAGACATCCAGAAATGGCAATGAGCTATTGGCTTCTTCTTCGAAAGTAAACGGGAGATGCGGCTCTACTGAATTCAGTATACCAATGATATACGAAAGATCGGAGTCATCATCAGGAAGGATTGCAAAAGTGTCGTCCACATATCTTGTCCAAAACTTGAATGGGATTCATTTTAGGATCTCAGCTTCTACATGATGCATGTATACGTCGCAGAGGATAGGAAAGAGGTGTTTGCCCATTGCGAGACTCTCAATCTGTTTATAAAATTATTCTTGAAATGAAAAATAAATTTGGGTGATGCAAATCTCTGTGAATTTATTACCAGACTCAAGCTCATTTCACCAAGTCTGAACTACTGACAAAAAAGTCAAGTCAATTCAAAAATATTTAATGGTCGCTCAATACGATAAAAGTTTTACAATATACGCCTATATATTGCTAAAGACAAGTTTAATAGAACACGAATTTTGCAGCATTTCATAACATTAATTTTTATCAAGTCCCTGTATAATGGATAGTTTATTTGTGCTGCGGTACTCATTCCCATGTTTCTCAACCATCTGGAGTAAATGTTGTTTTTGTTCTTGCTAATTGGTAATAATTCCGTTAAAAGATTTTATTAGAGCAACACCTCTTTCGGCTGCATCGTTCACAACTTTTAAGTTCCTAACCCTGCGACGAGCGATATGAAAGTTATCGTTTGTGGACCCTGTGCTCGGATGGAGAGCGAGAAAGTCCGTAGGAATGTCTAGTGCAAAGAACAGTTTCTTAGTGTTCGCCGTAACGATATCTTAAAGCTCTCGATGCTCCATTTCCTGTGCATCAACAATAGGCCACAGAGGTTTTCCACATCCAACATATTTAAGGGAAGAAACTGATGCAATCTTGACATCATCCGCGACAGTTAAATAATGATAGGCCAACTAAAGTTTCGCTCAGATACCAGAGGTGTCGCGAAAAAGTTTTTATTGCTACTGTAGTGACCGTCTCATCTTTTGCCACGTAAGCAATTAGCATGGCAATAACTGAGGTTTATAAATGAGAAAGCAGTTCCAAGTCATTCCGTATAGTTGACGTCGGACACTGGCATGTGTGCCATGCCTTGATATATACTTGAAAAACAAATACATTGAACTGCCGAAGGCTTCGTTGCTCTGATGTCGTCAAATGAAACTGAGAGCGGAAGAAATGGATTTTCAAACAGTATATCAACTTTGCTATCCATCGCGCTCTGTGGTAGGCTACTGGAGTTATGATGCGATGTTTCTGAAAATGGGGAACACCTAAAAACAGTAAAGCGAGTTGCAGAAGCTCTTTATATTCATCTCGCGCATGAAAGTTGTTCAATTGGTCATTCAAGAAATTGACCAAGTCAACTTTGTGCGGACCCAGCTGTTCAGAAATAAGTTCATCCCCCATACCGCTCTCATATTGATCGAATCCTATTTATCGAACCGCAGTTTTTGAGAATCTTTCAAATAATTTTATCGTTGGTCTACGTGCATTTGGCATCAGGCTGTTAAAGACACTTCCTACTACAAACTCATGCACATGGTGTCTGCAGGCTAAACATAGAAGTGTTTTCTTCAGCTTATGTTCTAAGAGAACGCACGCGCCATCATAGATGCCGGTATTGCTACGAGTTGTATCAAAAGACATAGAATTGGTCCGGTTAGCTATGTTCTACTTTTGAAGCAAGGTGAAAACGGCAGAAGCTTGCTCTTGGCCTGTTCTGGGTAATATTGGCACTCCCAGGAGCTTCACGACCTCCTTGCCAGATATCATATCAGCTAACCTATCAACGGTTTCTTTTGACATCAATTCTGGGAACGGCTTATGATCCCAATGTGTCGTCAGTGGCATGTTAGGGGCAAATTATATACACATTTCTTTGGCAACGTTCTCACGATATTTGCGCCTAGCACATCTTATGGCTTCTCGATTGATGACAAATTCAGAATGATCATGACTCAAAGTTTGAACAGTAGCTGCTAAGTGGAATGATATTTCACCAATTGCTGGCCAAAACTCAAAAATATTGGTCTCATTTTAAAGCTCGTACACTTCGATCAAAAACAAAAAAAAAAGCAAATGAGCAGAGAGAAACTCATGAACTTGAATAATCTTTAGTTCTATAGAAGACCAATTTGGTTACGTTTTAACTGCTTATTCCTTGTTGCCATCCAAGAAAGAGTTAAGAAAGTGCTAGATAAGTATTTTATGTAGCGTATTTACCAGGTAGGGATTAAATGTAAATTTATTTGTATGTATCTACCAAAGTATTTGTAAATTATTCACAAGGGAACGAAACTATTGTTTAAATTTTGTTCATATGCATTCTCGTATTATGTCCATATAGAAATTTCCTTAAGTGTGAGGGATTAATCCATTTTGCTGAAAATTTTTATACGTAATCTTTAGATGAAAAATCATCATAATTTTGGAGGGTGAGACCTAGGAAAATCTATTTTTTTTTGCATTACACCCTGATATATATATATATATATATATACTCTTAAGATCAACAGACATCGAGGAAGTGTACATTGACATGGTGAAACGTGTGTATAAAAATGCAAGTGCAAAATTTCGGTTACATAAAGATACCGAAGCTATCAAAATTGGTAAAGGTGTGAGGCAGGGAGATACCATTTCTCCAAAACTTTTTACTTCAGCTTTACAGATGATTTTTCAGCAGATAAATTGGAATGACAAGGGAATAAAAATAAATGGTGAATATTTAAATCATTTGCGGTTTGCTGATGACATTGTTATTTTTTCAACGAACCCATCAGAACTCCAAGACATGGTACAGGAGCTCTCAACTAGAAGTAAAGAAGTTGGACTCAAGATGAACCTACAAAAAACTAAGATCATGTTCAATAATTTCGTAGAGGAAACAAAAATACAAGTTGACAACATTGAGCTAGAAATTGCTGATTCATATATTTACCTTGGCCAGCTGATTTCAATGGATGGCAACATTATGAAAGAACTCAACAGACGTATTAAACTTGGCTGGAGTGCATTTGGAAGAAACAGTTTTATCCTGAAGGGGAAATTGCCTTTGTGTCTAAAAAGAAAGGTCTTCAACCAGTGTGTATTGCCAGTCCTCTCTTATGGATCAGAGACATGGAGTCTAACAGTTGGAGCAATACGAAAGTTACAGACAACGCAAAGGAGCATGGAGAGGTGCATGCTTGGAATAACTAGGAGAGATCGAAAAAGGAACACTTGGGTGAGAGAGCAAACTAGAGTAGAGGACATCATTGTTAAAGTAAAAGGGCTGAAATGGCGATGGGCTGGGCATATTGCAAGAAGAACTGATCAACGATGGACAACAGAAATTCTGAACTGGATTCCAAGAGACCACCGAAGACCTAGAAAACGTCCTCAAACTAGATGGGTGGATGAAATAAGAAAACAGGTTGGGGTGACGTGGAAGCGAATTGCTCAGGATAGACTTGTGTGGAAAGCATTTGGAGAGACCTTCATCCAGCAGTGGATAGATAATGGTTGAATATGATGATGATGATGATATATATATATATTACGTTGCCGATAAATGTAATAAGTAAAACCCTTTGTTCTTAATGTTTATTGATTTAAATAACTAAATATACCTTTTATAATAATAACAAATTACAGTGGGAAATCTTGGAAAACGTCAAATTCTGAAATATATAAATGTTTATAGAACAAAGGAAACAAGATAGCAAAAGTTAGATTGCATTGTCACTACTGTCAACTGTCGATAATGCTAGTCAAAGTAAACATTCAAAGAAAAAATAGGGAGAAGCGAAACCACATTTAAGGTCGCCCCGAAAGGGCTTAGCGATAAGCCGACCCCGAATCCGGCCAACATTGCGTTAATGCAACATTATTTTCTTTCTTCAATATTGCGTATTTATAATTATCATTTTTTGTAATTTCCATTTTTCACAAACTGTTGACATCTGAAAGATTATGTTTAAAAGAAAAGAACGTTGATATTCGTCAATCAGCAATTAATATACTTTTTCAAAAAATGGGTCTTTGAAAGTCCCTCAAAACAGGTAAAGAATAAATTTAACAAATAAAGAAATATAAAGCAGGAAATTTAACTTGCTTCGATTTACAAAAAAATATAGCTAGTAAGATCAAATCTTTCTGAATATCATATGCCAAAATTTGAGGGGTAAAATTAATTAGGATATAGAAAAAAAATCCCGAAAATAACATTGCATTAAAGCAACATGGACGAAGATGGATTAAAAATTTCGATAGTGTCATATGTTACGTACATCCTTTGCAAGTCTTTATTAGAACAAATTGTCTCATTACATTAAACTCTCGTCCCTCATGCTCACAAGGTGCTGCCTTCACTCGCGGAGCATCTATGGGATGCTATGATATCACATGACTGTTTTTCCATAGTTTCTTACAATTAAGTTCCTAAAACGCGTATTTAAAGCATTGGCGTTTTCAAAATATATCAATTTAATTTTTTCAGAACGACTTATCGGATTTTGTAAACGTTATACATTTTAAAATACAATGACTTCAAGGGGCTGAATGAAACAATGATCTTTTTATGGCAAATTTATTTTATGAGATATTAGTATTTACTGTAAATTTAAGCAAAATATTGTATGCCTTGATGTTTTAAATTATGCAGCACTTTTTCGGCTAAAATAATATATGTATATATATGTGTATATATTATTTATACATCAGGTTTGCTGATGGCATTGTTATTTTTTCAACGAATCCATCAGAATTCCAAGACATGGTAGAGGAGGTTTCAACTAGAAGTAGAGAAGTTGGACTCAAGATGAACCTGCAAAAAAACAAAATCATATACAATAATTTCGTAGAGAAAGCAAATATACAAGTTGACAACATTGAACTAGAAATTGCTGATTCGTATATTTACCTTGGCCAGCTGATTTCAGTGTAAAGTAACATTATGAAAGAACTCAACAGACGTATTAAACTTGGCTGGAGTTCATTTGGAAGAAACAGTTTTATCCTGAAAGGGAAATTGTCTTTGTGTCTAAACAGAAAGATCTTCAACCAGTGTATATTGCCAGTCCTCTCTTACGGATCAGAGACATGGAGTCTAACAATTGTAGCAATAAGGAAGTTACAGAAACTCAACGGAGCGTCTAGAGGTGCATGCTTGGAATAACTAGGAGGGATCGAAAAAGAAACACTTGGGTGAGAGAGCAAACTAGACTAGAAGATTTAAAGTGAAAAGGCTGAAATGAAGATGGGCTTGGAATATTGCAAGAAGAACTGATCAACGATGGGTAACAGAAATTCTGAATTGTATTAGAAGAGACCACCGAAGACCTAGAAAACGTCCTCAAACTAGATGGATGGTTGAAATAAAAAAAAACAGGTTGGGGTGATGTGGAAGCGAATTGCTCAGGATAGACTTGTGTGAAAAGCATTTGGAAAGACTTTCAACCAGCAGTGGATAGAAAATGGCTCTCTCTCTCTCTCTCTCTCTATATATATATATATATACATATATATCAATCCACAGCAGGATGGAGGTCTCTCTGTTATCACACATACACGTAGTACGGTGAAAGAAATACAAAGGAAATGGCCTTAAGCGCAGAATGTTGGCCAAACGGGTTGGCAAACTGGACCTACAGTTTAACGAAGATTCCGAATTTTGGTCACCATAGCCAAAGTCCTGGGCCAGGATGGGACTCATTGTTTCACATTCCTACCACCGTGTAGCCACTACCGTGGCTGCTTCGAAGCGGTACCCTGATGAATGCCCATGTCCATGGCAAAGGTCGGTTGTTTGTGTATATATACACCTAAAAGAAATAATGTTATGCGGGAACTCGTGGTGGTGCTTTAATTTATTTCGTAGGGCTCGACTATAAACACAAACGAGAAAATAAGCACCTGTGGTGGAATAGCGTAAGAGATAAAGTAGCTGGCTGTCTTTTGCCTGCCGCTACGCAATGATAATTTGAGGGGAGGGGTAGAAATAAAAGGTTCACATAACGTCTATCAGATACACAATTAGTGAAGTGAATTAATGCATAGAATTCTCACTAGCGAATAATTTTGTGAATTTTGACTAACTTTCCATGGTATTTCTTTATGTTTTTTCTCAATTATTTTGTTTCAGAAAAATGCTTTTTACTTTCTCACATTCTTACGGAGGATACGTTGGATATGCTCCTTTTATTTAATACATTAATAGCATCTAGTTAATACCTTTTTTGTAATTTCTTAGTCAGATATATTTTTGTAATATCTTTTGTTCTTTTCTCTTCACATCTTTCCAATGAGATCTCCAACATGCAAATTAGTGTCATTATAAATTTACATGTGACATTCTTCATGCGTTTAAGTATTTAGAAATATTTTATAATGATATGCTTTTCAATGGAAATATTTTACATTGCCATGGTTTTCAGCGGCAATATTTTACATTGTCCTGCTTTTCAATGTCGATCTTTCATATTCCTACTTAAAAGCATGCTGCATGCATAATTTAAATCAATTTATTACAATTTTTATTTCTGGTACTAAATGTTAATATTCTGTATTAAATTTGTTCTGTTACTGAAAATTATTTCATTTATTATTTAATTTATTGAAATTCAAAAACGTAAAATAAAATATTTCAGAAACAAGATTACTTACATAAATTTTACCTAAATAACAACTAGAATTCAAAAACTGAAAGGAACAATTTTTCTTATTTTTTATTTAGTCATTTTATCGAAATTGAAACAAATTTTCCAAGGGCAGATTAAATTTAAATCTGATAAAATATATATCTCTTATTCTGTATATTTAAATAGTTCCATGATTTTCTACTTCAAATTTTCTTTCAGAAGTAATAAAAGTAGATAATCAAATTATGTTCAAAAATGGTCTTCAAACGTCTTTTTCTACCTTTTTGGTTTGGTTATAATTTTTCCCAATGACTTGATGGTAATATTCTTCGAACATATATTTTACTCTTACTAAATTGTTAGTATATAATAAATGAATAACGTGATATTATTCCTATTGTTATTCAATCAAATACCTACTTAAATTGTATTTCGTAAATATAATATTTATAAAATTGCCATAAATCAGGCTATATAATATTTGATTGGTGGCGATTTCATGTAGTTCGTCATGCCCACCACATTGACGTTTATTTATATATTTATATATTATACTTAATTCTTTACAATTTATCGAATGCTAGCTGAAAATTGCTTAAATTTTAATGTATTAAGGGGAAAGTTGACATTTTGTCCTTTCTGTAATCTCGCATAATATTCTGACACAAGCAAGCAATTCTGGAAAACTTCAATTTATGTGATCAAAGAATTCCATTTTTCAATTTTCGTTGGTTGGTTGTATTGCGCAAGTGTATCAAATATCATTCTGAGCCATTTGTCCAATTCTTTCCCACTTTCAGTAAGTTACCAAGTTTTTAACGTAACACAGAAATATAAATATTAGTTCGTATGATTCGTAAGCAAGTGCGTTTGAAACTTGGAAGGCAGAAGCTGACAGTTAAAAAATTATTACATATGCTATTAGTTATTTAAAATTAATTTAAAATATTAGTTTAAAATTCAGATGAAAAACAGCTTTAACCTACAAGGCATTAACTGTTCGATATGCATGGTTTTTGTTTCAAAATCATTTCTTTGTCCGTGAAGGAAGGTAGGTCAACTCAATAAAACCTATGTTTTAAATTCGTAAAGCCTATATGCTTTCCTATTCACCAAACGAATTATTTCGATAAAAGATTTGATTAAATTTATCATTTTAAAAATCGCCTAATACGCAGTTTCGAGGCGTCAAAGCGTAATTAAATATCTGTATAATTTTTCTGTCATATGATCACATATATATCTACGTGTTATAAATACCTAAAAATATTAAATAACAGGTTTGAGATTCGTGGTATTTTCAAACTGAGGACTTTTTCTGTGTGAAATTCTGGACATAAAAGTAAATTATTTTTTTACGGGCAACTGAATTATTTACTTTTTCTTTTAACAACTTCAAAATTACCAACGACGTGTATTGTTTGCAATTGTGTAAACCAATTTCTTGTGAGAGTTGTTATTTTGAAATAAAGTAAACTTTCTACGAACACAAATTTTAACTTTTCAGGTATAATTTAATTAGGAATCATGGAAAGCCTAACGGGATCAGCTCATTACAAAATCAAAATTGTCTCGCTTGAGTACTTTACTTTCTTTGCTTTACAATATTTCTCCGTCGCAATTGGAAATGCGTATCGCATTAAATTCAATTCTCTGCTGACTCGAATTTGCTTCAACTAAGCTCCATTCACTTTCCGTTTCGTTTCTCTTTGTTTGTATTTACCGTTTAATCCTCACTATTAATTTTATGGAAAGAGTATTTCCGGATTCCTTAAATGAAAGGTCAAATTTTGCGTTTTAAAAAATCTTTAGAAATAGAGAAAAGCACGTAGTTATTTTTCCAAATTTATATTCATTAGCATCATGCATTTTTACTATCACATAATTAACATTAACGATTCGTTTAATTGCAATTTAAATTAACTGAAATGATTTCCTCAATGAAGAGAGGAATTCTTAAAAAATTACAAATTGAACTCTCGTCTTATTTTAAAAGTGTCATCTTCTAGTAAAGTGAGAACCATCGTCTCTTAAGAAGATTCTTCATCTGAGAGAAAAAATTGGAGCTGTCTTACCGTAAGCTGATACTTCATACTGACTGAAATTTAGTATCTTAAGTCTGTTT
>QLNU02015003.1:59471788-59486902 GCA_006491805.2 Dysdera silvatica
CAACAGATTTTTTAGCACGAAGGAAAACGGTGTGTAAATTTGAATGTATATTTCCTCACAATCTCAATCATAAAAATGATGATGAGTTGTATACTTCCGCTAAATTATTTGCTGAGGAATTTTCTACTGATCTTTCTTCGGAATTTCCTCAACAATTACTACTTGTAAGATACGTTCTTCGGAAGAGCATATCCAAAATAAAAAATGGATCAGTGAAAGATTTAGCTGAACTTTTATTAATTAAAAATAATATTCTACTGTCCAGTGTTCCAGATGTTTCCATAGCAGTTAAAAATTTTCTAACTCTTCCAGTCACTGCTGCTGGTGCTGAAATATCGCTTTCCAAATTAAAACTGATAAAGAACTATCTATGAAATTCTATGTCGCAAGAAAAACTATCGACTCAAAGCGTTATATCTATCGAAAATGATCGCGCTCGACAATTAGATATAGATGCTAGATAGTAGAGGATTTTACGGATAAAAATATTCGCAGAAAAAAAACGTTTTTTACGCTGAACCCCGGATTTTATTGAGAACTATCCAAAGAATCAGACTTTTTTTCTTTAAAATAAACTGAAAATGAACAAAAAAACTGTGATAAATTTTTGCCACAGAGAAAACGTTTTTATACCTCCTAGAAAATTCCAAATTGATGACAAGAAAACGAAGGTAAAATTTTTTCAATTTTTCATATGAGAGTCTCAATTGATTTTTGAAATAGGAGGCCCCAAATATTTTTTTAACGGGGGCACCCAGATTTTGGGCTACGCCACTGCCTTAGAGCACCATAAAGATAGAACACTGTGTGTTTTATGTCAGTCTCTATTGTTTTCAAGCCTTTAAGGGACATTTCCATAGCAATACGGATGGCAATAGTATAATAATGCTATAAGAATATAAATGGCAATAATATAATAATAATAATAATAATAATACCAATGCATTTAAGATATGGCGAACTTACCCACAGAAGTTGGCGTTTTGTGAAGAAAGAGAATTTTGGCTTCAGTACGTTTCGTAACTTACTGACAAGTACGTGTAGATTCGGCTTTTTATTTCGATAACCGTAAGTTATGGCTTCCACGCAAAGGCTCAACCTACCGTGTCCATAACACATACTTGACCTTCGGTTAGAGTACCAGTATCTTACATGACCGTCATATTTAAACAAATATGAAAGACAGAGAACGCACGAAATTGGCATATCAATGTAATTTTTATTTGCACACCTTTCGTCAAGGGAAAAGTCAGTGGTTTCAGATGCGGGATTGCAAAGTTTTATTGATTCAGTTTCTTAAAAGATGGGACTCGTGATATTTTAAAATAGGTCGTGAAATTTTTATTGAAGGTAAGGGTTCCCTTTCTCCCCATCGCTACGCGCTTACCTTATATGATACATAATTTATGGTACAGTCGAAAGCGCGTATATACAACTCGCATATTTGCGAAAACCGCATATATGCAAAAAATATCAAACCTCAAATTTTTTCCTATCTTTTTAATGCCATCTGAACCCGCTTTATTGCGATTTTAAACATACAAAAACCATATATGTTCAAGTATTTTTGAAGCCAAACGAATGTTTTATTATAGAATTTAAACCAGATATATATATATATATATATATGGTATAGCTATATATATTATATCTGGTATGGCTATATATATTATATATATATTTAATTTAACATTTTTTGTTGTTTATATACCCATTGCATGAAAGACTGATAAAAAGCTAATTTTCTGAATCTCCGTAAATTGTTATAATGCAATGTTTTATGACATGTATTGAATATACAGGGTGATTATAATTAACACGTTGAGTGCCATGTCAGTCATCGATGACTGACACTGAACTTTCCGTTCAGTCCGCGTCAGTCACCGGTGATTGACAGTGTCTTGATTGCATGATCTTAGCTCATCTACAAGTAATTTCATTAAACAATGGTAACTTATTAACTACAATATTATTATTGTAAAAATAAATTCCCCCACAAAAACTCACCCCGGTGGCTTTGTGTGTTGACCATTATTTGGCAATTGTGTTATCCCTGTGAAGGGTAATAATATCTTACATTCTTATATGTGGAGAAAGAGAGTGTTACAATAATAGAAAAATAACAACGTTTTTTAGCGTAGTTGTAAGTTTAAAATATGGTTCGACGCACGTTTCGAGAGAACAAGGTCTCTCCTCGTCTGGAACTAGCGTGCAGTAAACAACATTGGAGTGTTGCCAACTCGATGTGGTTAATACGTTGCCGGTAGCGGTTAGTGCTTTTTTTCAGGAGTACAGAGTTGTTTTAGGCGGCCAACTTACAAAGTGGTAAATTTTGGTCACAAAGTTAAGTAGCAGGTGTAGTTGAAGGAGAAGCAATGGGGAAGAGTTTTAACAGATTTTTCCAAGCCCCACTAAAACTTGGGGTTGATTTATAGTCGTTCACAAGTGATGCACCAAATCTATGGATGTAAAACGCTTCTAGGAAGTCAAGTTCAATGACCGAAAAAGGTTGGCAAATGACCGTGGCTTCTTTAAAGTTGAATTGATGGTCATTATTCCAACAATGAACTACAATGGATGATTTTTGAAACTAAGCATTGGTGACATATCTTTGGTGTTCTAGTTGCACGCTAGTTCCAGACGAGGAGAGACCTTGTTCTCTCGAAACGTGCGTCGAACCATCTTTTAAACTTACAACTACGATAAAAAACGTTGTTATTTTTCCATTATTGTTATATTTGCGTAGTGTTCGTCACTTTTCAGTCTTTAAAGAGAGTGTTGTTCCTGTCCTCGTTCGTCTAGCAGTCAAGATTTTGCGTGCTCAGCGGATGGACTCTGGTTCGAATCCAGGGTGGAGGCAGCGTTTCTTTTTCTCCTAAACAAAAAATAGCTCTAGTTTTGAGCATATTTATGAATGGGTGTTGAAAATTATTGTAAAAATATTATTGTTTATGTATACTTTATTAATTTTTCAGTATTTAATACTTGCATGGATTTTTTTTAGACCCGCATACTTGTTACGCATAATATAAATGTTTTGCCGCAAACCGATTTCATTGTAACTATGAAAGATGGAAAAATTCATGAAAGGGGAACATATACTCAGTTAATGGAAAGTGGTGGTGTTTTTGCTGATTTTATCACCGAACATTCAAATGTCAAAGATTCCAATGAAGATGATGAAGGGAAAAAAGGTAAGAACGGTTTATTTATATGCATAGGTTTTGGGTATTTCATATAGGATATGTGTACCACCCTTCGCATTGGAATTGCTTCATCTACAAAGCCTGTTCGGATATGAACCAGGCCTTGCTGTGCTGCAGTTTTAACACATTTACCTAGTGCGCCATTATTCAAGGTTTGACTCCCAATAGTGCCAAAAAAAGGAACGTTTACTTGCTCACTTCCCACTGTATTCTGGGGTTGGTTCCCTAGGCGTAAGAGGTTCAGATTCCTCAGAAAACTGTAGGTCCCAGTATAGGGTGATCCCCGCTGTCCTTGCACCGTAAAATTCACAACCAACCAATGAATATGAACCAGATTGCATGGATTGATGCACATGTAATGAAGTGATTCAATTAATTCACATGTAAAGAACTAAATTGATTATGTAGGTGGATGTTTTCCATATATATATATGTGAATTTTTCAGCTGTTTGTACTAGTTATTTCCATGTGAGGTAATTTTAAGAGAGTTGCAATAATGGGTACGTAATGTCAAAAAGAAAATTCTCATTAGTTAAGGAGGATGTGGAAGAATTGACCACTGTAATCATGTCTGTATACTCCACTTTTAAGATTCATACTGGAGCCTATTTTCTATCTCACAGTAGCCAGAGAAACATGTTTGCCACATACTCCGGCTGAACTTGAACCTAGAATCTTTGGATTGCTGTTCAAATGCTTTGACCACAAAGTCACTGTGCATGGCTGTGCTTGATTCTTTTGTACATCTGTGTACAAAGGGATTACCTTAAGTAATTAAGGAATGTGCTTAGAAATTAATGATTGCAATTGTAAGTTTGGCATTTCACTTTTAAAGCTTGCACTACAATTTATTTCTTGGCCCGTATTGGTCAGAAAATTTTGTAGAGCATTGGAACTGTAATTGAAAGATACACGGGCCAAGTTAATCTGAGTGTAGAGGGTTTTTTTTTTTGGGGGGGGGCTATTATGAAAAAAAATGGGTTGGGTTCCAGTATACACCTTACATATTGACTGTCAGACTGGGCCCTGCGTTGGTTTAGTGGTAACACATCACCTAGCATGCTGTTATTCTGGGTTTGACTCCTGATGATGCCAAAAGTAAGAATGCTTACTCTAACTGCTCACTGTAGTTCGGAGGTTGGTTTCTTAGGCCATAAGATTCGGATTCTTTGCAAAATTCTAGCTCCCAACACAGCATGGCCCTTGATGTCCCTCCACCATAAAACTCACTAAGCTGATCATAAAAATATATATTATTATATACATATTACATAATTTATTTCACTTCACAAAGTGGAGAGTTATTTCAAACGTCGTGTTTTTAAACCTTACGCCAGTGTCAAAATAACTGTTTGTTATGGAAACTCCTGGTGAAACTCTGTATTGTTTCATATTATTATATATATAACACGTTCAGTTATTATGTTAACACAAATGAGAGCTTCCTTAAATTTTCTTCATCTGTCCCAAGCTGTTTGCCATATTATTCAAACCTGGTTACTTATTCCACCTATCTTACCTTGGAACATTACATGCAGGGGTGGGTTATGATTTTGCCACCTGTAGGCTGATACAGTTTGCTGCCTAATATTTTTTTGTGTGTGTGTGTGTGTGCTGCGAGCCCTGAATGACCTGGGACACCTTAACCATCATTATACATTCTTCTTGCCGCCTCATTTTGCCAAACGTAGTTAGAGGTATAACAGATATTTTGGCATTTATGTCAAATTTGTGATTGGGACGCACCTGATGGTTATTTCGAATTCGTCTCTTCACAAGTATTCACAAATTTGGCACCTTTTGAGTCTCTCTCTCTCTCTTTAGGTTGTGCCCATGCCAACTTCCCCTTTGCCAATCTCAAGTTATACCTCTGAATGTAACAATTCAAGATAATTCAGTTAGCCTCCAGAAAATTCAGTTTTGCAAACTTTTCATCGAAAATTTGCAGCCGTAATTACGGCTGTAACAGTAAGGGAGCATATTATGTTGCATATCTGGGCCTGCAAAAGGGTTGCTGGTATCTAACTGGAAGGAGACCCACACGCTGAACGTATGTGACGATGTGTGGAACCGGCCAGGCCAGTAACCTAGTGTCCTACCCCGCCTTCAAGTGGTGCAGGCTGGGCTTTCTATTTATGTGGCAAATTAATATTTGCTACACGGATAGAAAGGCGGAAGGGAGTGTATTCCTGATCAAGGCAGCGGTCAGTGTGGCATGAAAGCAGGGGGTGCTAAGAATCACTGGAATGGCCCAGGCTGCCGTTTGTTATTGACCTTGGCTACGTTTAATGGACGATCCCTTGCTTCTGAAGCAAAACTTCAGGAATTGGAAGAGGAACTAGACAAGATCAAATGGGACATTGTAGGACTCAGTGAAGTTAGAAGAAAAGGTGAAGAGTTGGTGGAACTGAAAAGCGGACATTTGTTTTATTATAGAGGAACGGAAACTGGAAGAACAAGTGGTGTTGGCTTCTTAATCAACAAAAGAATTAAAGACTACCTTCTTGAAGTCGAAAGCACGTCAGATCGAGCAGCGAGGCTCGTTGTTCAACTAACCCAGCGATACCAACTTCAAATAGTACAGGTATATGCACCAACATCAAGCCATACCGACGAAGAGGTTGAAGAATTTTATGAAGAAATCAAAGAGTTACACACCAAAGGGAAACAACATATCAAGCTCATCATGGGGGATTTCAATGCAAGAATTGGACAACAGGAACAAGGAGAGACATCGGTTGGTAAATACGGATATGGGGAAAGGAATGAACGTGGCGATCAACTCATCGAATTTGCAGAAGCTGAAAATCTTAGCATCATGAATTCATTTTTTAAGAAGAAACCGCAAAGAAAATGGACATGGAAACACCCAAATGGGGGAACTAGTGAAATTGACTATATCCTGGCAAACAAGAAATCAATTATTGAAGATTGCAGCGTACTGAACAGATTTAATACTGGAAGTGATCATCGAATGGTGAGATGTAAAGTGCACTTAAATACTAAATTAGAACGACAGAAGCTCATTAGGAAACAAGTAAGTAAGAGGGTGGATTTAATGAAACTGAAAGCAAATACCGAGGCATTCAAGTTGGAATTAAAAAATCGCTTTTCTGCACTGGAAGGACTTATTGATGAAAGTGATATCTCAGAAGCAAATGAAAACATTGTTAAGACAATAGTTGAAACTGCTGGGGAAATTGGTGGTGTAACCTGTAAAAAGCACAATAGCAAATTATCTGAGAAGACGAAACAGCTCATGAAAAGGCGAAGAGATATGAAGGTGGACAATCAAAATACCAGTTCCAGGATTGAGTACATAGAACTTTGTAAAACTCTGCGCAAAAGCATGAAAGAAGACATAAGAAAATTCAACTGTGAGCTAGTAAGGAAAGCCATTGAAAGCAACAAGAGCCTTAGGGTTGTTAAAGGAAGTTTATCTGTTGGGAAGAAACACATCATTGCATTAAAAGGAGAGGATGGCACCGTAACAAGAAATAGGGAAGAAATACTTAGAAGAGTTGAAGAATTCTACAGAAAGCTATATGAAAGTAACAGTGGATTAAACGAAGACTCTGAGATAGTCGAAGGAACAGCTCCTAAAATCTTAAAAGAAGAAGTAGCATTTGCAATAAAAAGTATGAAGAAAGGAAGATCCCCTGGCGATGATGGTATTACATTGGATATCTTAAAAGAAGCTGGAGAACATGAAGAAGACATACTTGCAAAATTCTTTACCAAATGTCTTAACAGCGGTAACTTACCAAACCAATGGGATTCTGCAACAGTAATTCTTTTGCATAAAAAGGGTGATAAAGAGGATTTAAAAAATTACCGACCAATTATCGTGTTACCTGCTATTTATAAAATCTTCACAAAAGTGCTAACACATCGTCTGCAGAAAAAATTAGATGCAGCTCAACCAAGAGAACAAGCTGGATTTCGAAGTGGATTCAGTACAGTGGACCATATTCAAGTATTAAGAGAATTAATTGAAAGAACACATGAATATGAACTTCCATTATGTGTGGCATTTATTGACTATGAGAAGGCCTTTGACTGTATTAAAAGGTCAGCAGTCATCAACTCTTTAAGGTCAACATGTGTTGAGGATGTGTACATTGACATGGTGTTTATAAAAATGCAAGTGCAAAATTTCGTTTACATAAAGATACCAAAACTATCAAACTTGGCAAAGGGGTGAGGCAGGGAGATACCATTTCTCCAAAACTTTTTACTTCTGCCTTACAGATGATTTTTCAGCTGATAAATTGGGATAACAAGGGAATAAAAGTAAATGGTGAATATTTTTTAAATCACCCCCGGTTTGCTGATGACATTGTTATTTTTTCAACGGACCCATTAGAACTCCAAGACATGGTACATGAGATCTCAACTAGAATTAAAGAAGTTGGACTCAAGATGAACCTAAAAAAAAACACTAAAATCATGTTCAATAATTTCGTAGAGGAAACAAAATACAAGTAGACAACATTGAGCTAGAAATTGCTGATTCATATATTTACCTTGGCCAACTGATTTCAATGGATGGCAACATTATAAAGAACTCAAGAGACATATTAAACTTCGCTGGCTTGCGTTCGGAAGAAAGTGTTTTATCCTGAAGGGAAATTGCCTTTGTGTTTAAAAAGAAAGGTCTTCAACCAGTGTGTATTGCCAGTCCTCTCTTATGGATCAGAGAGATGGAGTCTAACAGTTGGAGCAATACGAAAGTTACAGACAACGCAAAGGAGCATGGGGAGGTGCATGCTTGGAATAACTAGGAGAGATCGAAAAAGGAACACTTGGGTGAGAGGGCAAACTAGAGGACATCATTGTTAAAGTAAAAGGCTGGAATGGCGATGGGCTGGGCATATTGCAAGAAGAACTGATCAACCATGGACAACAGAAACTCTGAACTGGATTCTAAGAGACCACCGAAGACCTAGAAAACGTCCTCAAACTAGATGGGTGGATGAAATAAGAAAACAGGTTGGGGTGACATGGAAGCGAATTGCTCAGGATAGACTTGTGTGGAAAGCATTTGGAGAGACCTTCATCCAGCAGTGGATAGATAATGGTTGAATATGATGATGATGATGATATATATATATATATATATATATGGCGCAGTATAGCCCAGATGCTCTTGCGCCATAAAAAAGCCAAACAATCAATCAATCAATCAAACCAGATATATGCAAAATACGTGTCCATCCATACTAAATACGTAGCTGGAAACGCTTGTTTTTAAGGGTTCTATTTCCTTGTCGGAAATGTCTGTCAATCCTTGTCCAAGTTTCATTTACCAGCTTATTTACGGCTTTATTTACGTCTTCCTCCTCTTTCTATGTTCGGAATGACTCTCAAAATTTGTTTCATAATGGTGCCAGTATGGTAAAAATCAATTTCTACTTCATTGCTTTTGCAAGATTATTTAAAATCAAACAATTTTCATATGAAAATATTAATACTTTAACAGGCCAAATTTTTAATCAGTTATCAGAACATCTATGCGTGCAAAAAAAGTTGACTGACTATTTTTCCATTAATACAGTATATAAGTTTATAGAAGTCCTACTACATTACTTCTTGTTATTTTTATTAATAGAGTAATAGTACTGTGCATTACAAATAAACAATATTTATTATTTATAAAATTAGTAATGTGATCATCTAATTTAATAACAAAATACTGTAAAAGGTTAATGGGCAAATTATTTTGAACCCAATCGTTCAAATAATACTGCTTACATGCGAAACCCGCTTATATGCATAGGATTTCGTTGCCGCGTCCATTTGCATATATGCAGTTTCAACTGTATATATATATGTGGGACATGCTTATTATAATTGATACATTATTGTAATGCTTGTTTTGTCTTGTAATTTATTTATAATGCCTGTATTCACAAATTGACAGTGGAATGCCTTGACTGTATTTTTAAATGAACCAGCTATCGATCCATTAAATTATTTTTAATTTTGATTTTTACGAAGTTATAAATTATTATTTGGTTAAATTTAATGTGATCCTTGTCGATAATCTTTTTACCTCACTAGCTTACTTAGTGTTTCGAGACGTATTCAGTATTGTATCATTAATTCTGCTATTGTTTTGAACTCTCTACTGTATATGCTTTTCATGATAAGGTAAGTCAGAACTTTCGACTTCCCTTTTACAATATACGTGCCGATCAGAAAATTATTAAAAATAGTGAGGTTTAAAGTATAGAAAGTGATACTCCCTGAATTAAAACATCCTTGATCTTTAAAGGACTTGAAGCTTATATTTAAATCGTTTGTATTAAATTATAAAATTTTGCAGCTTAACTACAAAAATGGCCAATTTGGCCAAAAATGACCAATGGACAAAAATGGCTTAATTTTTTTCTCACTCTGTAATATTTCTATTACTTTCGTTTTTATTTTTCCGTGGACATATTGGACTCAGTTGGACTATTTTCCTGGGCTCTTCCCAACATAACCCATGTCATTTGGAATGCGGATGGCATGGGAAACACAACAACAAATGGACAGAAAAGTATATGCCCAGTTTTTGGATATATATTGTTCTGCCTATTCCTTGTTGCAAATTAAGTTTTGACTTTTATGCATGAGGGGCAGTCAAAAAGTTAGATTCACTACTCCGCAGAAATCTAAGTAAAAGTTATATTTCGTTAAAACTTTATGGCTAAAATAAAGACATTTTTCTGTGGCATGTGCAATGGCGGTTTTGACGTATCAGCTTTAGTTTGATTGCTAATCAGTCATAAACATTCTTTGGAAGATGGAGATGGCGTCCAAATTTGAAGTGCATACAATTGTTAGTTTTCCGTGGATAAAAGGGTGCAAATTGCACTAAATTTTTCAACAGTTGCACAAAGTGTACAGTGAGAAGGCAATATCTTGGTCAGCTATTGGAAAATGGATCTACATGTTCGGGAATGACCGTACAATCATCGAGGATAATTACCGCGAAGGAAGACTATCAACTTCAATGACGAATGTAAACGTTGCACATGTGAATGAATTCATTCTTGAAAAGAGACGAATCACAGTAAATGAAATTGTAAGTGCAATGGATTTTTCACATGGAAGTGTGCAAAACATTATTGTGCAGCATCTTTATTTCCGCAAAGTTTGTGCCAGATGGGTGCTTCATTTACTGACTGACGGACACAAAACGGAACGTTTTGAAAGTGATTTCGCGTTTTTGAAAAATTATCAGCAGGAAGGAAATGTTTTTTGGACAAAATTCAGACTGAAGACAAGTCTTGAGTTTACCATTTTGCACCGAAAATGAAAAGCAGATCTATGAAGTGGAAACATTCAATTCCTCAAATCGAAAAAAGTGCCGATAAGTTCTATCTGCGGGTAAGTTAATGCTGACGCTAATGACAGGGAAGGTGCAGTGTATACGGAATTTATGCCGAGGGGGGCCACAATTACTTCTGCGTTTTATTGTAAAACCCCTGAAGAGATTGCGAAAACATTTTAAGAAAATTTTCCAAAGACATTGTGCTTCTGCATGGCAATGCGAATCCGCATTCGATGACTCTGACAAGGGACATTCTGAAACATTTAAGTGGGAAGTATGGAACCACCAGTCTTATAGCTCAGACTTTGTGTCATGCGATTTCCAAGTCTTTGGCACTAGGAAACAAGAACTTGCAAAGAGATGGTATCATTCGGATGAGGAGGTGAAAGTTGCAATTCAACAATAGATATCACAAATTGGACTGCAATTTTTTATACAAGACAAAGAAAAATAAGTACCACGCCTCGACAAATGTTTAAATAAAGGAGGGAATCACGTCAAAAACTAGCTTTTGAATGGTACTTTGATATAAGTTAAACATTGTTCTATAATTTCGATCCAGTTTTTTTTCTTTTGAAGAGTGAATCTTTCATTTTGACTGCCCTACATATTTAATCAATTTAGTACTCTATTTCTTTCCTCAAAAATAATGTTACATTACTAGATGGTATTGGTTTTTCATTGTGTACAGGTTGTCATGAATAAATGTTGATTTAACTTGATTTGATACCTTGCAGTACACAACTGTTCACTCGTAGCATCTTCACAGTTTCACTTTTTGACTTTTAACGTTATTATCCGTGTTTTCTATTTTCGATATATCGACTTCGTTTATTCCACACCATTAGTGTATGAAAAGAAAGAACTCATGCCCAGAGAATCATCAAGGATTTGAATATTTCCCTTAAGAGGGAGATTGTTATTGATGTGTAGGTTGTAGAAAATCCCCCCCTTCTTTAATTTACGAAAGTGACATAAGAGGCAAGTATTTGAAGTGAAATTTCTTAGGAGAAAAAAATAGAGATTACAGTGGTGTGTGTGTTAAGAAATGTCATTTTTCTTAACATTAGGATTACTCTCCTTTTGCCTAAAATTCGAGTTAAAGAAACAACTTTTATCAACGTTTTCTACGTAGTAATAGTACCGCCGATGTTATATGGTTAGATGGTGAAAAGTTCGTACCGGAAAGAAATGTTCTTTGTGTTTGGCGGGACACGATCCGACGACCTTCTACAATCCGAGCAGGTGCTCTTACCAACCAAGTTACAGACGAAAAAAGCTAAATCCCTTACGAAATTATTTAAAGTGCATTTTACGAAACCGGTTATTTCGAGAAATGTGACTGTACATTGACTGCTTTTTAAACCAAATTGCGAAGAGATCGGTATTAAATTCATCGAAAAGCCCGTTGCAGCATACATATGCATACAAGTGGTTGGCATATTTATAAAAGTGGCTTATACGCACTTACGTGGTGTATAAGAAATGCTTTTTTTTTTTTTAACTCTGACTGGGGAGAGCTAGCTTTCTCTTAAGTTATTAGAGGCAGATTAGTGATTCAATTGTGTTCTTAGATGTCCATGAAAATTGATTTCAAATGAAATATTTGCCTTAAAATTTAAAAAATATGCATCGTGTTTAGAAAAACACAATTCGCTAGATGCAATTTATAGCTTGTAAAATGAATGAAGATTGAAAAAAATAAAACAGTGGCTTGTGCCTTCATGTGGACTCGAATTCGTGGCTTGGTTGTCAGAATGGCATTGAAGATAGTTGCAAAGCAAGTAATTTCTTAAGCAGATGGATGAGAAATAAACCATTGCCCTAAGGAAGATTGTTATGCGCGTGCAGGTTATAGAAAAGGGTTTTTAATTCATGGAAGCAGCATAAAAGACAGAGGTTTGAAGTGGATTTTTTTCCAGTGAAACATTGATTTGATACTTTATTAAGAAAGGCCCTTTTCTTAGTTTTGGAACAACTTTCTTCATGTTTAAAATTGGAGTTAATATTTATGTGGTGTATAAAAATATGTTTTATTTCTTAACATTGAGAGGTGAATAGTAGCTTTTTTCTTTAAGTTATTAGAGGCAAATTATTTCTCTATCGCGAATTTGGGTGTGCTTAAAAATTGTCCAAAAAAATTAAATATTTGTCTTAAAATGTTAGAAACTATGCATCGCATTCAGAAAAATCTAATATTCTTAATGTAATTTACGGCTTGGAAAAAGGATGAAGGTTGAAAAAATAGAAATATAATGTGGTTTGGGCGTGCATGAGGACCCAAACCAGAGGCACAGTCAAGACTTTCTACTGAGCAGGATTTTCTACTGACCAGGATTTTCTACTGACCAGGATTTTCTACTGAGGAGGCTAGATGTCCTCGAAAGTGCGCATTATAGTTCTCCCGAGTTCAATTACCATACATAAAACGTATACGTATATATCTGTGTTCACAGGGAATAAGTGGTTAAGTCTAAAATCGTAACTTTTCAGGGCAGCACTTTTTTACTTTTGAACTTTCTTTGTAAAAAGTTTTTGAAAAAAAAGAATTTGGTTGACACCAATGTGACTTAACCTTAGACAGCACAGGTGGGAAAATAAAACTTACCAGTAGAGGTGGGGTGCAAAGGACCTTTAATCTCTAACGAGTTGAACGACACACAAATTTAACATTATTTATGCAAATATTCATTAAACATGTGATAATGTGTCTTCCATTTCAGTGTTATACTTTTTTCCCCTTGTCACTGACCACTTACAATCCACTTTTTAGTCATCGTGATGATATTGGCAGCATAGCATTCCTCGATAGTCTGTCGATATTGGCTTGAGGCAACTGCCTCACTGCAAGGCAGTTTTCTTATCTTTTGAACTCGGGCGGAATGAGCATCTCCTATTGCTTTCCCCAGGTCGAGGAAGATGTGGCTTGGATCAGCCACTGATAGAAACGTGCACTGAATTCAGTTTAATACCAGTGCAGGTGGGGTACATGAAACTCTAAACACGCCAAATCACGTTATATACGGAAGCTAGCTATCTGCACAACCTACCTTGGTAAGATCTCGGTGGAAAACGAATTTACGTGGAGGTGCTAGTGTCCGTCATCATAAATGTGCATGCGTCAACGGGTTACGCACCTGTATACATCACCTGTGCTCCCTAGGGTTCAATAACTTTTTAAATATAATAGTTTGAAGAATAATTAAGTTGCTGAAACCCTTTTATGATTTTCCTATACTTACCTAATTATTCACCAGAACTTACCGTTATTCACCATACTTACCTAATTATGGTCTTTAATCACACCTAATTATTCACCATATGTTTTATAATGCTAAAATTTTTTGCGTTAGTTTTTTTTGTTTAATGTTATTTATTAGGCAGTGCCGGATTTATAAATGGGCACGTTGGGCACTTGCCCAGGGCGCCAAATTTCATGGGGCAAAAGGCGGCGGATTTTTTTTTTTTAATTGCAATTTATTTACCGTAGAATTCTGGTGATCAGCTTTTCCCGGCTCTGCCAGTGGCATCTACAAATGGCTTCGGGCGCTTTTGTCGTCGGCTAAAATATACAAGTAAAAAAATTATATTTTTTAAAAACAATATTTTTTAATCTTTAGGTAAAAAATAAAATAAAATGAACGGTTTCCAACTGTGGCAAACTCATTACGCTTATTTACTTTAGCTGTTTTCATTGCCTTTAAAACTGAACTCAACATCAAAAAATTATAAAATCTGGACGAGTTTTGAAACTATAGTACAAGCTTTGTGCCCGAATCTTACCTCACGAAACGGTGACTAATCGATATGTGTTCTGTTTAAAATATTGGAATGCATCGCCGGTAAATTTCTTATAGAAGACACAACAATTGTATGTGTGTTTGTGCGTGCATGTATGTGTGTGTGTACATGTATGTATGTATTTTTATATATGCATATACAAATACATCTTCGTAAAAGGGTGACCCCAAAAAATCAATGCGGGAACTCCGAGATTTTGCACTATGCCACTGACCTCCATCTTTTTTTCTAAATGTGAAATTCAGAAAAATTGCGTGAAATAAATGCACCCCAAGGGAAGATCCAAGAAAGGGGTGTGAGCCCCCTGAGAATAATAAATTTTCATTAAAAATTATTATTTTCAAGTAAAAAATAAAACTAAACTTACAAGTGAATTTTCAAGCTTTGCGCCCTCACTGAAATTTTGTTCTGCATCCTGTCTTTTCCCCCCTTTCCCCAATATCCAAAAAAATCCCAACAATCGTCGTCAAATAAAATTAATTTATTCATAGAAAAATACCAAATGGATGGAGCGCCAAATTTTTAGGGACGCAAAAAGCAGCGAACTTCACCTTTCTTTTAATTTCAATCTATCTTTCGTAAAATTGCGTCGATCTGCACTCCTCGTAATAGCGTCCTTCATACTTTTCGTCTTCATTTGAAATTCTGAAAAAAAAAAAAAAAGGCCAATCTATCCGCTTTACCCCCATTAAGAATCGAGAAAAGAAATTCTTCGTCAAATGAACTAGATTTATTTATAAACATATCGTCAAATAAACTAAATTTATTTATAAAAATATCGTTAT
>QLNU02015003.1:59487002-59513677 GCA_006491805.2 Dysdera silvatica
TGACTATATACTGGCAAACAAGAAATCAATTATTGAAGATTGCAGCGTACTGAACAGATTTAATACTGGAAGTGATCATCGAATGGTGAGATGTAAAATGCACTTAAATACTAAATTAGAACGACAGAAGCTCATTAGGAAACAAGTAAGTAAGAGGGTGGATCTAATGAAACTGAAAGTAAATACCGAGGCATTCAAGTTGGAATTAAAAAATCGCTTTTCTGCACTGGAAGGACTTATTGATGAAAGTGATATCTCAGAAGCAAATGAAAACATTGTTAAGACAATAGTTGAAACTGCTGGGGAAATTGGTGGTGTAACCTGTAAAAAGCACAATAGCAAATTATCTGAGAAGACGAAACAGCTCATGAAAAGGCGAAGAGATATGAAGGTGGACAATCGAAATACCAGTTCCAGGATTGAGTACATAGAACTTTGTAAAACTCTGCGCAAAAGCATGAAAGAAGACATAAGAAAATTCAACTGTGAGCTAGTAAGGAAAGCCATTGAAAATAACAAGAGCCTTAGGGTTGTTAAAGGAAGTTTATCTGTTGGGAAGAAACACATCATTGCATTAAAAGGAGAGGATGGCACCGTAACAAGAAATAGGGAAGAAATACTTAGAAGAGTTGAAGAATTCTACAAAAAACTATATGAAAGTAACAGTGGATTAAACGAAGACATTGAAATAGTCGAAGGAACAGCTCCTAAAATCTTAAAAGAAGAAGTTTCATTTGCAATAAAAAGTATGAAGAAAGGAAGAGCCCCTGGTGATGATGGTATTACATTAGATATCCTAAAAGAAGCTGGAGAATATGTAGAAGACATACTTGCAAAATTCTTTACCAAATGTCTTAACAGCGGTAACATACCAAACCAATGGGATTCTGCAACAGTAATTCTTTTGCATAAAAAAGGTGATAAAGAGGATTTGAAAAATTACCGACCAATTAGCTTGTTACCTGCTATTTATAAAATCTTCACAAAAGTGCTAACACATCGCCTGCAGAAAAAATTAGATGCAGCTCAACCAAGAGAACAAGCTGGATTTCGAAGTGGATTCAGTACAGTGGACCATATTCAAGTATTAAGAGAATTAATTGAAAGAACACATGAATATGAACTTCCATTGTGTGTTGCATTTATTGACTATGAGAAGGCCTTTGACTCTATTAAAACATCAGCAGTCATCAACTCTTTAAGATCAACAGACATTGAGGATGTGTACATTGACATGGTGAAACGTGTGTATAAAAATGCAAGTGCAAAATTTCGGTTACATAAAGATACCAAAACTATCAAACTTGGCAAAGGGGTGAGGCAGGGAGATACCATTTCTCCAAAACTTTTTACTTCTGCTTTACAGATGATTTTTCAGCTGATAAATTGGAATAACAAGGGAATAAAAATAAATGGTGAATATTTAAATCATCTGCGGTTTGCTGATGACATTGTTATTTTTTCAACGGACCCATTAGAACTCCAAGACATGGTACAAGAGCTCTCAACTAGAAGTGAAGAAGTTGGACTCAAGATGAACCTACAAAAAACTAAGATCATGTTCAATAATTTTGTAGAGGAAACAAAAATACAAGTTGACAACACTGAGCTAGAAATTGCTGATTCATATATTTACCTTGGCCAGCTGATTTCAATGGATGGCAACATTATGAAAGAACTCAACAGACGTATTAAACTTGGCTGGAGTGCATTTGGAAGAAACAGTTTTATCCTGAAGGGGAAATTGCCTTTATGTCTAAAAAGAAAAGTCTTCAACCAGTGTGTATTGCCAGTCCTCTCTTATGGATCAGAGACATGGAGTCTAACAGTTGGAGCAATACGAAAGTTACAGACAACGCAAAGGAGCATGGAGAGGTGCATGCTTGGAATAACTAGGAGAGATCGAAAAAGAAACACTTGGGTGAGAGAGCAAACTAGAGTAGAGGACATCATTGTTAAAGTAAAAGGACTGAAATGGCGATGGGCTGGGCATATTGCAAGAAGAACTGATCAACGATGGACAACAGAAATTCTGAACTGGATTCCAAGAGACCACCGAAGACCTAGAAAACGTCCTCAAACTAGATGGGTGGATGAAATAAGAAAAGAGGTTGGGGTGACGTGGAAACGAATGGCCCAGGATAGACTTGTGTGGAAAGCATTTGGAGAGACCTTCATCCAGCAGTGGATAGATAATGGTTGAATATGATGATGATGATATATATATATATATGTATCATAGATTATCAAAGTGATTATCAAGTAAATTAATCAAAGTAATCAATTCCAACTACTGGACCCTAGCGTCAACATGGTCAAAAGGTTTTATGTTTTTAAAAATATTTTTCGTTACTATATGTGGTAACTGATAGAAGAGTGATTACCAATAAGCTCAGCACTTCGACCTTTATTAGAAATATTAGTTGACTTTATTAGAAATATTAGTAGTTGACAAGTCGCTCAACACATTGGTGTGCATATGCTTTAATTTACATCCTGCCAAACAACTGCTTAGTTTTCTGGAGCATCACTCTAGGGGAAACGCCGGCGCTGGCATCGCGCTGCTGCTCCCAACTGTGCATGCGCTCACCACATGTGGCAAATGAACAGAGTATTTTACCAACGTTATATTCTGTGCGTAATTTTGCTTTCATCTGTTATCTTTCTACCTGGGAATACTCACATTGAAAATTGTTATACTAGCACATACCTGGAGTAAAAATTTTAGAATATTTGCCATTTTTTACAATCTACGCTGCAAGGTTGGATACCCCAAGCAACAGTGGTTCGAAACGCTCATAAAACGATAGATTGATTCTGGTGCAACATGATTATAATTGCCCTTGCTTCACAAAATTGCAAATATATAACACCATATTAAATGTGGGGTGCTTCCTAAGTACACATAATATACAACAGAAAACTCACAATTTTACATAAAATTCGTGAGGTGCATAGCACCACAGAATACATGGTTTGTGATGCTACTTGAAGTAACTAATGTTGTCTTGATTTCAGTTACATATACAAAAGCAGAAAGAAACTACTCACAGTTGAAGATATACAACCACTCAGTTCTCAGATAGAAGCAGCTGGCCTCTATGAAAAATTCCAGGCCCAGTGGAATAAAGCATTGGAAAAAAGGTGACATTACTATATTGCATTTATTTATTGTAGTTACTATGCAAATTTTGAATTAAAATGCAATTTTTGTTTTCTTTTTGATGTCAGTAAATTTCAACTTTTCTTTTTAAGGGAAAGGCAAAGCTCAGAATCGGAGCCTAAGTCATCAGCATTTTTCTTGTCCTATATCCTAACGAAATCAGTTTGTCCTTATTTTATAGTTGCGTGCGTGATGCAATTAGTGTACGATTTCTTGATTTTTCTACCACCTCTTCTGCTCGAGTATGTTCCCTAATTGTTTCACTAATGAAATCTAGATAGTGTTAACTAACCATGCTAGTGGGATAGTTGTTCATTACTAATAATATTTGTTTGTTTTATCTTTCAGAAAAATTATCTCATTTGTATCGGGAAATGAATTTGCCTGGAAGGGCTATTTATATTGTGCGTGCCTATTCTTCTCAGGGTTGTTCACTCAATTATGTTTCACTTTCATGCTATTCTTTTCAGCATTATATGCTTTCCAAATAAAATCCATTGTCACATCTGCCATTTATCACAAGGTGAGTATGTGTGCACATTTCCTTTTTATTTTTTAATATGACACACTTGTTTTCTTGTTTGGGAATTTTATATCTGAAGAATGTGGTATGAGTAATTTGGGACAAACTTTCTTTTATAGCATGGCCCTTTTAATCATAAAATCATTTTTAATTTTTAATCTGATATTGGCTTTTCCAATCTCATCGGATTTTATTACCTCGTTTCATTTCATTGTACATTTAATACGTTTTTATCATTACAGCTTTAATTTATTTTGATTTTAAAAATGTATGTATGGTCTCGCCTTGTTTGGTGCAGAATGACCCTTGTCTTTGCACCATAAAAATACAACCAACCAATCTGACGTGGCCTCCTACCCATTACACACAACCAGGTTTACTGGTTATGCATCTCAATAGGTTTGAATGCAGTGGTCATAATCATTGTACACACTAGGGCACTACAATAATTTGTTGCCGCATTCATATATATCAAGTCATTCGGTGATACTGTGGGGTGTCAAATGTATCTTGGACTCAACCTGAGTCTTACTATTATGCAATGGTAACTTGTTCACACAGCATATCATTAATTTAGGTTTGACATAAAACAGTGAAAAAAAACCAAACAATAATAATGAATAAAATGCTTTCTTGTTAACTGCTCGCTGTAATTTGAGAGATTGGTTTCCAAGGATTTAAGAAGCTTGAAATTCTTGTGGGAGGGGAGGAATGTAGATTCACTGTCCTAATATAGTACAGTGATAACACATTTGTCCATCACAGTCACTTCCAGCCATTTTGATCTCACAGCACGCCAAAACTAATTACTAAAATTCTGAGTCGCACCAAAAAATACATTTTTTTACCGATCTGATAAAAATAAATAAAATATAGGCATAATTTTGATCGATCCACAAAATATTAATAATAAGTTGTATCTCTAAGCAACATATAATCAGCATATCTCGATCTTCTCGGATGTGCCAGCAGACAATATGTCAGACGGCGTGCTTAGTTAGTTTGCTACTTTGTTGTGTTCTTCAGAATTGTTGACCACCATTCCATCGTATGCTGTAGTTGTGTCGGCTGTTGCCACTTTTTTAGTTGAAAATCTCAGGGAAGCAAGCTTAGTGCATGTGGCTAAATAGTTAGGTATCTCATCTTCTAAAAAGTTTTTGTGATGCACCGCGTGAAAATCGCTTACTTATCGTACTATTAACCTAGATTCAGTTTCTAATGGTGCTGTAGAGTGCATTTTTTACAAACTCAGAATTTAGTTCCCTTGACATCTGGAATTTGAATGTCTCAGGGAAAATTGTTTATTCCAGTGCAACGTAAGCTTTGCAAAGAGGCAGAAGCATATCATCGTCATTACTCCTGATGAAGGACTGCTGCTGATGCGTCCGAAAGCTTGAGTGATCTTTTTCATTGCTATTTTACCAGTGTTTAACCTTTTTATGTAAATTTCCTCCCCGGTACCCTGTATTTTATTTCTATACCCTTTGCTGTCCTTTATCCTATAAAAATACAAATATAATTCTTTAAAAAACCAATAGCACTAAAATCACCTTCATTACAGTGACGGTCACATCTTCTCTTGTTAACTGGGAGGGATTTAATCATCTATTTGCCGTTGCGTAAAATTTAACTACTTCATGTCAAATCAAGCATACCATAATTTCTTAATGATACTATTTTCCTGCTTCATAGAAAACCTGCATGTAACAGCCACTAGATTCATCTACCTTTGTTTTTTTCCTACTGATCTGTACTCTGAGGTTTGATTTTCTAGATAACTGGTTTGAATCTTTCGAAGACCTGTGGTCCTGGCACAGCATGACCATAACTGTTCTTTTGTCGTTAAACAAAGAATCATACCAAATTAAGTTGTAGACCACATCCCAAACTTTTTATTAATTTCATTGTTGTGTATTATTTTCAGGCTCTCAAACTCTCGAGTTCTGCAAGAAGAGGTTATACGGTTGGCGAAATGGTTAATTTAATGTCGGTTGATGCAGATAATCTGTATATGATGGCTATATATAGCAACCTTTTATTTGGAGCTCCATTGAAGTTGATTTTAAATATTTTAATGCTGTGGCGTTACCTGGGCCCATCATGTCTAGCAGGTGGTGGTGTCATAATTCTAATGATGTTTTTTGGATATTTTGTCGAAATGAAGACCAAAGTGGTTCAGGTAATTTCTTTCCCTCCAAAGTTATAATAGGTTGTGTTAATTATTTGTTACTGAAAATGTGATAAAATGTTGGAAAAATTGCTTACATGGGGTCTCACATCAATCTGGAAAACCCAGAATTTAAAATTGTCTGTAAAAGTCAGGAAAAACAAGATTTTTTGATCAAATCTGGAAAAGTTTGGAAGAAAACAAGACTTTTTTGATCAAATCTGGAAAAGTTGGGGGGGGAACAAGATTTTTTGACAAAATCTGGAAAAGTCGAGAGGAAAACCTTAACTTCTATTTCGAATAGCCAAGTTTCCCACAAACATGAAGCCATTTTCCCTACACCTGAACTCCTGTTAATAGTTTTGTGATTGGTCAGTGAATTTTGATGAAAAAGCCAAAGAAAAACCCGGAAAAGCTAGAGAATCCCCCCCACCCTCCGTGTGAATGGTAAGCCTGTTATGTCATTGTGGCACCTTCTTATTTTTTATTTAAAGTTTTTGTTTTCAGGAGAAACAAATGAAGATGAAAGATTCACGATTGAAATATGTGAATGAAATCTTGAATGGAATCAAAGTGAGTAATGAAAAAAATATATAATTATTTCATTTACATGGTGTTTTACATAAAATTTACAATAATATAATTACAAAAATACTGTTGATGTCATCGACATTTTGTGCGATTCTGTTAATTGTGAATTGATTTTTAAATTTTTATATTATACCAGTTTTTACACTCTAGTCTGATTTTTTCATCATTCGTTTTTAGTGTATTTTTTATGCTGAAGTTATATCTGATTCTTATCTTGTGAAAATCATGCGTGTAGCTTTACCTTGTTTGTCACCAGTGGCGTAGCTAGATATTTTGCCGCCCGGGGCGAGTGACTGTCATTGTCGTAATTTTTATGCATGTCATTATTTTTTAAAGGCTAATTGCTGCCCCTGAATTGTGATGCCCGGGGCAGCCACCCCCCTTGACCCCTAGCTATGCTACTGTTTGTCACAGAATGATTTTTACTATTCTTGTGCTACAGAAGTTCAACCAACCAACAAAAATACCATTATGTTCTGCCTCAGGTATGCAAACTTACTGTAGCACATAAGGTAGAGAGTTTTTCTGTAGCATGATTGTCATGCTATAAAACACAAGTAATGGATATAATGCATAAATAAAAATTGGAGCTGTTGTATTTAAAACAATATATATTATAGGAAGATTGTAAATAAAGTAGTGGCAACATAGCTCGTACACAAGTTTTATTAAGATTTCATTACCTCTCTTCAGTATGATCACCAACGAAGTCTTGTGCCTTTGGCCAAATGTCGGAAAGCCGGTGGATGCCATTAGCAAGGTGGTTTCTATTGATCCCAGCGATGGAGCACTCTGTTGCTCCGAGCATGGATACAATATCAGGAAATTAGATGCCTCCGAAGGGTTCCTTCAACTAAGGAAACTGGTCAAAGTCACAAGGACTCGTGTCAAGTGAATATGGAAGATGTTCCAAGATCTCCCTAACTCTCACAATCTCTATCTGATGATCAGGAATAGACGGGCAACCTGTGCTGGGTAAATCTTCTGTCTCATTCCAACCTGCACGATATGGTTTTACATATCATGCAACTCTCCTATAGCCAATGCATTGTTGCCATAGGCTTCATGTAATCTGTGATGACATTCTTATGCATTTTTGTCACAGTCTACCTTGAATTTAATGTGTTAAACTTGAGGTGGCCTGTGACACCTGTTCACTTCGTGTTCCTTCACGCTGATCACCTGTTGTAAACATGCTTTAGAGTGGTATCGTAATCGAGAGTGTTGTTTGTACCAAACATCAGTCTCGATTTCAATCCGGCATTACAACTACCCTTCTAACTGGATTGACTGATTTTTGCCCTCTATATGTCAGCACTAGTATCATCTAACAGTGTCCATATCCCGTTTACACATGTGCAAATTTATGTAACTTTCTCGCCTATGTTGCCACTACTTCATTTACAATCTTCATATTGGCGCAGTATAGCCCAGATGCTCTTGCGCCATAAAAAAGCCAAACAATCAATCAACAATCTTCATACATATATGCTATATATTATATAAAACACACACATATATATACATGCACATGTATATAGAGAGAGAGAGAGAATGAATGAATGAATGATCGACACTTTTGAAGTGAATATTGTACTTGTACATCAAATGTTCATAAGTACACACCACGAATTACACAGGTACATAAAATATTAAGCCTTAAAATTTCCCTACCTTTTTAATATTGCCTTAACCCGCTTAACTGCATATTTTCAATTGCACATTTTTGTAAATCAAATTGTTTTATTATGGAATTTCAATCTGATAAGTTCAGAAAGAAATGTCTAAGGAACCATACTTGTGTTTTCACAAAAGTGTCGTGTCACACCCATACACCGGAAGGAACACCTGACCACCCATATTAGAATTCTGCATATTTTCATGGGGAGTGAATCATCTAACTCTTTTGTGTCTCATACTTTCCCCCAGTTTCATTTGCAAAGAATTGTTCACTGAGAAACCTCCTTACTTGTTAAGCATTTGTAAGTTTATGACTTTAAGTATGACGGAAAGAGAAAATTTACCCTTGTATGTTTTCAAAGAGTTTGATCCAAAGTTGGAGATTTTAAATTCTTTAAAATCAAACCTAAGTACTACTGTACTTCTCATCTTTATGAATAAGGTGGTGGGCTGTGTAATTATTAAAATGAATGCTGTACATCATTTATACACCTAGAAATAATAATATGTTATTTAATGACAAAAATAAAATACTAACAAAATTTAACGAAGAAATACTTTGCCAATAGCAATTTAAAGAAATACTCTTAAGTCCACAAACTATTTGGAATTTCATTGACTTGTTGATGTACATTTATATGGTTGTGACCGTATATAGAAATTCACGTTCTCTTCTGTGTTTTGCATATGATGCATTGTTTGTACAATACTCACCAACCTGTCTGACCAGTGCGAGTGTATAGTCAGTATATTCAAACGTTTATAGGAACTTTCATCCATCATAATAGTCAATGAAGATAATATAGGAGTAGTATTCTGCTCAGTCTTGGTAGCGGTCACTCCATAGGAGGGTGACATAAAGAGTCTCCGCCTTAGTAGAGAACTATGGCTGTATCATCTGATGTTCAGAACCCTCATTGAACTGAAGTGTCCAGCTTGCCAACGTGTTTAGCCAACATAGTGAGCTTAAGGCTGGTTCATCTGCATTTCTTTCACCATACTACATTTATGTGTGGTAAAAGGAAGACATCCTTCCTGCAGTGGATTTAAAACGGTTGTCGATGATGATGTTCAGCTCCGTAGTTTTGACACCATTTTATTTCTTAAAAACATTTCCATGAGAAACTGGGAATGTTAAAATCCATGACAGTGCAGAACTAGTTTAGTTTTATAATGGATTTTGTAAAGCTGATCAAATAAATTTCTCATAAAACTACGGACTTAGGCAGATAAGTAACATAAGATAGGACAATTTAATGCACAATTTTGGTGTGGTTATAATGATGATAATTATTGAATTTTATGTAGGTGTTGAAGCTATATGCATGGGAAATTCCCTTCATGGATAAGGTATCGAGGATACGACACCAGGAAGTTCATTTGATTAAACTGTTTCAACTTCTTTTTTCTGGTTCCGTTTTAATTTGGCACCTTGGACCTCTACTCGTAAGTTATGGTATTTTTTTAGTTGCTTTGACCTGCTTTGCTGAAATTTGTGAAATGTGACACTGTAGTTAAAGAATAATGAATATTATAGGGTTATGCCATTTTGTCTGCCCACAATTTCCCAGAGTTTTGTTTTCTAGGCAACAGAAGTTTGGATTTATTGGAAAACTGCACTTCCTGAAGCAGCGCAACTCTAACTGCTCTTATGTTGTACAATACAAACAAATGAAAATGTTAAATTAGAATAAAATAACTGTTGAATCGTTAATTTTCAAATTATTGAATTATAAATAGTTAAATTTCTTTCGATATATAGATTGCCCTAGCATGCTTGGTAACTTACGTTCTTGTTGATGAGCGACATGTTCTGGATGCTACCATAGTCTTTGTCTCAATAAATCTCTTCAATATTTTCCAACATGTTGTTCAAGAAATTCCTGAACTGATTGCTAAAGTTGCTCGGGTAACACTTTTCTTAAAATCTTTTTCTTGATTCGGTTAAACTAAATTTAACATTATTGCATGAAATAAATTTATTGTAAATAAAATCAGTAAGTGATTTTTGAACGTTTTAAATATTTAGGCAAGAGTGACTTTAACGAGACTAATGAAATTCTTAATTGCTGATGAACATAAAGCAGAGTTAATTGGGAATAACTGTTTAGCTGGTAAGGAATATGAAATGTATATTTTGTTGCTCATATTTGTATTTTTATATATCTGTTAATGCCAGATGTATGCTCTTTATTAAGAGGAGATATTATTACATATACTATAACAGGATATTTCATTGAAATAGTAAATCCTAGAAAACCTTTGTTTTATTACTTAATGATTATTTTGTTCATAAAGCTTTATAAATCATCTTCAGAACCCCATCTATCTACTATTAGCTTTAAGGTTAAAAATCCAACTTTTGTAATTTTCACCAAAAGTGTCGCCAAATGGTCATACCTTAACATCGTTTGTCTCCTATTTCCACATTATCATTGATTTTCTCATTTAGTAGGATTTGGCTTGAAAGCCTGTTCAAACAATGCATAAAACCATGGAAAAGATTTGGGCAAAAAGCGAATTGAAAAAGTTTGTACAGAACCTTCCATTGCCATTTTATTTGGAAATCATCACTAAAAAATCAGCTATTCGGGTAGCTTCCCCCAACTCTTCCGCAAAAACTGGACTGTGGGTATAGCTAGGTCTGACCATTGTCACTGATGTGCAATATGTATGCATCCTTCATGTAGAGGACCATGTAGTAGCCCCATGTTCTTTTTTGTTCACAGTCTTATTTGAGTTCATGTTTTTAGGGGAAGCTGTCAGTATTCAAAAAGCTGTTCTGTCTTGGGCTGCAGATGGAGAACCTAATTTGTCCTATATTGATTTTCATGTTCCTACTGGAAGCTTAGTTGCTGTGACTGGCCTTGTTGGAGCAGGAAAATCCTCCTTGCTTTCTGCTATCTTAGGGGAAATGATCAAACAGTCTGGAACCATTGATGTTAATGTGAGTTTGAATTGTATTTGCTGGTATTTGAGTGATGTGTAAAAACATACTTGCATAAGCAGGTATCATAAAACTTCATTTAATTATATTATTACTTATTGATTTACACAATAGAGAAGAAGAAAAAAGAAAAATCAAATGTGCAAAATTATTTACACACTAATTCAGTGGAAGAATGCAATTAATCTGTAATCAATAGTAAACTGAACTAGGTAAACTAATAAACAAATTGTAAACTAATATACACATTGTAAGCTAATATACACATTGTAAACTATATATACACATTGTAAACTATATATACACATTGTAAACTAATATACACATTGTAAACTATATATACACATTGTAAACTATATAACACACATTGTAAACTAATATACACATTGTAAACTATACATACACATTGTAAACTATATATACATTGTAAACTAATATACAAATTGTAAAATAGTATACAATTAAACTTGATTATGATAAGCGTTATTGTAGCTCGACTCATCTATTGCATCAGAATTCTAAAGTCTCTTGTGAAGATTATTTGCATGTAATTATATTAGTTATAGTGTCAAAAATTGAGTGACCCCTTAAACGTCACTATTATTTAGTTTAACTGTAATTCCTCAATAGGTTTGGTTCTCTGACTTTTTGTAATTTACTGTAAATGTTTGTTTTGGTTCTTATTCCTAAATTTTAACCTTGTCTTACCAAGTTTTTAGTCACCTAGTTTTGTGCCATTATTTATCATGTGTTGTAAATTTATTGATTATCTTTCTTTTTACTATATCAGGCAGCACTGGCTCTGTCAAATGTAAGTTTTTCTAGTGCGGCCCTGATGAAATATCCAATTTTACTTATTCGATGTATCACATACCTGGATATTAAACCGAAATTTGTGTATTTTAAATAAATATGAAATAAATGATTTTTTAAAGAAATACAATGAAGCCTCAATACACCATTCTCATCTCTATCGTTTTCCTGCATATATTGCTCCCCACTTTTGGACCCGGATTTTCCCTCAGATGAATACCACTAATATTTCCCAGTTCTATTATTCCCTGATTTATAATTGTATCGCATCGATTGTTCGATAAACCACTCTCCTGCCTGAATACTTTTCCACCATATTTTTCACTGTCTGACATTTTAAATGACCATGCTGACCATACGCACGTTTTTAAATTTTTAAAAAGTACTGGCTTTTACTACAGTCTTTGATTTTACCATGTTTGGCGCAGTATAGCCCAGATGCTCTTGCGCCATAAAAAAGCCAAACAAACAAACCATGTAGATTGTTTTTTTTCTTCTAACCCCTAGAATCATTTGAGATTTTATCAGTTAATAAAGGATTTTAAGTACTGACACCAAGAAAGCGCCTCCCATTATGACAAACAATTCTGTTGTTTTAAACCATAGAAACGGGGAGTGAAACTGATGCAGAGCTGTTAACTTGTGTGCAGATGTACCCAACTCATGAATTTGAGATAACAAGTTTGCGATTACTGTTAGTAGGACATATGTCCTACTGTTAGTAGGACATATGGTACTTGCTTACAAAGAATGTTTTTACATTTCAATGAATAGAAAGTCTCCATCATTGTTACAGATGCACCACTTTTGAATTTTATGTCATTGCAAGTGCCTATGTGCGTTCTTGCATGCTTTCATTTGTATCTACTCTTGGTCTCATTAGCAAATGCATACTTCATATCCTTGTTTGTTTTTAACGTACAGTACCTGTATAATTTTATTATCCTTGTGTCATGTCCCAACGTAAAAAGCAAATGAGAATGTATGAGAGATTAAAAAGAGTAGAGGAAGAACATGTCGATATTGTGAAATGTTTTGGCTTAGCTGTAAGCATGCTAAATTTTATAATCACAAAGAAGGGCTAAGTACGAGAATAGGTCGAAAAATATGGTAACACCAGTAAGAAGAGAAAAACTGTTAAGGAGTCGATATTCGTCGAGATGGAAATTGTTCTGTTTACACGGTGCAAGCAGACACAGGCTTCTAATATTCCAGTTGATGGAACCAATCTTTATAAAAAAGCAAACACGATTGCCACGCATCTGAACATAAAAGATTTTGCTGTGTCTAATGGTGGGATAATGAAAGTCAAGAACCTGCATGGCCTAATATACAAGAAGTTAACCAGAGGAAGTGCTGCAGTGGACAGCGAAAGCATAGAAGTGTGGCTGGAAAAATTGCCATCTTCGTTAATTGGATACGAATCACATGAGATGAGACGGGACTTTTCTGCAGTGTGTTTCCTGATCTAACTTTGGTTCTCAAAAGGAGAATCTTGTCATGGCGGAAAAACTCGAAAGACAGACTCTCTGTTTAAATATTGTAGGTTTTGAAAACTCGTATTTTGAACTAAAGCATAAAATTTGCATAAAACAAATGTGAATCATAGATTTTTTCAACAAGAAGTAGTGTTAGTAGTTGTAAACCGACCGCACTGTAACATACATATATTTCAGTAAATAATAATTGTTAAACTGTTTTTCACTACAATTTTGAATAGTTTCCCCGGAACTGTAGTTTTCCCCATATATATTGTTTTTGTTTTTTCTCTATCGCCCTGAAAAATAATGGATTGAGGTATCACTGTATATAATCTCTAAACTAAATTTAAATTGAGGAAAGATCATTTAACTGAATAAACAATTACTAATTGCCAATAATATTGCATTGTCTTTTGTGCAAAACTAATCCGTTCGTACAGAACTAATCCAATATCATCAGTCTGTGACCGATTTTGACCACTTTTGTATCAGATATATAATAAACAACTCTGATCTACCATTGCCACTTAAAAAGTTTAGTATTTCCTTTTCGTTTTTTAATAAATGATTGCTGTATTATTTGGCAATTGTGTTATCCCTGCGGAGGGTAATAATACCTTACACCTTTACATACGGAGAAAGAGAGCGTTGTTTCCTGTCCTCATTCGTCTAGCGGTCCAAGACACTCCGGGCTAAACGGAGGGACCCTGGTTCGAATCCAGGATGGGGAAAGCGTCTCTTTTTCTCCAAAATTACACAAGCTCTAGTTTGAGCTAATTAATATGTGGGTGTTGAAAATTATTTAAAATAAAATATATGTTCTTCATTTATCCAGGGTGTCATTGCATATGTCCCACAGCAAGCCTGGATTTTGAACCGAACAGTAAAAGAGAACATTCTGTTTGTCAACAAAATGAATAAGAGTAAATACAATGAGATATTGGATAGCTGTTGCTTAAGACCAGATTTGGAAATACTACCAGGCGGAGACAAGACAGAAATTGGAGAAAAGGTCGAGTAATAACATGAACCACTTATTGGAATAATATGTATAAATAAACTAAAAAATAAGATATTTATGTATTTGGGAGATACAATTGATTTTATGATATGAATGATTATATTATATTTGATTTAATAATTTTTTTTTTTAATATTTAGATAGTATTTAAAAACAACACAGTGCTTTTAAAACTATACTCGTGGCAAAGCTAACGTGATATACTGATAAGGCACAGAGCAGTATGATTTCGCCAGTGCAATATAGTTCGCCCTTTCTTACGTTAACAGAGTTAATAGAAGATACATTTCGGACATAAAACATTAAAATAATGCTCAAATACATAAAACATAGGCATATGTTTGTAATTAAAATCGGGTATTTATTAAATTTAGGAAAAAGAATCATTATAACTAGCGCTGATGTCATTCAAATAACTGACCACTCAGAAGACTTCGTTCGCCTGCCAGGAAATTTGGCACGTGGAATTTCGGCAACAGTGTTTCTGCATTCCAATCTAAAGACCTTAGGCAATAAATAGCTGAATAATGTTGAAGACTACTTCATTTTTCGCCAATTTGCGAATGAGTGCTCGTTGGATGGGCGTAGCCTTAATAATGTACCAGGTTACCTTTGCCACGAGTATAAAGTTTCTTTGGCAATATTGTGGTTACCAGTATAACATTTTGGATTACTAAACGGAGTTTGAATTGTGATAAACTTATTCTTGCATAAATAAATTGAGATTTGATGGCCATTTTAAGTTGTTGATCAGTCAGCAGACCTTTACTGTAATCTTGGAACATGAAATGTAAAACCAATCAATAATGACGAGCAAATAGTTTAAAATAAGAATAAAGCCTTCTCATTGATTAGACGAAAAATGCAAATAGATTTTAAATACAACGTTTAAATATTCATATAATTAAAATTGTAGTAAATGTGCTCATAAATTAGTAAATACTGGAATTGTCTCCAACAAACTACCCACTGTCATTCCCGGGTCTTAAGAGTTTCGAGTTCCTTTGAAAAAACTAGATCCTGCTGCAGCATGACCTTTATCATCCTTGTACCATAAAACAGGAGGACCTGAATCAATATAGATCAGGGTTGACCAACATATGGTCCACAGGCCACAATCTGGCCGCCAACGATGCCAATCTGGCCTGCGGATAACTGTTTGAGATAAAAAGAAAATCGAAACAAAAATTTTAGATTTCTTTCAGAAATAAGGAAAATTTGCGGGAACAGCATGGGTGACCCCCTTCCATATCGCAAGTGAACAAATAAATAACTGGAAGAATCTGTGATGGGAAGAATTTTGTAATTTTTTTTTTTGTCTTTTATGAAACCGCTGGACCTTGAGTTCCGTGAAAAATTTTAAGTGGCCTGCTGTCCTAGAAATTTGGGCAACCCTGGTGTAGATGCACAGTTTTGGAAAAGTTGTACAGTTTCGAAGTACAGTTTTGAAGTTGGTAAAACGAACCATGGAAGCTAGTATTGATAAAACAAAGTATTCAGTTCAGTATGAATGAATGAGAGATTCATCGTCACCTACAATTCTCTGATAATCGAACATCCCAATTTACTACTAGTAATAGAACATTCTTAACTTACATCATCTGTTTAAATTTCCATTGAAAATAACTTTTTTTTTCATTATAGGGTGTTAATTTGAGTGGTGGACAAAAACAAAGGGTCAGTTTGGCTCGAGCTATTTTCCATGATGCTGATATCTACCTTATGGACGATCCACTAAGCGCCTTGGACTCACACGTTGGGAAGCATATCTTTGAACATGTAATTGGTAAAAATGGACTTCTTAGAAATAAGGTAATTATTTTTATTTGTAATATTTTTGGTTTTTGTTTCTTAAAAGGTACCCTTCTGTGTGTAAGTGCCATAGCGGTAACTTATTTGGCTATGGTGTGAATAATTTGGGTTTGATTTTAGCATATACCCAACCAGTGGCTGACTGTATTCTCTCAAAGGGCACGAGTCCTATAGCTCATGAGGGTGCACCGACCCGGGGTGGGGGCAATTGGTCGGCAGCCCAGTCCACCCCTGTACCCAATGCTTGCCAGGTTTTTACTAGGGATCCCTGATCAGGGGTTTAGTTTCTTGGTGAAAAAGAGCTTAAAATTTCTCGTTAAACCATGGGCCATGGCATAACGTGATCTTAAAGCAGGGTTCTTATGCAGAAGGAGAACCTAAAATTGTTAGGAAATTTGTAAATGTCCCTAAAAGTTAATAAAAAAGTGAGATTTTTTGGTCATACGGAAAAATGAAGGAAAACCTTAACTTTTTGTATTGGGTAGTCAAATCTTCCACGAACATAGCCATTTTCCCAGTACCTAAACTTTTAGTTGTATCCTCTGGAAGAAGTTAAAAATATTAGCCAAAAGATTTTTTTTCTCCAATGTGATTGTGAACCGTGTTCATTGTTTTAGCACCATAGAACTTAAACAAAATTTAATTTAACATTTTTTGTTGTTTATATACCCATTGCATGAAAGACTGATAAAAAGCTAATTTTCTGCATCTCCATAAATTGTTATAATGCAATGTTTTAAATATACAGGGTGATTATAATTAACACGTTGAGTGCCACGTCAGTCATCGATGACCGACACTGAACTTTGCGTTCAGGCCGCGTCAGTCACCGGTGACTGACAGTGTCTTGATTGCATGATCTTAGCTCTTCTACAAGTAATTTCATTAAACAATGGTAACTTATTAACTATATTATTATTATTGTAAAAATAAATTCCCCCACAAAAACTCACCCCGATGACTTTGTGTGTTGACCATGACTTGGAAATTCTGTTATCCCTGTGAAGGGTAATAATATCATACATCCTTATATACGGAGAAAGAGAGCGTTGTTTCCTGTCCTCGTTCGTCTAGCAGTTAAGATATTGCGTGCTCAGCAGATGGACTCTGGTTCGAATCCAGGGTGGAGGCAGCGTCTCTTTTTCTCCTAAACAAAAAACAGCTCTAGTTTGAGCATATTTATGAATGGGTGTTGAAAATTATTGTAAAAATATTATTGTTTATGTATACTTTATTAATTTTTCAGTATTTAATACTTGCATGGATTTTTTTTAGACCCGCATACTTGTTACGCATAATATAAATGTTTTGCCGCAAACTGATTTCATTGTAACTATGAAAGATGGAAAAATTCATGAAAGGGGAACATATACTCAGTTAATGGAAAGTGGTGGTGTTTTTGCAGATTTTATCACCGAACATTCAAATGTCAAAGATTCCAATGAAGATGATGAAGGAAAAAGGTAAGAACGGTTTATTTATATGCATAGGTTTTGGGTATTTCATATAGGATATGTGCACCACCCGTCTCATTGGAAGTGCTTCATCTACAAAGGCTGTTCGGATATGAACCAGGCCTTGCTGTTCTGCAGTTTTAACACGTTTACCTAGTGCGCCATTATTCAAGGTTTGATTCTCAATAGTGCCAAAAAAAGGAACGCGTACTTGCTCAGTTCCCACTGTATTCTGGAGGTTGGTTCCCTAGGCGTAAGAGGTTCAGATTCCTCAGAAAACTGTAGGTCCCAATACAGGGTGATCCCCACTGTCCTTGCACCGTAAAATTCATAACCAACCAATGAATATGAACCAGATTGCATGGATTGATGCACATGTAATGAAGTGATTCAATTAATTCACATGTAAAGAACTAAATTGATTATGTAGGTGGTTGTTTTCCATATATATATGTGTGTGTGAATTTTTCAGCTGTTTGTACTAGTTATTTCCATGTGAGGTAATTTTAAGAGAGTTGCAATAATGGGTACATAATGTCAAAAAAAAATTCTCATTAGTTAAGGAGGATGTGGAAGAATTGACTATTGTGATTATGTCTGTATACTCCACTTTTAAGATTCATACTGGAGCCTATTTTCTATCTCACAGTAGCCAGAGAAGCAAGTTTGCCACATACTCCGGCTGAACTTGAACCTAGGATCTTTGGATTGCTGTTCGAATGCTTTGACCACAAAGTCACTGTGCATTGCTGTGCTTGTTTCTTTTGTACATCTGTGTACAAAGGGATCACCTTAAGTAATTAAGGAATGTGCTTAGAAATTAATGATTGCAATTATAAGTTTGGCATTTCACTTTTAAAGCTTGCACTAAAATTTATTTCTTGGCCCTTATTAGTCAGAAAATTTTGTAGAGCATTGGAACTGTAATTGAAAGATACATGGGCCAAGTTAATCTGAGTGTAGAGGTTTTTTTTTGGGGGGGGGGCTATTATGAAAAAAAATGGGTTCCAGTATACACCTTACATATTGACTGTCAGACTGGGCCCTTGCGTTGGTTTAGTGGTAACACATCACCTAGCATGCTGTTATTCTGGATTTGACTCCTGATGATGCCAAAAGTAAGAATGCTTACTCTAACTGCTCACTGTAGTTCGGAGGTTGGTTTCTTAGGCCATAAGATTCGGATTCTTTGCAAAATTCTAGCTCCCAACACAGCATGGCCCTTGATATCCTTCCACCATAAAACTCACTAACCTGATCATAAAAATATATTTTATTATATACATAACACGTTCAGTTATTATGTTAACACAAATGAGAGCTTCCTTAAAATTTCTTTATCTGTCCCAAGCTGTTTGTCATATTATTCAAACCTGGTTACTTATTCCACCTATCTTACCTTGGAACATTACATGCAGGGGTGGGTTATGATTTTGCCACCTGTATGCTGATATAGTTTGCTGCCTAATTTTTTGTGTGTGTGTGTGCTGCGATCTCTGAATGACCTGGGACTCCTTAACCATCATTGTACATTCTTCTTGCACCTCATTTTGCCAAACGTAGTTAGAGGTATAACAGATATTTTGGCATTTTTGTCAAATTTGTGATTGGGACGCCCCTGATGGTTATTTCGAATTCGTCTCTTCACAAGTATTCACAAATTTGGCACCTTTTGAGTCTCTCTCTCTCTCTCTAGGTTGTGCCCATGTCAACTTCCCCTTTGCCAATGTCTAGTTATACCTCTGAATGTAACAATTCAAAATAATTCAGTTAGTCACCAGAAAATTCAGTTTTGCAAACTTTTCATCGAAAATTTGCCGCCGTATATACGGCTTTAACAGTAAGGGAGCATATTATGTTGCATATTTGGGAATGAAGATACATAGTCAAGCTTAATATGGGACATGGGGCTGTGATCTCCTGTTGCAGCTGCTGCTGTGTTGAGAACTATGTTCTCTGGTGGCTTGTATGGATCTCCCTCATTTTGTGGCATATATTTTTGCGTTGCGGATGGTTGGTGCAGAGATTGAATTTATCATGCTTATATGTATTGAATTATTTATCATGCTTATGAGTGTTGAATTATTTATCATGATTGAAAAATATTAACGTGCTTACGTAATTGAAACACATTAAATTATCATACTTATCATGACTGAAACATATTAATGCTTATCGTGATTGAATTTAGCCTCTTTATTCACATGGTATTTATATTTCGATGCACAAGTGCACATTGTAGGTAGTGAGCGTTACGATACCTCATTCGATACCATACATGTTATTGATACTAACCACACTAAGAAATATCAATACCATAGTAGTATCAAACATGAAGTATCAATACGTTCACAGCATCATAAGTGTCGATATAGTAATGATTCATTGTACAGAATTTGTCACTAATATGTAAAATAATAAATAATAAGCTAAAAAATCTTAACCCTTTTTGCACTGTAAGACAGAAAAACTTGTACAGGAATTGGCCAATGGTGTAGCGTGGGGTTGCCACCAGGGGAAGAGCCCTGGGTACAAAATTTTAATATCAGACTGGTAGAAGGGTGTACTTCATGTGTTTTAGAGGGGACAGTACTTAACTTGCCCTGGGTTCTGCCAACCCACGCTACACCTCTGGAATTGGCAAGTACTTTAAGTATTTAACTAGATACTATTTTTGTTTTATATAAGGCAGTAGATTTACATGATCAATTTCATCCTTTTTACAGTGCACTCCTAAAATTTAAAACTTCGTTGTGAGTTTACTTTTAACCTTACCAACTGCTATTATTGTATTGCATTTGTACCTGTATCTGGCCTCACCGAATAAATTTTTTTTTGTATTTTGTATTTGAATTTGAACTATTAACACGTTAAACGCCACGACGGTTTTACATACCGTTCATTTCACGACACAGTTAGACGTCAAGCAAGACACTCCGGTCCGTACGGACAGGCGAGGCCTAAACGGAGTCTAGCGCCGGTCCCTAGGGAACGGCGTGGCATTTAGCGTGTTAAGCAATTACCTGACATTTAGTCAATGTCAAAAAAGTATTTTTACAGTCTAGCATTTACCACACGAAGCTTATAACAAAAGACATGTTGTTAAATAAAAAAAATCTTAAATAAATTTGTACTGTATGTTTATATCATACATTTTAGTTTGGAAGATAGTATCTAATACAGTTTGTGTAACAGGTACGAATCAGGAGATGACATGTTGCCAAGGCCAGAGAAATCGATTAATGACAGCAACTGTCTGGCGAGAAATATATCAGTTGAGTCAACAACTAGCGTTACTAGTGCAAAACTTATCGAAGAAGAGGATATGCAAGTTGGAAATGTATGCTTACTTGCCTTTTCACTTACTGTTGACATTGATGCTATTTGTTTTAAACTACCTTAAATCATGCTGGTACTCAACACTTGTCGTTTTTTTAATTGATCCACAATCTTGGGTTTGAGTCTCGAACAAGGTTTGGGTTTCTAGGAAAACTGTGACTTGGCACAACGTGATTTTAACTCTCTTTGACTAATATTTTTTTCCACCCATGTTCTTATTGCAAACTAGAGCTTTATATAGAAGAAAAAAGGGTTATCACCCTGGCCCAGAATTGGACTGGTGACTCTCCATTGCAACCGCAGTGTCTTAACCACTTGGCCACCAGGGCACAGGAGCAATGCTCCTTTTCTTTGTATTTGAGGTTTATAAGATATTATTACCCTTCTCAAGAGAGGGATGACACAATTGCCAGACTAGTCAACGCATGAAGCCACCTTTTGAATTTCACTTGAATAATATTGGATCTGAAACATACAATGTACAAAATGGCAGAGAAATACCCACAAAACACAATAATTAAATAAAAAAAAGTATATATATTATTTATTTTTTGGTGCAAGAAATGTATAATGTTGCTAGCCAGAGTGTGTTACTTTATTTTGAATTTAATCAAGGTGTCTACTGATGTGGAAAACCTGGAAAAGTCAGGGAAATTTGAAATTCATTGTTATAATAAATAACTTATTAAAATAATTTTCCTGAACTGTGCTTTTCATACCACATTACCTACTGAAAAATTTGAAAAACTTGTACTTTTGACTAAACTTCTTCCAAAAGTTACCATTTTGCACCAAAACTAATATAATTTATATAAAATTATTAAGCCTATATATTTCTCAGGAGAAAATGTTTGCCAAATATATAACTAAAACTTGAAAAACAAAAAGTGTTTTTAGCTAAATTATCTCTAATCTGCAAGTTATTTTGATCATACCAATCTCCTTTGCCTTATACACACTTTAAATGGAATAGAAGATGAAGCATCAGCTTTGCGATTATATAGTTAAACTCTTTTATAATGAACTTGAAAAGGGCCGAATGGAAATGTTGCTGTAAATATTTAATTAGTGCAAGTTTTTAGTGTAAAGAAATACACTTTTTAATACAGCTTTTGAATTTGTAAATTCACTTTAATTGAGTTATAAATGGCTTTGGGGTTTACATTAATGGAATTTATGGTCTTAGAAACTTATTTTTATTACGCAAATTTTAATGCGTTGTGTGTTGTTTACTGTAATTAGTGACTGGAAATCGATTAAGATTTGGTCTGGAAACCTGGAAAAGTCAGGGAAGTTTGAAATTGAATTTGGGGAGATACCCTGTGTAATGTTTCGTTTTTTATTAAAAATAATTTGTTTCGACTTTTCCATCTAACACAGGTGAAAGCTTCCCTTTATATAAATTATGCCAAACACCTGGGAATTTTCTTGCTTCTTGGAATGCTTTCTGGTTATTTTGTGGCAGTAGCATTTGATGTAAGTCTGACATGTTTTTCTTTCTACTGATCATAAAAATTTTGAAAACAGATATATTAAATGTGTGTACATTATTTGCATAATTGAGAAGTATTTTATTTTAAATTAGATTAATTTATGTAATGCACAGTCATAGAATTTTAAAGAAATTGAATTAGTATTGTACATAAAATAACATAGTGTATGTAAAATTTTCTTTAAGTGAGAGTAATTATCAGGCAATGTGTATCGGTATATGTTATGACAGAATATCTTATGTTATACAAAAGTCGAAAAATAATAATGAAAGGGAAAAAATGTATCAGAATTATTGGAAAATCCTGTAAGTGATTAATGATTTAATGAAATAGATGAAGTTTTGTTTATATGTTCGCAATAATTTTGCTCATCCAATCATGACATCTTGAAAAAAAATTAGAGGCCTGCTAAATTACTATCAAGCCTTGTTACCATGAACATTCAATGTTGTTCATGTTAAAAAATTTGTTTATGTTAGAAGTAGTGTGTGTTAATCATAAAGGTTGAAATTGTGTTACTGTAGAATTTGACAAGGATCCAGGAAACAGTTTGTGTTGAAAGTAATTTGCATTGTGTTCACGTTAACTAGATTCAACTGTATTGCTAAACTTTTGAAGATAATTCCGGAAGAAATCAGGGTTCCCACACAACATGTATGATCTGGAATTGTCAGAGAATTTGAAATCGTTCCTAAAAGTTGGGGAAAAACAAATTTTTTTTATCGAGCTGGGAAAAGTTAGGGAAAATCTTCCTAATCTGTTTTGAATATCTAAATTTCATGCGAACATGAGGCTATTTTCCCCCGAAACCGAAATTCAATTCAAAATTTTGTTTGCGATCAGTCGGGGAATTTTGTCCAAAAATTTAGGGAAAATATTCTTAACCTGTTTTGAATAACTAAATTTCATTCGAACATGAGGCTGTTTTCCCCGAAACTGAAGTTCAGTTCAAAGTTTTGTTCACGATCAGTCAGGGAATTTTATCCAAAAAGTTAGGAAAGGAACCTGGAAAAATAAGAGAATTTTTCCCTTCTTGGCCAGTGGGATGGATCCCTGAGAAGGAAGCATGTTTAGATTGAATTCAATGAGATACCTAATAAATCCTCTAAGATGTAAATAACCTGTGGCAAAAACAGAAGTATGAATGTGAAGGGAAATAGAAAATATATACTGTCGAGTGTATTTTGTAACAAGTTAAGCTCTGGTCTTGGTGGTATTATTTCATTTGAACTTAGCATCTGCTGAGCCATATGGCATCATTAAACTTTTCTGTCATGCAAGAAACCCAGATTTAAATTTCTCTTCTATGGAGCATTTGCCCATTTCTTGTTACCTATCCATATTCTGGCTTCACTTGGTGTCTGGTGTCATGTTTGGATTCCTTCGAAAACTATGTTTTTTGGCACACAACATGATCTTAGCTACCTTGCTTGGTACAGAGTGACCATTGTTGTCCTTGCCCCATAAAAATACGACTAACGAACCAACCAATGATCTTAGCTGTGCTTTCATCATATAACTCAAGATAAACAAACACTATATGCCCACAAATAAATGGCAACTTTGTTCTTTCTTAAATTCAATATAATGGTAATTGTTTTTCTAACCTTTATTTTTGGAATAAATTAATTGTCTTTGGTAAATCATCTAGAACAGTGTTTCTCAAACTGTGGCCCGCGGCGGCTTATCAAGTGGTCCGTAGGACCATCACCAAACTTCAGAAAATAAAATAAGCTAGAAATTGCAGGCGTCGCTAGAATTTATGTTCTCTGATGACATTTTTAGAGAATTTCTCACAAATATTACTTATTATAAACCTTACGGAGTTTCATGGTAGATGTAGCCGTTTCGTGAAAGATTTGAATCCTCTAAATACACCCTTGCTGTCTACATTGCTTATTATTATTTAACTAATTTAATGATGTCATTTTCATTGTAAATTTGACAAAATAAGATCATAACTGACACTCTCCTTATCAAATAGCATTACTCTAAAAATTATTTTGTTTCAGGTGAGTTTGGCAACCAACCCATATTTTAAGAACATGGTCGGAGATTTTAGAGATTTTCTGCCAAAAGTTCATGCTTTTTTAAAGTAAAAAACCCAAAAAGCTTAAAATTTACCACAAAACGAGTTAAAATTAACTACAAATTATATTTCAAGGGATGACAACATTTTTTCTGCTGAAGTTCTTACACACGTATATAAGCCTGCCAACAAATTACAAAAATCGAGAGTTACTTTGAATATGTCTTTCCTTAGGAGAGGTTGGGGTGGGGGGGGAGATCAGTATGACGATGTCTAAGTGTAGGGCTTAATTATTACCCATAGTTGGCGACCTTAATTTCAGGCAATATACTTTTTTAATGGCAGGGGGAGAATTCCAACCCTCCCCCGGTGGTCCGTGATAAATAAAGGAATGCTTAAAGTGGTCCGTGAGTGACCAAAGTTTGAAAAACACTGGTGTAGAATGATAAATTTCTGTAAGAAATGGAGTACAAGTTCTCTTATTTACATGTGATTTTTTTTTTTTTTAAATGTAGATTTCAATTGATTTTTGGCTGAGTCAGTGGAGTTCAGATTCTCCTTTGGAAGATGGAACTCAAGATATTAAGATGAGAAACCACAGAATAACCGTCTTTGCAGTGTTAATAATATGCAAATGTATAAGCTTTACGCTGTTTATTTAGTTTTGTTTGTGTTTGATAAAACTAATCTGATTAAAGGGTATCCTTTAATCTGAATAAAAGTTGTACTGTAGAGCAGTGGTACCCATGGGTCACAACCCCTCTGGGGGTCACGAGAAAATTTTTACGGGTCGCTAAATTCAATGAAATTTATTTGGCAATAAAAAATATAAGGCTTTTCTTCAACAAGTATCAGGTACCAGTAAAATAGTGAAATGAGATATATGCTACACACATTGTAATATTTTACTAATTACTGTTAACTTTATATGTATAGTATATATAGTTAATATAATTTTTTATTCAATGTGTTTACTCCGTTAAAAATGCTCCTATTATGCAAATGTGACAGACAGAAGTGTGGGGGGCAGATCTTTTGGCTACTATGAAAAGGGGTGGCGGCTTGAAAAAGATTGCGGCCCACTGATCTAGAGTCTGAACTAGAAGAGCAGCCAAGATTTTCTACTAGAGGGTTTGCTGTCAGAAGAGAACATTATACTACTCACATGTGAAGAGCATGAAACACTTAACTTGGGTTTTTCTTATAATTTTATGACTAATCGATATGTTATTGGGCTCTACGAAAATTTTTCATTTGTTTGTGTGTGGGAAGTAAAGATGGGGAAATCCAAAAGGATGCTTTAAGGGTGCTTGAGCCCACTCTGCCCCTCCCTCGGCTGTGCACCTAGTCTGAACATGTAGTGAACACTTTAGTTAGACCATTTTACAAGTTTTAGTTTTCAGTACAGACCCAAGTCTAGTTCCTGTGCACACTGTGTTCAAAGTAGTAATTTGACTAAGGCTTCTGAATTGCATTAATATTTAGTAACTTCAGTTAAGCTGCAACGCAGTTGAATTTTTATTACAACGTTATCGCTGATACCGTTAGCAGACGGGTTAGTCCATTGCAGTTTAGGGAAGGGCGTCTTGCCGAAACTGGTTTTTCGCGCGGGAAAAACCAGTTCCTCCAAGACGGCCTTCCCTAAACTGCAATGGAATAACCCGTCTGCTAACGGTATCACGCGTCAACTGAGCGCTAATGCACAGTATGTGTGATAACAGATACCTCCATCCTCCAGTGGATTGAAAATAGTTGTCGATGATGATGATATACATATATATCTATATCAGTAATGCACCCGAAAGTGGAATGTTGTATGCTTTTTTCATTAAACCATTATCGAAGCAATTTGTCAAATTCTTTTGTTTTAGCATAGTGAATTTTCCAATGTTCTCTGGCAGTTAATTTGCATTTTTATGCATCCTCTAATATCTTCTGGAGATTTGCTAAAATGTCTTTAAGAGTGGACTCTTGACTTGGGGCAGTTGAAATTGTTTAACTAACTCTAGTTTACTTTTTTCTATGCTCATTTTTGCATTTTATAATAATTTTTGTCTTACCTTGAAGGGTGAGTGAGATGTTTTCTTTTGACAGCCGTTTTTCAACTAGTAAAATCAAACCTGAACAAAATACACTGCTGAAACCCGCATTTTTATATACAA